>VZTA01002072.1:849-122587 GCA_013398855.1 Mohoua ochrocephala
TCGGAATTTGGGGGCAGAATAGTGGTTTTCTTGTACTTCCTGCTCATATGTTATTTTCAAAACGCTTCTTATATCAGATGTTATTCTATTATGTAGCGAGAGCACCACAATTAATGTGCTAAGTTCAGAAACCTGAATCTGTTAATGGAAGAAGTGTGTGTGATATTTACATCTCTTTTGGAGAATGATATTGAAAGAGCAGCATTCGCAGAAGAGCAGGACTGCTGAATATTAATAAAAATATGGTGCTCAGTTTTCTAGATACATAAACGGAGGTGGTTCTACTGCTAATTTCAGTGTGAAATAATTTGTTAATCATAAGCACACAGCCAAACACCAAGTACTACCAATGGAGTCTGCAAGTGCAGGAATTTATTTTCAGTTTCGAGGGGTTTTCTGCCTGAATTAATCATGAGAACACCCAATACATTATTTGTTGTTTTCTAGCATTAAAGCTGTTGTAGTTTGTCACAGATCAGAAAACACCCCCGTGTAGCTTAGTCACATGTCATCAATAGCATCCAGTGCTAAAAGCCCACAGAATGAAAATTCTTTACCCATGTCATTAAGCGCTCTCTGTGGAAGTACTACAGGAAGTACTTCCTTTGGGAATGCAGACTTGAAGGCCAATGCTAGCAGAGTCTTTCTCAAACAGAGTCAGGGAATTAGATCTTGTATTTGGAACTAATAATTGAACCTCTTCCAGAACAGAACTTTATCCCACTCTCTGACAGTGAAACAATGCATTGTCATAATTTTGTTATCACAGTGATATTTATATGTCCTGATAGAAAAATTGTATTTCACACTTTCTCAAGAAGAGAGAGCTATTTTTGCTATTTACCATGGGTTTAGGTTGACATATTTTATTTACATCTTGTTTCTCCCCATCTGAGGTTTCGTACTGATGGTCCTTTGAGGACGATAAGTGCCCCAAAGCACTACCTCTTTCAGTATTTTGTTGAATTTGAATTAAGTTTCCCTGTAGTAAGTTGCAAAACTGTTCAAAATTGACTCTAGGCATCCTAAGAACCCTAAAGCTTCTAAGGGACTTGTTTAAAGCTAAAAACTGAATATCTCCTAAAGGAAAACTACATGTCAGTTTTATATTATAATGTGTTATTGTGCTTTTTGTTCTAATTGGGTTTGAAGCCAAAATGCTGTTGTTTTGCAAATGCTCCTGTTATTATTATTGCCACATAGATAACCAAACAATGAAACAGCACAACAAAAAAAGCACCAGAACAATAACAATTCTGGCAATTTTTCCATTCATTATTCATTTCATTTGATTACACAGCTTTATGTCACATAGGAGTAAGAATTTTTAATATTTATGTTGAAGCACAGTGACAGACCACTTTTTATACAAATGAAGTAAAATTACTTTGAGTGTCTAAGAGGACAGTATTTTATTTTTAAAATTTTACCTTAGCCTCGAGAATTAGATAAGGAATATGAAAAAGAACTAATATCCGCCAATAAGGGATATGTGATCATCAGTTAATTTGTACTACTACTTTGCTCTTCAGCAATATTAAAATACCCTTATTTAATACTAACAGTGAAAGAATCCAAATATGAGATGCCTAAATACACTGTTTCTTTAATCATAAATTAATAACCTGGGTTCTCAAGATGGTCTAACTTTCTATACTGAGACAGCTAGTCAGGCACCCGGACTGTGTGTACACCTGTAAATAAAATGGAATGAGGAGCTTCAGTTGAACACTCCTTATCTTCTACTAAGGAAATCCTCCTACTGAGAGATGTTTCACACAAATCCAGTTCCTTCACTCAAGTTATCTGAGATTTGGGTATCCTCAACAAGTCTGAGAAGGTGCCAGCATCAGCATAGTGAGACTATGCCATGCTTCATTACTTTGAGATCCAACATAACACTCAGACCTTAAATACACAAACAAGCAGAAAATCACTGCACTCAAAATTCCAATGTATTAACTATTCAGATTCTTGAAACAAACATTTAAACTGTAGTTTACTGAACAGATTAAAATTCTGTTCTCTCAATGTCTACATGCTTCTGCACTACAGGAAACAGATGGCCTTTGACATCAACCAACCTTTGGAAAGAAAAAGGAAGGGAGTTCAAACGCAAGTCGAGTCAATGCATATTTCAGGTTGCCTATTTACTCAGAAATCCTTTACAAGTTTATATCTCAACCCAGTCTACACAGGAGGAATTCCTACCCTAAATTCACTTGCATTTTAATTCTCAGTAAGAAAATAACAGAAAAAGGTCAAGTACCATTTATACCATACTTGTAACGTACTTGAACAGTATAGAAAAAGCTACATTAGAGGACACCAATTTTAGTGCAGCCATCCATACCAGTTAGTTCACAGAACAGTCAAGGAATCCATGGAAGACGTAATTGAAAACATTTGTAATCTAGGTTATATCTTACAGGAACACTTTTCAAAGTCTTGCATAGTGGCTAGCTTAGAACCTGAGGATGTTTTTTCCATAGGCTACTAGTATTTTCACCCAGTTAATATAGTTTGGGATGCTTTCATTTTAACATTCAATGGACTTCATTAGGTACAGAAAAACTTTTAAATGCTCAGATTTGTTCATAATATTATGCTAACTATATACAGCAGTGGGCAGTCTGTGTGATGTGAAGGTACCAATATAAAAGGCCTACAAGCAAGCCAACATGCTTTATGTATTAATCAATTACCAATGGGTCATACAGTTCATTGATAATTGCATCTGTTATCAACTAATAACCTACATTAGAAACAGAAGATGGGTTTTGATGCATTTAAATGAATACGTATTCATAACAGAAAAAGGGTTTAAAAAAAATGGTATTTACATGGGATAAAAATACCTTTGTCTAATCTGGCAACTTCTATAAAATGCTTATTTCATTGAGTCACCACAAAACTTATCTTTCTTTTTCAATATACATGTAGCTAGAATAAAGCATGATTTCTTAGGATGCTTCCTTCAATTAAAGTACAAAAGAACTTTTCTCATTTAGAAGCAAAGCACAATAGGAAGAAGGAAGTTTACATGCTTGCAATGTCGAGCAAGGTTCAAGACATTGTTCCTCAGCATGACTCATAACCAGGAATTCATAGCTGATTCCTGTTAAGTTGCACATCTGACTCATGTCCTCTCACAAGGCATGGTGCAGAAGATACTCCAAAAGTCGTAAGACAATAATTCTCAAATATACCGGGGAGACTTATAAAACTGAGCTATTTCAGCCTCCTGGAAATGACTAATAAGAACTGTTTCAGCCATTATTTGCAAATATTTATTCTCCAAGGCACGAGGCCATAATTACCAAGGTTTTAACAATGCAATACTGGGTAGGTACGCTTCCCAAACATTTTGGGCCGATTAATATTATGTTGCATAAAGAATAGACAAGCCACTACTGCTATCTCTATGTATATATAGGCATTTAGCATATTTAAAATAACTGAAAAATCACTTTGAATTTCTAAGAAGGACCAAGCTACTTTTTTTCTCCACTTTTTTGTTTGTTTGTTTTTCTTTCTTTTGTTTTTAAATTCTTCATTAGCACAGACACAAAACTTATTCTGGAAGGTAGAATAAAAACCAAACTCATGCATTCAGGGGATTAGAGAGGGTCTCCCATTACAGACTGCCTGTGAATTCTTCTGACATATGAGAGAGAGAGCTCCATAGACATGTCTCATTTCCATCTCCTGAAGACGACCAATTCTTCTCACGCTTTCTTTCCTCTATGTGTATGTGCCCTTGTCCAGGGCAGGTTTTTCTGGCATTTCAGTCAAATCCATGCTTGAGGACCCCTTCTTTCCTTTTCCACATCTCATTCATTGCTGCTTGTTTCAAGTAAGCTGTTAAATCAGGTAGCCTTGGTCTCATGGGCTACTTGTCTGATATAAAAACTGTTTTCAGTGGAACTCAAAAGGAGAAATGGGCTTGCAGTCCTACACAGCAATCAAGATTCCACTGTGACATGTGCTGTAAACTCCTGGAAGTGAAAAGATACTCTGCCCCAGAGAGCATGTAGCGTCCTAGCACACATATGCAACCAAGGCACCGGAAGGAAAAAAGTCTCAGTAGACTGAGGCAAGCTAAAGCCTTGGATGGGTGTTTTGTCTTTGAAAAAAATCTGAATTAGACTGAATTAAAAAACTGAATTAACCACACTTCACAGACATCTTAAAAATCTTCCTTTCTCTTCCCTTCTATATCAATATTTGTTGGGACCTGCCACAAGAAGCAGAACATGAAACAAAAAAAGCAGTGACCACACGGAGACAAACAGATCCAAGTCTGTGTAAAAAACTGTAGAAATAGTCCTACTGCTTTTCATTTTGCTGCACTCAAAGTTTCTCTGAGAAACAGAACACTCATCCCTCATAGCTTTAACCCCATATTTAACTCTCCCCGTGAACAGTCACTTCATAATGAAAGTTCAATTCTGTAAATTACAATCCAGCATCCTTTCTTTGGTGTTACTGGCAGATTCACTTGATAAGGACTTGGAGAGTGTATCCCAGACTAAGTGAAAATATTTCCTCCACCACACAACAACAAACAGTTGCTGAATACATTTTTAAAAAACTGTCTTGTAGGAAATTTTGCCTAGTTTCAACAAGATTATATAAGGCTATTCTTTATTTTCATCACCAGAATATCATCTGATACAATAAATTTTTTTCTTATGAAATTTAACCTTTGGCTCCTAACAGACAATGATGAAACTTCAAGTCATACCAGAAAAGAAAGTATTTATAGTAATATTTTAACTTTACTCATGATGTGACCAATCATTTCAACTGTTAAGGAAACTTCCCAGTATGACCATTCATGAGACTGTCACTGCTGGGACTAAAGCCCCTTTACAGCAGTGGCTTGACTCCGCACACACCCACAGTCAGACCAGGTTTCCCTTAGCAGGGTCTCAGATGTTTCATCCCACAAAGCCTTTATTCATGACATAGTAACACAGAAACAGCCTGAGCTGGTGCCTCTGAGGACCCTCGACAAAGGAATCCCTGAGCTTTCATCCATCCCCTCATGCCTACCCGTGTGCAAGTCTTGCTGTTCCTCCCGAGTCCTTGGCTCCTGCTGTCTCTCCCAGTGTCTGTTCACTTGCCCAGTGCCCCCAGTCTTCGTGCCTTTTGTGATCCCAAGGGTTGGCAGTTCACGGCCTCTTGTTTCTCTGGGCTCCCACCCAGAACTCAATCTCCCCCTTGAACTGCAGCTTGCAAATCCAGCTATCTGCACCGGACATGTTCTTCAACATTAACCATAATTTGCAAATAGAATTTCTTTTCAAAAGATTCCCTAGAGAAAGAGTTTTTCCTGATCAGAGGACAATTTTTATCATCTCACCCTGCATTCAGATAAATAGGCATCTGGGCCACAAAGTTCTTTGTGCTTTGTCGTAGTTTATATTCAGAGGTCAAACCAATTGATTAAAATGGCAACTAGCAGGTCCATATAATGTGGTTACAGGGTGGCCCAATGGTCTCCATGTGCACCTCATTAGATCTAATTGCATTGAAGTGAACTGTAATTCACTCTTAATCTAAAACAGCCGAGAGGATGGAGTTCTTCACACAAAGTGCAGTCAGGTAGGTAATTTCAAGCATGCTTTGTGTCCTTGCAAATTACAGCAGAGTTAAGAGAAAGCTTGCATATTACTGACAAAATGAAAAGGCCAGTAATTGGTAGATCAGGCTGGAGAGAAAAAGGCTTAATACCTAAGTGCAATGCAAATTTTGTTGGTAAAAATGTCAGGGATATGCATACATTAGACATCCATAGTTTTGCTAGAATACTATTCAAATCATTTCTTATTTGTCGAAGGTCTCACCCCACTCCCCAGTCTGCATACTTCTGAAAAAACCCAAATATTTCTGCATAGAGAATATTCAGGAATAGAATGAGTTTCTGCTTAAAACTCCCCTGTGTGTTGTACGATGGCAACTTTATTGCCAGCTATTTGTGAAGCCTTATGTTCCTGAAGATAGTTTTCTCTAGATTATGAGAAGCAAAACAAAAACAAACAAACAAATCAAACAAGCAAGCAAAACAAATTGGAAGAGAAGTATAGGCATTTCAAGGCTAAATCCAAAATCCAGCCTTTGGGCAGCATAGATGTTTACCTCAGCTAGCATCTGAACACAGTTATAAGTTTCAGATTAGGCCTCTCATAACTTAAGCTCTTCCTGTTTCTGACCTATTAAGCCTTACTTTGCATGTCCAACACAAGCAGAACAATTTTAAAAGATAATGAAAAAAAATCAAATGCCATCAAAAAAGCCAATTTTATGTAAGACTTAAAAGCTTAACCCCCTAGAAATTTTAATCAGTCTAGTTGAATATTCATAACTCAGTTCCTAACTGTACTACTCATTAAAACAGCATTTAATTTGACCACATTGTGAGGCGTCAAATCACAGAATGGGACTATGCTGTGCTGGGTAGCACGAGGACAAAAACAGTCACTTCCCAGGGACTGCAAAACAAATTGGACAGACCAGTGGGATGCAAGCAGAGACAGGTGTACAAGGAAACCAGGAATGTAAGAAATGCAACATCCACAGAACATCCACAGCCTGACATTTCTTCTCATTTCTTCCATAGGCATTATAACAAGGGAGAGTTTTAAGGACTTGAATTTAATGAGGTCATCTTTTAAACACTTATGGCAACTTTCAAGTACAGGGTCAACACAGAAGAAAGCACAAAAGTGCTTGTTTGAAAACCTAACAAGTGGGCAGTGAAGGTATAATGGAAGGCAGAAGCTGACAATTCAACAGAAGGGGAGGACAGACTACACTGCATTCTTGTATCATACAATAGAGAGAGAGGCTTTGTTGCAGCATTCACTTGGACATGATGAACTTGTCAAGGCCAGAAAAAACTCTATTATGACAACTGAGACATAAGATGTTAGGAGCATGAACAAGAGTTTTAAATGTTTCCCTATCAATCCAAACAATCATCTGAGAGATGTTACTCAAAAAGAATTCCAAGAGTAAGATGAAACCTAGATAGGAAGAGGTCTGATGTTATTCTGATGAAACTGGGCCTCCATGAGAGGCAAAGTAGAAGAAAATGAAAGCTAAGCAGGGAAGGCCTCAGGCAGGGGAAACACCTCTAATAAATTGTTCTGGTTTAGTCGTATACAGCTGGATCAGCCAATTCCATTAATTTGGAGGTAATGCTAATCAGAAACAAAAATTATATTATGAAAATTAAAAAATAGAGAGGTGACACCTTTGTTTAAATCCCTGGCACAGCAGTTCGGAGATGGCAGCTGAAACAGAGTTTGTGCACAAGGTTACTGTGCTTTTTCATTTAATAATTTAAAGATGCATATTATAAGAGATGGCCTGCACACTTATGCTAAAGTAGAAGGTGGAAATTACATTTCCCAGCTTTCCCATTGCTTGGAAGTTTTTCTAAAATCAGGAGAGAAAAAGATGATGTATGAAAAATATGTCCATGAGCCAGCAGCTACACATGTTAATCACTACAATATGGTGTAAAAATAGAAGCTGTCAAAGACCCTATGTAACATTGATGCATTTACTTGACAGACAGGTAATTAAGTTCATAAGAACTGCTCACTCTCAAGCCATGGGAAAATATTTCAATTTACTATATGCCAAAAAAATGGTTTTTTGTTTTACTTAATTATTTATGATGAAGGGATTTATTTAGAACTCTTGGTAAAACCTTCTTCATCCCTTGTGGTGGGATATTTCTTGAGAGAAATTAAGTAAAATTCTGCATGAAGCTTCACAGATTAGCAAATGAAAGCACCTGATCATCAATTTCTCAGTTTCATTCAGTTTTAAAACTCCAAAAATGAGAGTTAAATCCCAGATGTCATTTGACCCAGGATGCAACCCTCATCTGTGTTTCTCTGTTTATGTAACGTGTCAAAAACGTCCAAGATGTTTTCTCGCTGCTTTCAATCACAGCCAACCCAACATTGTCACCTGATTTCTGAGGAGGTCTCTTGCACTAGAGAGAATCTGTGATGATCCCTAAAGAGCATAAGAGGTAAATACAATTAATTTCACTAATAGCGGACAGTAAAAATATCAGGGTTGCCAAAGCAATAACCACAATTGTCTGATGGAGGAAGGAGATCCCTCCCTGCAGCCCTCCTCAAGTTCTTTGGTCCACTGTGTTTCAACTGATCCTCTTCACTAGTCTTTCACATAAGAGGAGGATCTTCTATTCCCTCACTTTATGTTTATGAGAGAAAAAGCATCCACATAAACCGAAAGGAGAATTCACCCTGAAGAGTGTCAGTCGCTAATGGTGGGAAGTTTAGTGGTTAGCATTACTTTCTGAACCTACTGCTTCTTCAATTCTAATTAAACTGAGTGTGAATTGCATTATTTCAGGAACAATTTCAAAGAAATTTGATATACCACTCTTGTTGCGTCACACTGTAGCTTCTTTATAATTTTCACTGTTCTGATCTTTTAGGCACAGTGCTTTAATCGCTAAATGTCCCTGAAGACATTAAGTTGCAAAATAGCTAAATACATAGTTACCCAGGTAGTCCCCACTAGGGATGTGCCTGGCATTAAGTGTTCTGATTACAACCTCTACAGTCATGATTTTGTTCCTTTGTTACTGATAAGCAAATTACCAATACACAGTAAGAATGCTTCATTAATAACTCTAATTACATATAATCACAGGATCATATAATGAACATATGATTATGTTCATATAGGATTAGCTGCTTGAGTCAATGTAGAACATTAAAGTGCTAAAACACAGTGTGCAAAAATAATATTTTAACTCATTGGACTCATGGACTGGGAGAATCAGAAACAATTTGCACAAACTGTGTTGCTGGTTGAGTTGAACATGGCAGTGAATAGGACCTCTCTTGCTTCCTATTCCATTTAAGATATTCAAAAATTTTAACTCACATCACATTACTGTCCCGGACTTTTTTAAGGCTCTTTTTTGACCCCTTTTGAAGGCCATCCCACCTATTCTTTAGAATCCTTATTTCTCCACTAACATCTCTAATACTTTATTTTTGTTTTGAAGGCTTGATTTAAAGCAAGGAAAATCTATTTAATGGTTTGGCTAGTGAAGTTTTGACCAGCCCCACAAGTTTACACACATCCTATAGTTGAGTGTTCTGCACTCGTATGTGCAGCAGAGTAGAGCAACATATAACCAACACCTATGTAGAATCATACTACAAAGATATGGAGAGTGTCTATATATTAATAGAAAATATCACAGTGTTCCAAATAAAAGTAAATGCATGATCGGTTTGTGATTTACTTTCAAGAGCCTGCTTTTTATAGTCCAAGGTAAACTCATAAATTCCTTGCTCTTTCTGAGACAACTTGCATTTTAATATCTTTTATTTCTTTTTTTTTCCTTAATATTAAAGAAAAATTACCCTGAAATGTCACTTGATTGATTGTAATGGCCAGCTGTTACAATCTCAATGGAAGTATAAGAACTGCTGCCTAAGGTGCACTGAAGAGTGCCAAGCCTCATAGCAACTCAGCTCATCCTAAAAAGCACCAGTCTGGAGTGAAAACTGCAATTTAAAATTCTCCCAGAGAACCATTATTTGCAAACCATAGACACGAACAGCTCCAGTCTCCCCATCAGTGTACACCTGGGGAGCTCTTCATCCACAGAGCATTGCATGCTCTCTAACTTTACGTACTAGAAGTCCTTACAAAATTTTGGCTAAAGAGATGTTCTTACAAATGTAAAATGTTTTTTTCTTACCATCCCAAAAGATCATCAATATACTAAAATGTATACTCAGTTCATCTTGATTTAGGATATTTTCAGTATAGAAAACAAGCCTGCTATCGAATAAATGGAGGAAGAAATAGAATATTCAAGACAATCTCCTAAAGTTTCTAGGTAGCTTTAAAGAAAAGAGTAATATATTCATAAATGACTGGAATTAAGGGGGGCAAATGAATCTATAATTTTGAATCCCTGGAAACTTAATCCCTAAGGATTTTTATTTCAGTTAGAAATCCTTGTGAAAAGGGATTTACATGTAAACACTAGAACATAAATATTACCATGCAACAGAACGTGCTGCACAATTGTCCTTCGTTTATACTCACCTTCTGCACAACTTAAAAAAACCACAAGCTATTAAAGCCAGGTTGAATCTAATCTGATTAATTGATGGAAAACAACATTAAATATGAGTAGCTGATGCTTCTATCAGCAATGATTCTAGTAAATATTTGGAATACTGCATTTTCTTGCTTTTTTACCCATTTTTAAATTAAATCTGTGTCTGCCTCTCTAGATTATTTACAAATAAAACAAATGATCATAGTTATTGATATATCCTTGATTTAAGATTACAGACAGATTCAGAATGGAGAAGTTGAAGATGTTTGATATTTTGTGGACTAAAACTACCTTCTTCACAGTTCCACTCAGAGAAATTGATATTTTAATATCTATCCTAAACATCCTCAATGATACATCAATTACATCTTCAGATAAGTTTTCTGCTCTTTTCTGCTTTATTTCTGAAAAGAATAGTTTACTTTCACAAAAAGAGCATTTCATTTTTTATTTTAAACCTAATTTTTCTTTTCAAAATTGAGAATGTACCTGAGTGGCAAAACGCACTACTTTTGCTCAGATTCTCCTACATTAGAAATTCAATATGGTTTTTACAATGTACCCCAAAGTTCAGCTCAGTTCTGTAAACAGACCAGGCGATATTAACATCGTATGGTCTGAAGATTTTACATGTTACTAAATCCAGGTTAAAGAATTCAGCCATCCTTTATAATGTTCTAGTATTGGTGTATTTACAATTTTTTCCTTATAATTATTGAAACTTCTTTTTTTGGTCTTATTAGTCACACTTTATCTTCTGATTTCTTTCTAAGAGTAGAAACTCTGGAGAAATAGGAACATGATATCATAGTCACTGACACTCCAATCACGGCTCTTTCTAAAGAGAAATTAGCTCTTTTTCTCTGCAATTAGAAAGTTTTCATGTCAGCAGCCAAGTTCCAAGCAAATCTGAGAATGAGCAAGAAAGGTGGAAATAAACCAACCAGGATGGCAAATAACAAACAATACGAGAAACACAGAACTCACACAGAGCCGAAGCACTGCAGCCAAATCCAACCAACCAGTGCCTATGTGGTCCTGCACACACGCTCTGTGGCAGTTGCAGCTGCAGCTGTAGCAAAATACCTACTAAAATCCAACTGTGAACAAGCATTATCAGGCTCATTGCATCAATCCCATGGCAAAAGTGACACTGAGACATGAAGTTGTTGCTAATTATCCACCAGTCATTAATATATCTCCTCCTACTGAGTCCTATCTCCTAGCATTCCATCTGTGATGCTTTTTTACCTTATTTCCAATTCAGCCACTGAAAATTTCATATATAAGAGATACTTCTTTGTTGGGAAGGCTCCAATCCACAGAACCATGCAACAGAATAGGAAGAATGCTCATTGCAGTCCTTAGCAAACACCTTCATCTAAAAACCACCAAAAGATTTCAGATGACAGTGTGAAGCTTTGCAGTTGTTTTTTCTCATCTTTTTTTTTTTTGTGTGACAGAATAAGAGGAATCTTGTAAAATTACCAAAAAAATTAACTTTTACTGGGCAAAGCTGGTTTTTTTGTACCATAGAAAGAAATAATTTCACACTATTATGCTTGATTTTTTTTCCTCTAATGATGCAGTGAAAACATTTATTTTTTAATGCATAGACATGAAAAAAAGGATTTTTTTTGGTAATATATATATAAGACAATATTAAAAATGGGTAAGTTTATTGTAGCTTAAAGTCTTTGTTGCCACTTAATGGATCTTGCACAATATATTTAATATTTTTGCTGTGCTGGGAAAACAGAATAAATATTAATCTTTTCCACCAATTAATTTGCTCAACAGTCAGCTCCTACTAAATGTGCTTTTTGCACAGGCTTACAACACCATGGCTAATGAAATGGCACCCTTGGTAACACATACAGAGAAAATATGTGAGTGATGGTATAAGTTTTCTAAGAGGTTTTTTTGGAGTGAAACTTAAAAATATCTGTGATATCCCGTCTCCAAGGTACAGAGGGACTATAAAGGTTTCTCTTCTGGAAGGCCAAAATGGAGCTCAGGCCAAGTTAGTAACTAGCAGAGAGATTAAATCACTGTTCAGATGCAAATGAAAAGAACTTAACTTTATTTTTCATATCCCTGAACATGCCACAGCTAAATGCCTGATACATGAAGAATAGTCTAAATAGAAGACACATGTGGTCCTTTTATAAAGGTGACACATATCCCATGCAGGAACTTCTTCCAAAAGTTTGTAGTACTATCGTATAGAGTACTGCAAACTGTATTGTCCATATTCATATCATAGGCAGTGTTTTATGTAACAGCTCCATTTAGCTTCTAGCAATGCTTCCCATGCCTCTAGATTCTGTTCAGACCTTCTGTTTAAAACCATTGCCAGAGGTCATCTACCTTCCCTACCCTTCCTACTCATACTTCCCAAATCTCCTATCATCACTCACTTCGTTTCATGGGCACCTCTCCTTATCTTTCTCCAAATTTCTCAACACTACTCTTCCACCTCTCTTGCGCGCATATATATATGTATATATACACACACACACACAAATATTTCAAAGGATTTTTCTTAAAGCATCTATAAGTTTGCCTTTTTAACATTAAAAATTTTGGAATGCCCGACAAACATATTTAGTATCATTAATAAATTTCTTTCATTTCCTCTTGAGCTTGTATGTATTTTTTTTCTTGAGGTATGTATTTTTTTTTGTTTTTTACTACAGTGTTCTTTGCGAGAGGTTTGCAGAACACCCAGGCATGGCAATAATGCTCACAATGCACGAAAAAGCAGACATTTAAAAGCATTTTTGTATTTGGGACCATACCTTGAAAGTATCAAGTTTGTCAGAAAAATACATTCCATTGACAAGAGCAATGATCAATCAATTCTAAACCAGGTAATTTTCCCAGCTGGAGAATGAGGGAGTCTGAATATTATTTAGGTACAATATGCTAGATCTGGTATAAAAGATCAGCACTTACAAATATTACAAAAATAGTGTATTGAACATTATCAGTAAGGCTATCTTGATGGTATGATCATGACTTTTACAGAATTTTTGCGACTCTCCATCAGTAAGAAGCCTACCCTCACAACTCACAGGTAGGGAAACTTCCATTTTACAGAAGCATAAAAATATTATAGGCATCAAGAAAGCCTATGCCGGAGCCAACAAAAAAGCGCCAGAATTCCTGAGTGCTTGCCTCTTGTCCAAATTGCAAGACTGGTATGAATCATTCTGCTGTAGGGCTATCATCAGAAAAGCACTGAAGGCCAGAACCAAATAAAGAACAGTATAAATGTATCTGAATTCAACATTTCAGGATACTGAAATGTTCGATACCTTTCCTGAGGTACATACATAAAAATCCAAAATCCAGGTTTTTAATGAGATTAAAAGCTAAATTTTGCATTATACATATTTTATATATTTCGATGAACTACTGAGCTGGTGTGTTCTACACCCAAGTATTCTAATTGGCATTCTTCCATTATGTTGTATTGTCTATGCTTTGATTTAAAAAAAAAAAATAAAGAGATACAGTATGAAAATTTGGAGTGCTATTCAGAACGGAAGGACACTAAAAATTCTTCAGTAAAAACCCCTTCACTAAAATTGACTTAATCTTCACTCCACTTCATCTCCACTTTCTCTCTCATTTCTGCACTACAAATACTTCTTTAGAGAAATGTTTTCATGTTTGGCCAGGAGAAGAAAATAAGACCAAATTTTTTCTCTTTTGTCAAAGTCAGGAAGTCAATGCCACTGTTCAAACAACCTGGAAGAGAAGCACAAGAACTAATGAATGCACTTACAGTACATAGCAGATATACAGCTTCAGAGAGAATGTACAGACAAAGAAGGGTAATTACACTCTCTCATATAACTAAGTGCAGATTCCTTTTGAAAAAGTAATTACATATTTTTATATCAAGAGACACTGATGCTGTGATAACCTTCTGCTATTACTGATCATTGTTTTTACAGGGTTTGACAAACAAGGAGGCAAAGATCAGATCTTTATGAAGGATTTTGTTGGAATCCTTCCTATTTGTTTATGGCACCCCTGGTATCTTCAAATTCGATTATAAAAACTTTCACACATGGAAACACGAAAATTATTTCTTACAGAATGAGGTAGCAAGGTTTTTTGTAGCTTTGCACAATTCCTATCCTATCTTATTAAAGGCATAATAGACTTTTATACAACCTGAAGAGCAAGCAAACAAATGATACTTTGGGTGGCTAAGGGGTGAGATGAACCTTACTGCCTGTGTCTAAAGTGTGTCTACTCAATTCAGTGAGTCAGAAGTCTGACACAGTTCTGATCACCAGCTGCACAGTGAGCTGAGTGTGTAATGAGGTATCCTTGTGCCTTGTACACTTGCATTTCCTTTGGAAGGAAACTTGGGCTCACTGGTATGGACAATCAGGGTGCCAGGACAGCACTGACTCCTCTAGAGCTCACCTGTTTCAAGATGTGGAAACAGCCAAAGAAATCATTCTACACTTATTTTAGCACAGCCAAATGGATTCTGTTCCTAAACACAAATGCTGTGCATAATGTATATTGCATCAGAATGATTGCAATATCACAATCCTATTGAAATAGATTATCTCTAGTGGAAGAGCAATGAACTAAATTTAGCCTTTAAATACTGTGGAATACAAATCCTAACCAGGGAAAACTAACCTACTGAAAAGGTGGTTTTACAGGATATGTTGTGCCCTCTGTATTTTTTTTAGGAACCTTTGAAATAAATTAAATTAATAATTACTTGTATCTCGTGCAATAGTACACATACAATATACATGTGAAATAGGAATTGTTATCCTGTAGTTTAGATGGTGACTAATTACGCCCAGATTCATTAAAAAACCCCTCTCCTTTCATAGGCAGAACCAGTCACCATATGTACAACCCATTGAAAAGAAGAAACCCTACTCTACCCTAGTCTTCATTCCCTGTCCTCCCAACTGCTTTATGTCCTTGGGAGTTCTTGGGGGCTTTTTCTTGTTTGTTTGGTTTTTTTTTTTAATTATCAGAGACCAAATTTTTCAATTACATTCTCCAACTTTCTTCTCCTGAGTACAAACATAGCGTGCACACGCAAACCTGAACCCAGAATGAAGCCTTTTTAAAAACTTGCCTTCTGGTGTTTAAACAGTTAGATACTGAAACATCACCTTGTCTCTTAACACAAAAAACCACTAAAGGGCATGACTTCAAACATTAGGAACTAGATACTCACCATTTTCTTTTCCTCAATAGTTCCAATTACCTCATTAATATTTCCTTTTCATGCTACAGAGAATATACTTTGGAACATCTGTTTGTTGAGCTGGGTATCACTGAATCACAATTGGCTACTAATAGCTGCAACAAAGAAAATTATGGGAAGATTGTTTCTAAAGCACAAATGTTTGCAGTTGCTGTTTTCCAGCAGCGAATATGCTTTTGGAAAAAAGAAATAAACATTAAGAAGGGAAGCACTGTGGTCTCCCCGCTGTCAGCATCACATATTCCATGAATGGGAGCATCATTTTGCTACTGTGTAGCTAAACAACTGCTTAAGTGATCGATAAAGACCATTATCTTAAATCATAGCATGAATTCCCAATATCATACATAAAATCAATAAAACATACAAAGAAAAGGACTGAAATTTTCCACTAAAACATAGCCTGCTGCTTTGGAAAATAATATTTAGTAGGTTGGGTTTTTTTGTTTTACTAATTATGAGCTCAGTGGCAGTTTATTCTGCAGTAAATCTGCTGGTGTGAGATTAAACCTGTTATTGAACAGAGTTTTGAGTCTACTGCAAGGCACTCATCACTGCTGGAGAGTGAACATTGCTGTTATCTCATTTAAAAGTTGGCCAGCAAAGCAGCCCATTTGTTTAAAATGCAATTAAGCTGGTGTCTTGAAGAGAAATTAGCAAGGAGTACTTCATTCTGGAGGCATAAGAGGTCTGTCCATAGACGCATTAATCCTGTGATTTGGGACATCACTACAATTTGGGACTGTGCTCCGAAAGGATGTGCCGTACACACAAGCACAAAAAAGGAAAGGTGTTCATTTAGATGGGTCAGCGTTTTTCACAAGCTCCTAAAAGCTTCTTCGCTAATTTATGCATCATGCATGTGCTTGCTATATGGAAAAAAATATTATTTTCTGTTGCTGCCAAATTGAAATTATTGAGCCTTTAGCAGTTCACAGATTGCTAGATTAGGTTAAAGAGAAAGTTGAGGCCTATTCTTTAGAAGCCTAAAGTATGATTATTTCAGTCGTGGCAAATATCCCACTGTTACTTGATTTCTAAGATATGGATCAATATTATATGTTAAAAACTAATTAATTCTCTCAAAGTAGCAAAAAATCTAGAAATAAAAAAATAAACTCAAAAAAGTTCTGTTTGTCTGCTGCTCTTCAGAAAGCGAACTGGGACATAAACACTCAGTGTACTCTTTTGAAATAACAAATATTTCAGAAGTCTGCAAAGTGAAGGAATAGTGAAGGACACATTCTTCTCTGGCGTAACTTGACCAAAGTCAAATGTCAAGTTCAGTCTGTACAGAAGTCGGCAGTGTTATAGCAAGGCAGCTTTTTTTCCTACTGATCTGTGTAACATGAGAGGACAGCCACACTTTGAAGAACAAGAAAACAAAGGCAGGTGCATTTTCAAATGCTGCGTGCCTAAATGTACACACAATTCTTGCACAGAAACATAAAAGTATCCACCTCTGGGTTCACACTACAGAGTCTATCTCTACATACCTGGATGTTCCCGTGATTTTATAGGAAATATACAGTAGTCTTGAAAAATGATGAATTATGAAAAATTTTTGGATGTCATTTTTGTCACCTTGTCAATCATGGTAAAGCAAAAAGCATTTTTGGCCAGAAAATCTGATAATCTTTGAATATCTTCAAAGACACCCTAATTTCTGTTCTTTGTTTTACTGGAAACATCAGGGCCATTCCAAATCCAGGACTGTAGCATAAGAGCAGTATTCTTATCACTCTGCTCTTCCCCCAGTTGGAACAGGGTTTGAAGAGAAGGGGTTCTGTATGCTGTGAATTTGTGTCAGCTCCTTATGACACTTACATCCTCCTCAGACAAAAAAAGGAACTCTGCTGGTCGGGGTCTGCATTTGGTTTTTGTTCTCTGCATTGCTCCATAGGGTTAATGAGTGACAAGGACCTGAGCATGGCTGAATGTTTATTTTTATATTGCTTTGGTTTCACCGTCTCCTACAAAAACTTCATACAGTATTTTCAGTAAGGTAACAGCAGTGGGATGCTGCTGGCAGAATCCAGTTAACGTTTGCTGCTTCTGTGGACAGAAATTATTTTTTAAATTGCCAGTTCAAAATAAACTCAGGGATCTATTACTAGTTTCTGATCTCCTCTGCAATCTGGCTTTGGGAAAAATTGATGAAGACAGTGGATCAGCAGTTTTTTTGATCACTGCCATTCACTCCCTCATGGTCATAGAGCTTAAATATGAGCATGGCAACATCTGAAGCACAGCAGACCCTTATAACATGTGCAAACTGTCCTGAGCAGTGCTTTTCAAGTAAGTGCTGATTGGCAAATACCCAACACCAACAAAGCACAGTGTGCTACTGGGATTTAAGCAATCTTTCCACAAAATCAGATGTCTGAAAGAAATGAATATCAAAACATAGACTTTAGCTCTCTCGTGATTTTGTCCTGCTGCTTCGGAACTCAATGAGACTGAGGAAAAAGCCCTGAGAGAGAAGGAGCACCAACACGCTTGGAAAGGACTCCACTGTACTTCTACTTACTTCTGACCATCATTACAAACTAACACTGGACTGTAAGCTGACTGCATTTTTAAAACTCCAGATTTTCTTGTACTTAGAAGAGCTCCTGTTGGGACACTTCAAAGATTTCAAAAGGTATGAGAGACTGTGGAGAAGGCTTTACCCTTTCTGTGCAGCCTGCCTGGAAGCCACTCAGCACAAGGCAGATCTGTGGTTTTAAACACCAGACTTAAATTCTACTTACAAGCAAAAAATTAGTCTGTAGTGGCAGTGAGAAAAGATGTGGAATCAAAGCCTCGCCTCAGAAAACAACTGTTTTGTCTCTGCCAAGGGCGCTTTCAGCCCCAGCTGCATTTAGTTCAAAGACAAAAGAGTCCACAGCTGGGGCTCAAAACGAAAATGATACTTTCAAATGACACTGGAGGCTTTAGGTCCCCAAGGTTTTTATTCATTTAAATGAATAAATAAATAATAGCAAAACAGAAAAGAAAAAATATTTTAGTCTTTTTCCTTCTACTTTTTCCTTGGACATACTAATTCAGCTAGTCTGAAATGGCAAGCAAGTTCCAGCAGCATCTATGCAGGCTGGAACCTTCATTAGTGAATCAGGTCATTCCCATTTTTGTATTCCATAATACAGTGGTTTTACTGCTTTCTTTAACCTTTCATTTTGGACACAATTAATGTAATCACACTTCCAACAATCTGGAGATGATTTCTTGCTAGTAAACTGCTACATACAGTGATGTGCTTCCTATTTCTGGCTTGATTCTCAAACAGCCAACAGAAATGGGAGTTTGAAGTTAAGTTAATTTCTTTTTAATTATATTTTCTTTCTTTCTAATTATCCTTTGATCACAGATAAGAGGAACAAATTACAAGAGTTTTTTCATTATCCTCAAAAGCTGATGATGTCTGCACGTCTAGTATAACATATTGGTGATGCTTATTGTTTCTGCAAGATGCCTTAACAACATTTTGGAAGGAAAGTATGTATGCTACACTGGTACAAGATAACTCTTGAAAAAGCACACAACTACCAAGATCATGAAGCAAACTATATCCGTGAAATGACTGATTGATTTTTTTATTAGATACAAGTCCAAAAAAAAATTATCTTCAGTCCTCGATGCCCCATACAAACAAGCTTAATGTGAAAGACAAAGTTAAATATTCTAAAGTTGCTCTGAAGAAAGCAGAGACATTCTCATCTGAATCCCCCAGCTCCAAGTTTACAACAGAGTAAGTCACCACCTCACCAGAATAGCACATTTCTACGGTATTTTTCTAGATTTCGTCCAGCCTCTCTAACATGCCAAGCAATTTGGCATCTACTTCTGCCTTCGGGAGACTATTTCGCAATCTAATAGATCTCATTGTCAGGAAATTTTTCTGCACTGCCAAGTCGTTCCCAAGAGTGCCACTTTTATTTAAGGGAGGGGAACTGATTCTGGCAATGGTGTAGTCGCTCCTCCGATATTTTGAGTTAGTGGGTGCAAGTAGCCAAACACCATCTGGTACCCAGCTGGTACAGTATATTTAGAGGCACCTAAAATCTTTCCAATCCTCCCTGGCTCATCTTTGCTTTTGGAATCAGCTTCTTAATCATTTTTAATCATTGTATTGTTTTGCTATCTGGAAAATTCCTTTATATGTATACAATTATTGGAAGGAAGAATTTAATTATAGTTCAGAGACTATTATTATGAACAAAGCAGTGAGGCAGGTTTTTTTTCTCTCCGCTTCAGTTTAATTATCTTTAACAAGTTTTAATTGTGTATCTTTTTTCAGTTTACAGCATACAAATTGTCTCATGAGATGAACAAATCTATGAAAGTGGGGCAAGGTTAGTGGCCACATTTGTACATAAACATGAGCAGCACTAGATCTTTTATGATATTTGCAATAAAAACATGAAAAGGGAGTTCTATATGGCAGCATTAGCAGATAAATATTTTTAAGTATTCAGAAGGCATGTTTCAAAGACATGCTTTTGAACATGACTGTACACGGTAAATTATTTTTGCTGTAATTAGACTTAAGGAAAAGGTAGACAAGTTAGAGTGATATCTTTTACATGTACAAGGTGGTTAATGACTGCCCTATTATAAGTCCAAAGGCAGTCCTTCCCAGAGCACAGCCCTTATTTAATATTTTTCTCAAGGCTCACTACAGTGAAAAATGTGTTTAGTCTGTGGCACACTCCTGCAACATAAAAAAATGACCTATTCTTCATGACCTGATTCCAAATCCCACTGAAGCCAATGGTAGTCTTTGCACTGACATTAGACCCCAATGCATAGCTAAATATTTTACAGTATCATAATAAAAATTGCAGCAGGAGACAGGGTAGAGCGAGGATCTGATGCAAATCTTCAGTAAACTCATTGGAGCGACATATCATGTGAAAGTAAATGAGTGCTCTGTGCATTTGCTATTTAAGTCACTGTGAGTTTTGCCTCAGAATTAGATAAAGGATGTGGGGCATCCTCAGTTGGCTTCACCAATGCAGGCAGAAAGGTAAAATCTCTCATAAGAAAAACAATTTGTCTGTTTCAGAGAATACAGGAAAGCAAATATGGTCTCCATCATCTTCAAGATGCGAAATGAGTATGTAAAATTAAGATCAGTCACTACTGAGAAAAAAGCTTATTTGCCCATATGAAATCATCTAATATGGAAAATGGAAGCACACAAGGAAAACAGGATCTCATCTTTTGCAGCACACACATCTTCACTGAAGAAAGTAAGTTCCAATGACTGGAAGCAAATAAATACAATTCTCCACAAAACTCTCTTTAAAGAACATTTAAAGAAAATATTTCCATCCCATCTGTCAAAATAACACTCAATGAAAAAAAAAATCTGATTAAAAGAGAAATAATAATTTTTTATCACTTTTCAGCATTAAAATCAGAAGTCCTTTTTCTACCCTGGCCAAGTAATAATCCTTAACATGCAAGCTTTTCCCTTTGGAAGAACTTCCAATGACCATATTTGTACCTGTATATTGTCTGCTATAATAGAAGAAATCTAAAGGATTTGATAGACTTGTTCGATGCAAACAATACTTCTGAGAGAGTTATGGGAATTATCTACTGATTGTCCTTCAGATATTTTATCTACAGCAGAAGAGACTGATTCTAAATGACAGTATGCATTGCCCTGGCTGCCTACAGCATCAGCTTTTCTAATGGCTGTTTCCTGACCCACTTCTATTAAGCACGGAGACTAGCTGAGGATTTATTCACTTTCTCCTCTCTGTTCATTTTGCAGCCTCAAATCTGTCACTTAATAGGAATGTTTACTGTGTCATTCACCATGGTCAAAAACAAAACATAAGGGAGGCCAATATTTGAAATAATATGCAGCCCTTCAATCTATAATGCTTCATTAGATTTTCTATTAAATGCTCCATATCAAAGAAACTATTATTTGAAAGCGAGAATTTCTGATACATCAAACGTTTCAACCATACCAAATGTCTCAGTCAGTCAATCAACTCAATCAATCTAATTAATAAATAAAAGTCCTTGTGTCTGTTACAAAACTGACAGTTGAAAAGGAGTGGGAAAGAAAACAGCATTTGGGGACTGGATTTACATATTTCTGACTGATTTTTTTCAGCTGGTACCAATAGTTTTGGTTTTGCAAGAATAAAGCCAAATATAATAATTAAAAATGCCTTGATGCTGTTTAGTAAGTTTCCAAAGAATATAGGCCAAAACTGTTCTGACTGGGAGGAGAACGTAGAACAGAACAATAAAGCAAATGAACTCCTACGGAAATAAGTTGGGTATTAGTCGAGTAAGACATTTTCTGTTTATTCATCATAAAGATTATTTGGGTTTGTAGCAGAAAGGGTTGTTCTACAGAAAGAGACCATAATGAATATGATTCATCATTTAATGAATGCCTAATCCTTAGCCTTTAATACTCCATACCCTCATCTACACACTAGACAGATGTTATTTATAATGCCAAGCAGGGAGACTGAATATCTGCTTACAGAAAAGCAGTTCATCAAGCCTTCAAAGAAGCAGTCAAGCGCCATAGCTGTCCTGCTTCTTCTTGAGAACCTATTTCTTTATGTCGAAACGCTGACAATGTTTAACCTGTGGTTCCAGGTGACACTTACTCAGGCACAGAAGTTGAACTTTCTAATTGATACTTACCTCATCTTTGGAAGTGTTTGAGAAGCTAATTCTGGAATTTCCTCTGCTATTTAGGCACTAAATACGCGCATATTAAATATCTAATTTCACTGCCCAACATCTTCTTTTCAGTAATGAAAGAAGGGATATTACACTTATCTGGAGACCTTAGCATCATCAAAAATAAGGCCTGATTTAGTCAGCTATAAGTCATGCGGTTGAGCATTTCAGTTTCTTACTTTCAGAGAGCCCATCAGGGAAGCTACACGTTTACATCACAAATTTTTTTCAAGTTTGTCTTATCTCTGGTTTTTTCCTTCATTGTCCGTGCATGAGATTTAGCATGAATAACAACAGAAGGATGTTAACTCGAGTTTCTATTTTGTCAGCATCATGGCAGCAGTCACTTAAAACAGTAGAGTGGTAGGAGTCTGGAAATCAGTACCACCTGCATTGAGCCACAGGAAAGATAGCATGCTCAGCATGGCTGGTGTTAACAACTGAAGTCCACTTCCATGTGTGACTCTCACGGAATTCTAGGAACACTGATAATTTCATATTTGCAATTTATATTTCATATAGCAATTTACTCTGATATGAAACTTACACTTTTTCTAAAGACACTGTGTCCGAATTGTCTCTCTATAATGGCATTCCAGGCACAATCAGCAATCCATACATAATGCCACTTTCTGAGCCTGACAGATAGACATTATTCATCCTCGCTTAATAGGAAGACCCATACATTCAATAAATATTCTGAACAAGAATGTTTTCCAAAGCAACCAACACTACTTTGCTTTAATCTGAAACAGATCTATATTGAAAGATCTATGTGAACACAACGTGTGTGAAAACCAACAGCTTGCTTACTTACCAAATTCTCAAACATAAAGCTCTTGGTACATACACACATGACAAAACAGTAATAGTCCTACACTTGTTTTCCTGCACAACATCTACTAACAGCAGTGTATGTTAGAATCTAGTGCAAACCAGATACATAAACTTAAGAAACTTAATGCACATCACCTGAAATTCTGTCTATACTTGAAAATTAAGAGCTACTCTGCATTAGCAGTTTTTATTGATCCAGTAGATTCTGAGTCAGATGATGTGGAGAATTTTCTGTTTACATTCACAATCCCTGGCCCAGAAAAATGGATTCAGGCCGTACTCATTTAATATTCAGCATCTAACTAATGAGTTTCTATTTCATCATTCTTTCACTCTAGCAAATAATTGTATTCTATTTTTTCTTAGAATGTATGCAGGAAGTATTGAGTCCACAAAAATCATTTAAACATCATAACCCTAAAAATTGTTGATAACTTAAGGGCTAATTATAACAACAGGCTGAGAATCCAGAAAATATCAGAGACAGCCCAGAAAGAGTGTTATAAACCCCACAAAGACACTGAAATAAGGTAACAGCAAATATGGAAAAGTGAGTATGGTTCTTCTCAAGGAATTAAACCATTAACTCCAGATTATCAAGTGATGACTCAACTCACCATTTACAGCAATAAATACATGAGTGGCATATAGGTAGGTTGCAGCAAGTTTCCTCTCACAAATATGGAGGAGAGAAGGGAGCAAAAGAACAAAAGAGAACAAACAAAACAACCAAACTGTCCCTCCTTTCATACTTTGAAACATAAGGTTTCAAGCAATTGCTGGGAGATCTGGAATGAAATCCCTTTCACACCACACTTGAAGGAAGTACTTGAATTCAGGTCTGCAGCTTCACAATGAGCTAAACAGCTCAAAATTAAGGACTTCCAGGTAAGGGGTTGCTAATAAAAGTCCTTGTCCAGCTGGGACAAAGCAGGGTCCTGGAGTCCTGTATGTCACAGATGAGGTGACTATAGCTTGCAAAGGACACAGGAGAGGAAGGAAGACAGAAAGCCAGTCCTCTGGGAATTTTGTGTTCTACAAGCTTTAAATTAATCAAGCCCAGGGGCAGAACAAGCAAAGGAATGCATCCTCTCTCAGCAACACCTGGGAGCAAGGGAAAAGCCAGCTGGCACCCCCAGGACACAGGGAGTTACAGCCACTACAAGCACTACATTTAGCTGCAGCTTTAGGCTGGAAGTGGCAATGACACAACCAATTTAAGCAAAACTGAGATGTGTGAACATTTTTTAATCTAACCCCTAAAAATAAAGAGAGTAGTAGGTTTGTTTTTTTTCATGAAGTGGGTGTTTTTTGTTGTGGTTTGTGTATCGGGTGACTGTGTCCAGGTGTGCACAGCCCGGCCCAGGAGCGCAGTGAGGAGAGGTCAGTCCCACAGCACAGTCGGACAGCGCAGGGCTGAGGCAGCACCTCTGGGGAAATGTGTTTGAGAAAGGGCAAAACACTGCACAGAGAGCGAGGGACAAAGCGTGACAAAGCCCTGCGAGCTCCCAGAGAGGATGGGGAGGAGTGGAGCCCCAGGCAGTCAGGCACGGACTACCCTGCAGCCCTTGAAGGCCGTGCAGTGTAGCAGGTTTTCGTCTGTCACACCAGCATGATCCATGAGCTATTCCAACTTATTTTGTCGCCGTGCTGTTGAGGAGAGAAAGTGAGAGTGGCCGGCTGGGTGTCTGGCAGCCAGCCAAGATCAACCCACCACAGTTCGTAAGGAAGATCTGACTTTTGCTACACTTTTCCATGGGATTACCTGCATCAGTTATGACTCTAATATTTTTTTATAACTAAATAATCACATAAAAGTGAAAATTCTCACTACTGGTGGTGTTTTTCATCTCTATATCTAGACTATAACCTTTAATTTTACTTTTTCAAACTATCACACATCTCTATATGTATTTTTGTCATTGCATAATATTTAAAAGACTACTATTATAGCACTCTTTAATGATACTGGCAAGTCTCTATCTCAATGGCAGATTGCAGTCCTTTATTTTTCCTTTTTTTTTTTTTTTTTTTATTAAAAAACCTAATTAAAATGGCAGTATTCCAATGGCTTCTCTACCAGGAAAAGAAAATGACATCTGTACAGGATAAAGATATTGGGGTTGAGACTCCTGATATTTTTTCTTTTCTTTTTTTTTTTCCTAGATATGTAAAGAAAATATTCTGTTGTACTTGCCCAACCCAGGGTTTTTGGGTTTCAATTCTAGAGGCTCTGTCCCTCGCAAGAGGCCCAAAATCACTTTCGTTAAGAGTGATTCTTGCCTTCAAGAGAACATGAGAAGATAATTTTCCACAAAGCAGTGATGGCATTTAGCATGAAGGCACATTCAGAAGATAAAAACCAGAAACATTCATATTTAAGCTAATTCAGCTTTCTTCTCAGGGAACTTTTAAAGGATTATGAATAATACAGAGGAGAAAAAGAAAACTATTTTCATGCTTTGTTATGTAGTTGACTGACAAATATTTCACATTTCAGAGTTTACCTCTAATTCAAAAGCATTAAGGGTGAGCAAAGCCTGTTGCAGGTTCAAGCAAACATGATGGTTCCATGAAATCTTTGAGCTCCCTCAGACAGTCCATGTACACTGCACTGTTTATCTCAATTCTCCACTTTTATACTCCTGTACCTTTGTATAGTGTCTATGTTTTAGGATCTCACAAAGATTTATTCAATTGCACATCAGAAAAAAAATTAATATTTTTTGGTAGAAAAATGAGAATAAAGAGTTACTGGGGGAACGTTTCTAGTTGGCAACACCTCATTCTAAGAGCTTTTACTCAAAAGGCGGGATGGGATCAGAGCTTGTTTCTCTCCAAGTTACAGCTTTCATCTGTCACCAAGCACAAAATTAAGTTAGAAAAACTTGAGAATGGTACTCAAGACAGTGCTGGGGAAAGAGCCTTTCTACACTGCATGCACTGGTGCCCTGAGCCAGGTAAATGCTGAACTGTCATGCACCTAATGTCCATTTATTTAGCCTAGCTATATTTCTTTTCTTATGGGTGACGTATCCCATCTGGAAGCTGTCCCATAAGAATGAGAAATCTTGTAATTCATTCTTTCAATTGTTGAAAGCTGAGCTAATAATCTTAATACATCAATATATGAAAATATCTTTACCTGGTACTTAAAGTTACCTGATGGCTTTGAAAGCCTATTTTAATTAGGAAGCAGCTGATGCTTTGAACATTTCAGGTCAAGTCAGTTTCCTGAAAGTGAGTTAAATACTGATCAGTAGTAATGGAAAGTACAAATGACAACGTCAGTACATCCTCAGCTTTAGCACCACAAGACACAAGCAGCCACCTACAAAATGCAACAGGGGGAAAAAAATCTTAATGATTCTAAATCACAGTGGGCCTGCCTCCAAAGCAAGGGAAATTAGGCAGAAAACAGAGACCCATAAACACATAAGAAACAGAAATGTCTCACTGAAATCAGTGGCAAAACTCCTGGGAATAGCTAACCAGATCTTACACTTAGCAAGCTGAAGAAGTAGAAAAAGTTGAATAAAAAAATTGCATCAGGATAGGAGAACCCAACTGGAGACAGAATTGCTACTGTTTCTTTTTTTATGTACTTTTTTAAACATCAAAATATTGCAGAAGATAAAAACATCAAAAAGCCAGCAAATTTTACATGAATGATTACTTTTTTTTCTGCGAATATGAAAAGAAAGTTTCACAATTTCATGGCAGAATTTGTCATTTCAAGAAAATCACAGGTTACTATTTGGATTAAAGCATTATTATTTCACAGTGTAGTTTCACTCCTTCTTTCCCACCCATCAATACTGAAAATCTTATTGATTCATTCTGCATGTATCCATTCATTTAATATTCTTTTGCTCTAACTTTTAATCAGCAGCAGGAAAGTCTCGTCTCTCCCTAGAAAACAAGGCAACATTTTCATCTTCAAAACCCCAGAGAACTTAAATAATTTTTTTATAAAATTGAGAAGTAGAGAGATTCTCTCGGGACTGATTCTTTCTCCTATTTTTGCACCTGCATTATCCTCCTGGATTATCCTGCTGTCAGCTGCTTCTGCACAGAAAACACTGATATATGCACACCACTGACTGAAGTCTTTTGCTTTTTCAAACCACTTCACAGTTGATGCTGCACCATCAGCAGTATTTTAGTACAGATATCAAAAAGCACTTCATTATTTAGGCTTCTGCAACAAGGGCACCCTTATACTGTGGCAAAAGAGGTGTAGGATAGGGAAAAAAAAGAATAAATAGCTGACTGGTGGAGACGGAGCAGTGACAAAGGTTCCTACCCTTGTTTGCAGAGAAGTCTGCAGCTGAATGAATAATGCCAGTGCTCAGAGGCCTCTTGTGGCACCACATTCCTTTTAACATGAGCAAGGAACCATTGGCATCTGTAAACTTTGTTTACCTGGTAACTTTGGTTACCCCGTCTGTTAGAACAGTTGAGGATTACGGCGAAACTGTCCCTTTAACATGCACTTGAAAGTCTATTTCAGAACACAGAAAAGAGTTTTCTGTAAGTAGTGTATTATTTGAAAATAACGAGAAGACAGTTGGTGTTTGCAGAGGTCAAAGATATTAGTGAAAATACCTAAAATTTTAGCCAAAACACTAGGTATTGCAGCAAGGAGAAACCGTAGAAAAAGGAATAACATGCTGAAAAAAGAGTCCTGTGGGGCACAAATAAAAGATCTGACATTTTCTGACAGTTTAGATAAATCCATTGTAATGAGAAAAGAAAGATTCTGTATGAAATCAATTCTTTTTGCAATACTTATCCTTGGATGTTCTGAAGAACCATTTCACATCTCAAAGATGACATCCTTTTCTTTAGGGCCTAATCCAAAAACCGTTTAAGTTAGTGGGCTGAAAAAGACTCAGCTCAGCTCAGAATGATAGCATCTGCCATAAGATTTGTTTCACATCTTTACAGCTTCAAATGCATCACAGACATATCTCCAGGAAGTGAAGAGGGAGGAGGCACACGTCCAACTGCCCCCAAATCTTTGTTTAGCTTTTCCACTGTTTGAAATCTTTCCCATACTTTTTTCATGGTGGTAAAAAAATGATCCATCCCATCACAGGACTCCACGAGAAAGGAAGAACACATATTGTTTTTGCAGTCTGCATTAGTATATTTACATTATAATTCTTTTTAAGTTAATTAAAACATTTGATCTAAAACGTGTAAATAAAATAGAAGATACAATGGAAACACATATAAACATGTCACATTAAAGGGCTTCCTTGAAAACGAATAGACTGGAGAAAAAGGAATCGTGATGCATATGGAAAAAGATAAAAAGAGCAGAAAGCAAAAACTAAAATACTCAAGCCAAGACTCCTACACAAACAAATATACTGTGGTGGAAGAGAATGTGAAGTTCTACATTTAGAGTTTTCTAAACCATTTTACTTTGTATATTTAAACAATGAGGAAGCTTCCTCCACAGAACAGTCTGGATGGCAGTTTGCTCCACTGAGAGGTAGAAAGAAGCAAGGATATAAATACTGCCATAGTGACAGTTTTACACACAGTTCTGTTACCAGATTGAAGTCCAACAAATCGGAGGTGCATTTGTGAAAGAACTTATGAAAAGATCCCTGGAAGATTAACCAGGAATTCAGATACTATTAGTAGCAAATGTGGGAAGATAAATTGCTCCTGGTTTTGAGACTTAAATTTAAGTAAAATTCAAAAAAACCCCTCTCCCTTACTCCATGTCAAAACACAGTGCTGAAGCTGGTGCTGATTAAATTGTGGAATCCTTTGCCAAAGCAGTTTGTCAGATGTCCCATAGCTTAAGATAACAGAAACTTGGAAAAAAACTCTTAGGGAATTGCTGTAGGAAATAGGCTGGAAGACAGCCAAAATGACCAACAAATCTTTAGTACTACTGATCCAAGTAAGGAAGGAAAAGAAAGATAAAGAAGAATAAACAGCGCTCTCCCTTCCTTCTCTCCCTTGGATGGGCAGCAGCATCCGCAACGCTGCAATCACCGCATCTTTCCCCGCCCCACCCTGTTACCGTACCACGTGCGTGCTCCAGCGACCTCCACGGACAATAGCAAACTTCCCATTTCCTTCAGCTGAGTGGAAATCAGGCCCAAGGGAAAAAGCTGAAGAACAAATCTCATCCCATCCCCTATACCTTACTGATCGGGCATGTCTTTGTTCACTTCAAATATAGCAGATTCTTCAGAACGGTTTTGCTTTTAAGCAGCTGGTAGCATGGGAGAGGGAGAGGAATACACGGTGTGGATTGGGTTTTTTACATAACCCTGTGCTCCTTGATTAGTTGTTAAAATTCTTGCTAGTCTCCATAAGGAGAGAAGTGGCACGAGCACAACTTTCTTTGGAGATAACTACTGTATGAAGCAAGTCTGCCTACTACTTTGTATGTTAGCTTGGTGATTAAAGTTCTTTCTCAGCAAATTGGAAATCCAGGTTCAATTCTTTCTTCTGCTTTAGCATATTCAGGATCACACCTTCTATTTCTCAAGCGACATACACTATGACACAGGCTGCTAGATAACAAGGCATCAGAAACACCTTTTGATAAAGCTGCATCATTGTACTGGGAGAAGAAACTGAGATGATTTGGGTTGTAGATTGAGAATAGAAAGAGGAAGATTTGAAATTCAAACAGGTTAAGACAAGTGGTTATATTCAAGAGATGAATGAGAATCCTAATTTCCAATCCTTATATTTAGGACTTTTTGTTTATTTGATTCAACAACCATTTAACCACTGAGATAATAAAACGAAAATTTAGAGAGATACTTGCATTATTTTGTACTATTTTTAGCATGTTTGTTTTCTACCTTTCCTAAGTCACTTGACAGATTTCCAGCATCTGTGGCATTCCACTTTTGTTGTAATGAAGTGAAGCATTAGATGATAAAAAAAGGGCAGAATGTTTAATATCTGAGGCTACTCCTGGAATGCATTTTGTTGGTAGGCAGTGAAGACACACATTCAAGCAAGA
This sequence comes from Mohoua ochrocephala, assembly GCA_013398855.1. NCBI lineage: Eukaryota > Metazoa > Chordata > Aves > Passeriformes > Acanthizidae > Mohoua > Mohoua ochrocephala. The sequence continues at coordinate 30,817 of VZTA01002072.1, forward strand.
AAAACTTCAAAAATCAGCTTTCATTCCTATCTTTACCTCTGCACTCAGTGAAATGCATAGACCTTATTGGAAATAAATATGCATACTCCATTTCCCTTTCTGTTTTCTCTGCCTCTAGTATAAATTATGAATACAACTAGCAAAATCACTTTGTTCAATAACAGTTTGAGGGAAGAATCCGTGTTTTGGAATGTTTCTTACATACCCCTCTCTATTACTTGCCTGGTTGACAAAATTCCTTAAGGTAACTCCTTAAGACGATGCCAGTATAAGACACTTCAACTTTTCTTTTTTCCTCCTTACTTTATGTTCAAATACAAGTTTGGCTTTTTTGGCTTAAACTGGTTTACATTTCATGTGCATTCATTGTTCTATAAGTGTACGAATGTTTCTTAATAATTAATAGTTTTAAACTAGCTAAGATGCCCAAACATACACAGAGTTTACTCATGAAAATTTGATGTCAATTTTTTCATATTTCCTGCAATCTGTACATATTTTGTCTAATTATATTTGGAAGTACATCTGCTTGGACACCTGCAGAATTACTGCAAGCTGTCATTTTCATTCTTGAAACATTATTTAAATTTTAAATTTGGCATCTGTCAAAAACAAACAAAAAATACTATCGGAAATTATAATACAGCAGCTAAAATTTGCCGAATTTTACTGAATCCCACAGAATGACAGACAATGCCTTCAAACTGGATCTTTATGTCAGCACTATGGAGCAGAATAAAAATCACCGCGAAGTGATATATTTCTAGTAAGACATGTTTTATTCTGATTAAGTCCCTACAAAACTGATTGGATGAGATAACTTGAAAGCACTGACAATATGTTTTTTCCCCTCAAAGTAATGTCGAAAACTTTCACATTGGTCCCAGTAATATGAGTCTCAGTAACAGGCCCTGTTTGACAGACTAGGACACAGAAAGCTGTCAACCTAAGAGTAGTCTGAAGATGATTGTTAAGGGGATTTGGTATTTCGTGTATTTTGCCTAATAGGGGAGCCTGTGCTCAGCATTTCCTGAAGCAAAAGAAGACAGATGAAATCTCTGGGCACTTCATTGCTGCTGTCTCTCAAAGATTTCCTGTCAAAATGGGCCTATAAGGGAAGAAAGGTTTTCAATAACATTTTTTTTTTTACCTGGCAGGATTTCCAGTCTTGCTATGAAGGAGTTTGAAGGCGCTGTCTTTGTGAAAACATTGCTGCCAAACTACCATATCTAGTTGTGTTTAAAAATAAAAAAGCAATATGACTCACATTACCATAGTGTATACTACAAACCCGGGTTTGATTGACATTCTATCCATATTTTATACAGTGCTTTTTTCTTCCGTCAAATGGAGCAAGTGACCTTGATGTTACTGTGCTTTGCAACTTAAACAGGGAAAGCATATTTGTTGTCAACTTCTTTAGGGATGCAATTTTCAACAGAGTACGTAGGGAAAAGGAACTCAACTCCTATTATTAATAATAGGAGTTATTCATGTAACTTCCTGTTCATCTCATTGAGACTTCACCCTTTTATGTCAGCCTTCTTAGAAGGTTGCCATGTAAATTTTAGCTGCCCAAAATTAAAAGGAACAAAGAAAATGATCATTCTTTTTGGCATCAATTCCAAATAAAAAATGGTGTACATGTCTGAAAATACTAGAATTCCCCAAGGAATTAATCTTGGGTGTCACAGTGCCACACCCACCTAAATCAGCTGTATTAAAACCAGCTACGCATGCATAGCCACTGCAACCATAAAAACCAAGTGCTTCCCCCTGCCTCATCATTAAAAACAAGCAAATAAAAATCTCATTTTCAAAACTACCTCAGATTCTAGAGATTGTTTTGAGAAAAAGAAGATGATGTCCAAAATTATGAAATCATACAAAACCTGCAGCTCAAGTATAAAAAATACTGCTGTCTATTTAAGGCAAGTAATGTAGGAGGGTTGAGACAGGGAACTTGTCTGTTCCTCTGTTGAACAGCCTCACCTCTTTTGAGTTTGTTTTTATTGTGTTTTTCTTGCAAGGAAGAGGCTACTTAACCTGTTCTCATGTGAACTTTCCTCCTAGAAGTGGAGCAGGAAATTCGGGTTTTGTCGGTCTGAGGTGTTAAATTAACTTGATTTATTACAGACTCAATGGAGAATTTTACTTTGTGGCCTGAGAACCCCCTGCTGTCTGAGAAAACTCAAGTGATGCACATTAACTCTGTCTAAACAGACTGTGGAGGATAATTTAATTTGCTGCAGAATGATTTGCTCCAACAGGGGTCTTGAACAAGGAAAAGAGGATGTGAAGCTTGCTGTCTGTTATTGGTAAAGACAAGTTATCTGATTAGAAAATGGATAAAAAATTACTGGTTTTTTTTAAAAAAAAGAGGAAGCATTTGTCAAATGGGGATGATGGATATTTTTTCCAGGAAATGGGATCAGCAGATATTACAGAAAAAAAAAAAAATGATGGAGGGGAGAGGATGCAGCACTAAAAACATGCGCTGAAAGAAAGAAAGAAAATGCAGTGAACCTGGGAAGAACAGTCTTTTGAAGTTGGTGGCTCTCAGAAGGCTAAGGAAGACTTTCAGGGTCAGACGGGTGTATTTGCATGGTCAGAGTAGTTACAGAGGGAAATGACTTTGAAGGATTGGGGAGGACTCAAGATCTGCAGCGACCAATGCGTGACCAAACTGATCAGCAAACTGAGCATGAAACTTCGGCAGAGGTAGGTGCACATTACTCAGCACAGGCCTGGCAGACAGTGGTCCTGCAAAGTATATCATGCTACACACTAATGACTGGAAAAAGCAGAGCTGAGAAGATCTGCACAATTCTGAGCCCAAAAAGGAAATCAACATGCCATCGCTACATCAAGAGATGGAGTATGTTAGATGGAGGAACTCAGAGGTACAGTTGAAGGTATTTATCTCTCCAGGACACAGCAAAGAAAGCAGATGCTTTTCTGCAGCCTCAGTCAAACACTTAGTACTCATGCAGATCCCTTAGCATAGTTTATCCATAGCTCAGTGGACCTCCTATTGCTATGCTCTGCCTTGGCAGGAAATCTGGGATTCATATTTCTCAAAGTAAGACTGTTTTGGAGGCAACTGCATGAAGTACTTTTAAATGCACTCTCCAAGCATATTTGTGATAATATAATCTTTTTATCTAAGTAACCACTATGTAATATTCCAATAGCCCATTGCATTTTGATTGACAGTAGGGCCAGATCTGAGCTGGATAGGTACCCACAGCTGCAAGAAGCCATTGAGCCATATAGGGAATGCAGAAGTGCAGTAGGAGCTGTTAGCTCTCCTCTTCTTCATTTCTCCCACAAATCCATGCTTTGACAGGTATCTGTATTTCTGGGGCAAATAACTCAGTTACAAGGTTTTCATCAAGTGAACCTCCTGCAATCCATCTATACATGATCCCAGTCTCATGGAGAAGAAAAAAAAAAAAANAAAAAAAAAAAAAGGAGTTCACCAGACTGGAAAGACAGCGAAAAGGAAAATGTCTCTGGCAGTATGGTTCAGTCTTTACCAACCCTTCAGCTTTGAAACTTCAAAAAAAGATGTAAAATCAGGCTTAGCCTTAACAGACTGCCAGAATTCCACACAATGATACTCTTAAAAGTAAAGAATTGATGCCCTGGACCTACACAGGCTTCTCTCACTGTGACTTGGCATGGGCATGGAGTTAAAACTCATTTAGGCCAGAATAAATTGATTCCACTTATGCTAACTGTGTCCAGATCCCAGTGGTGAGACGCTGAACAGTGTTTGATGAGCTACGGAAGTAGCTGTGAGACCATGTCACAAGGCAGGTTTTGTTTGGTTGGGTTTTTTCTCCTTGCATAACATAATTCAAAGTAAAGCAGAATATTCAGGACAGAAAAAAAAAAAGATAATTTCTCCCATCCCTCTTCTCCCCAGTCCAATTTAGGATTTATAAAAATTAACAGACAAAAAATGTTGCTAAAGCCATGGTTAAGGTTTTGATACATGAGCTCTCTAGGACATGCCCTACAAAAAGGTTTGGATTAATAAATAAAACCAAACTCAAGGTAACTTGACCTTTATGCCTGTCTTAGGTTACAATGTAAGATGTAACCAAAAGCATGTATTCTATCACCGTCTGCTAAAACCAGGTGGAGCAGGGTTCGTTATCTCTTCCATGACACATCCCTGATAACTCCCTCCAGAAAGATATCTTCTGTTAATGGGCTATCAAGCCTCACTGCACTACTCATAAAGTTACATCATCTCATTCCTGCCCAGGAGGAGGAACCGAGCATTCCTACCTGGATATAATCTGAGGTTTGGAACACCACACTCAGCCTTACTTACTGGATTCCCAGAAGACAAGAGCTGCCACTGGACCTTCAGGTGAAGACTAGACCCTTCTACAGGATCATCGCTTCAACAGAACCACTTCATCTGGACTGCTACCACCACCCTGACTACCAGCGTGTCGGGTTGCATCCTGACTCTGTCAGTGTTCTTGTACTATTGCATTTATTTTAATTTTCCTATTAAATTATAATTCTGACTTGCGATCTCCCACTGGTTAGTTTTCAAGCTAGTACAATGCCCTAGTTTAAAAAACAAACAAAACTAAATGAAAAAAACCATTGCACCGCATATCATTTTTTATACACAATTTTATATGGAAGCACAGGGTCTACTGTGACTCACTTTTGAAAACACCATTAGATTATTTGCCAAATCCAGGTGAGCAGTGTAATTCACGTCTAAAAACATCTCCAGGAAAGAGACACACAAGCCTTTTGAGGATTCCCTTCCCCCTATCTATCATGAGTAGAAACTTGTGAATCACAACAATAAATTCCACCGTCCCAGAAAATGACATTATCCTATACTACTATCACAATTTAATACTTTTCTCATTACTAGGATTCTTCTTTCAGCAGCTATTCCTAGCTCCCTTTATTTTCAATGCAATATAGTTTCACATATAACTCTCCCTTTTCCACATCATCTTGCAATATAGAGCAGCTGACTAGAACCAATCTTATAATTAAAAATTTCCATGCCAGCACCTGCTGAGATCTGCAACACTTTCTAGTGCAGGGAATGGAGAAACAGGGGACAGACAAGATGGGCTGTTACAAGCAACCTATGTTTTGTATCTTCTGAAACTGTAAGTACATAATTCTTTTTGAGTTTGTACACTGCCAAAAATTTTCATATAGAGAGTCATTAAATTTGTATCCATTTAGACATTCCATTAAGTTTTCAGACCACTCTTTAGATTTAAGATTTTACCTACCTATGAATTATAAGCAAAACAGTAACTGGATGGAAGGTGAATTTCTGAATTGTAAGAGTACAAGATATGTGACTGTAAGACATCCGGGGCCCAACATCACATCAGATACATGAACACCAGACAGGAGCTGATCTTCACAGTGATGTAGAAGCATTTTTCCCAGGTGTTGCAACCCTCTGATGGGGCCTCATTTAGAGAACAAGGTGCCAGGTAGAATCAGATAAATAACACTTCTATGCAGCATTTAGGAATTGCATGAAAATCTGACCATATACAGGTTTTTTAAAGGACTCTGATATTTTAAGTTTAGAAAGTCCACAGTTCAAACAACTTACTCTCTAAATGCAAGAAAAGATGCAAAAGAGTAAGACTGTAAATCACAAGGGAACAGTAACGTTCAAATATGCAGAAATCTATTCTGCATGCAATGATTGCAAATTCGGTCCTTTTTCTAGAGAATTTGCCAAACTATGTAAACATAATACTCTGCCTTCTTTATTTCTGTAGACCCCTAAGCACTTTATGGTCTTCCTATATTGTTTTTATATAATTTCAGGGTAGCATTTTTGTTCTGGCTTTGTTTTCCTTTCTTCTTTATTTTTGTACTAACATGGTTGAGAATCCATTTGTTGAATTTGTGGTGCTAAAAACACTGAGGCTGCTTTTAGAGTCAAACTCCAAACAAATAAAGCAGAATGTGGCATTGGCAGCTTTTTTTAGCAGAATTTTAAAAAGCTCTAAAAACTGAAAAAAGAAGGAACCAACCAACTACTTCCTCTTAAACAGCAAAAGTGGAACTTCAGAAGATAGATGGGTCCAAATACTTAACACACTCAATTTTCCCCCCATTTTCTGTTTCCATCACATTTATTTTCTCCCATTTGAATCTATGTTTGACTGCTGAGTAAGGCCCAGGTAGTCAAACACTGTTATTAACCGCCCTTCTAGAAAGAAATATACAAGCTGTTTTCAGCTTTTACATAAGATATGTTTCTATAAATAGTAAATATCAGGAAATAGAATGAACAACTAGAAAAATATTTGTTCATCTTCCCCATTAAGTTAAACAGCTATTCTTACCAAGTTGTACTAGAATCATCTCCTCACACTCACAACTTCAGTGTGGTCAGATAACAAAAAAGGCCAGTTTTGGGGCTCGCTCCCAGGGTTCACTCTTTAGCCTCTAAAGCCGCCTACTCAACGTAATATTCTCACAGCACTGCACTCAGTTGATTAAAGGCGTGTTTGCTGGGATGTAAACATCACAGCATCACCAACGTGTCAACATCGTCAAACTTTAATTTTGGAATTATTTTAACACAGTCTGACTACACAGCAGTTCATCAGAGTATTTGAACTAAAACATCCTTGCTAATTTGTGTATATATACTACAAATTAATGAAGTAATACACTGCAGGATCTGCTGCCCTTTTCTACACCATAAGCATAAACCACACATTGTTTTCCGTATAAAGGTGAGCCATTGCTCAATTACACCCAAATTCCAATATTGGTTTTTTGAAAAACTGAAACATCTGAGTCTGTTACAGAAACTAATAAAATGGTTTCACTAAGTTTCTCAAGACAATCATGAATCATAAGCACCAGATTTCTCAAAGCTTTACTGTGAACAGCATGGGAGACAAACAGGGCCAGACTGATACTTTTGACATCAGAGTACAGAATAACAGGGATGACAAGGTGGAGCAACCCTCAGAATGAGCTGGCAGCAATTACAACCCCATTAGACATCATAAATTTTTCACTCAACTCCAGTACCTCGGTGGCCATTAAAATAAAATCAGAGGGACAATCCCAACTCTGGCATTGCTGGGAAGGGGCCCTACAAAGAGCTATTAGAGTGTAACTGACTTAGGTCTATAGCATAGTTTGGGTAGGAAGGGACACTCAAAGGTCATCCAGTCCAACGCCCTGCCCTAAGCAGGGATATCTTCAATAAATTCAGTTGTCCCCAAAGCCCTGTCCAACCTGACCTTGAATGTTTCCAGAGATGTGGTATCCACTGCCTTTCCTGGCAACCAATTCCAATGTTTTACCACCCTTACTGTAAAAAGTTTCATCCTTAAATCTAAATTGACACTCTTTTTAGTTTAAACCATGACCCCTATCCTATCATAACAGGCCCTCCCATCTTTCTCATAGGCTCCCTTCAAGTACTGAAAGGCCACAGTAAGGCCTCCCTGGAGCCTTCTCTTCTCCAGGCTGAATAACCCCGTGTCTCAGCTTCATAGGAGAGGTGCTGCATCCCTTTAATCACCTTTGTGGCTCTCTTCAGGACCTGATCCAACAGGTCCCTGTCCTTGCTCTCCTGAGGAATCCAGACCTGGAAGCTGTACCTGCTGGCAACGCTGCTTTTGATGTGGACCAGAATACACACGCAGAGTAAAGGAATGCTCCTCTGTTCACATGATTTTCCTGTCCCCAGTAAGTTGTCAGATTTTTTCCTATTTTCACATATCTGATGCATATCGATAGCTGATGTAGCTATAGAGATACTAAGGTTCTTTAAATATTGTATGAATAGGCTGATGTTAAAAGAAATTGGAAAAAAAAAAAACCAATTAGGACGTTCGCTCTGGGAAAGACTGAAATATGAGCTCATCTTTCCATAGGCACCAGAGATTACGTGGGACAGAAGGGACATTACACATGCCCTAATTTCAGGGAAATCTTCAGTTTGAGTTGTGCCCTGCAAGTCTTCATAGAATCCCATCACTAGACACAGAGATACAGCACACCAGGTTCCATTAGTTTCATTGCTTGCAAACTACGTGTTCATTTTAATAAAACATGAACAACTGAAAACAGAAGCCTGCCTACCAGGTGGGATTTTTTGTTTGTTTGTTTGGTTTACTTGAAGAGCTTTAGATAAAGCCATAATATTAAGCAGTAATTTTGCCTGTGTTTTAAACCACGCTATCAGCGGTGAAATTACAGATGAGAGAGGCAGCTAAAATGACTGCTGATGCAGAATGAGCTGAGCCTGCCATCCCTACCCAAGCCTGGCGCAGGCTGCTGCCACCCTAATCAAATTCTTCAGGTTATTCTGGATTCTTACATTCAATACTGCAAAAGTGAGTTTCCTGGTTAATGCTATAAAGCAACACTGAATAAATACAAATAGTTTAATCTTTCTCTGCAGTCATATCCTCCCACAGCGGTAAGTGTAATTAGGAAAATGCTACATTGCATGTCTTGAATAGTGAATGTAGCTGATTGTTAATCATTATATTTACATAGTTTACATGAAAAATATTTAAATTCATGAATGCTCCAACTTTTCTTTGCCGTAACATTAACACCTGAACAGTATCAGAATGTATAATAGTGTATTTGTAGCTTATTGATTCTTCTGCAATATCCTTGCAAGAAGACTAGTAGACAATGAACTTCTGGGTGTAGAGAGCACTTGGGATTAAAAAGGGGGTATTTTTTGGATAAAAGCGACATATACGTGGAGAGAGAGGGGGGAAAGATACACATCCCAAGCTGACAAGAGAAAGTGTTCACATAAACAAAGGGTAAATTGCAATATCTTGAAAGAAAATTTGGGGAAGTACCTTTTCTAAAATCCGTTTTTTTGCAGAAGTAATTGTGAATAATCTTTCATCTGTGTTTAACATCCATGAAATAATGATTTCCACAAAACCACAGTGATAAAAAGGTTTATATGAAGCATGCAATTTCATTTTGCCAAGAATAACTGTCTTGTATTTGTTTTACAGAGAATAGACAAAACAAAAATGTATCACATATTTTGAGAACATTAAAAAATAAAAACACTTTTAACAAATAGCTCTTTAGGAATTTGACTGGGAAGCAGTGTATGCTCACTGGCAATACCTCTGATAGGATTTGTAAAATCATAGAATGAATGCACGGAGTATTATTAAAACATATTTTAAAACCTGAGCTGGGAGAAAGAGCAACTGTTATTCCAGAAAAAAAGTTTTATGAACCAGAGCATTATTTCCAAAAACCCTCAACTTATTCTCCAGGTGCTCAGTCTAGGCTACCATGGACTGAATTTTCAGAAAGTGAGTATTTACACCTTTAAAGATCTAGTTTCACTTAGAAGTCAAAATCTAGAGCACCTCAACTGGAAATACTAGTCTTTTCCTAAATAAAACTGAAAAAAAAAAGTGAGCTACAAAAACGACGTTCATATGAATTTATTAGTTTTTCTCTCTTCCTCAACTTTTGTTCTCTTTCTATATTGTCCAACCAAGAGGGAGCTTTGTTTTTAAAAGTATCAAATGAAATCATTACTTACATTTCCCTATTACACATCTTCACATTTAGATCACGTAAATACAAACCAATGCCCATTTGATTTGTGCATTCAAATATGGACATGTTCTAAGCATTCTTCTGTATACACTTATCTAGTCAAAGAAGTATTTGCATAAATGAAAGCAACAGTGTCCATTTGTAATACAGTCTTAAGAAATGCTTCATTCAGGTACACTGCAACTTCATGAACAAAAGCTTGAAATAACCTTAGCCTCCCTGTAGGCATAACTATTTGCAGTTTTCTGTAGCTCTTAATCTGTAGTTAGCCCATATTCCAAAAAGGATTATCATTAATCTGTGATGTACTTTATACACATTTACTTGCTAAATACATTAAATGCAGCATTTCGTGACCAAGGTACCCGTGAAGATTTATTTCTTGATAAGAAGTAGAACAGTGGTAATGCTTGGGGAGTGATTAGATTATTAGTGAAGTATTTAAAACTCTCAAGTGCAGTGAGTGAACTGACCCCTTGAATGATTTAAAAGCTCATTTTTCAATACTTTCAGTACGTACACAGTGAGATCACTAGAACTAAAATAGAAGATTTGAAACCATTTCAACATATAGACATGTTGTGCCATAATATTTCCTAGAAGTGCACATGACAATCCAGTGTCTCAATCAAAATCAATTACTTTTTAGTTCAAGATCCTCAGTCACTGAAACAGGATATTATTTTGTGTCCTGAACAATATCTTGTTCCAGTTTCTAAGGAAACCAGCAGCAAAAACTAAGTTTACAGTGCTGCATCCTCCAGAAACTGACGACAACATTACTCTCTAGGGTATTATTACCAAGTGCTATTTGCATTTAAATTTCTATAACCCTTAACCAACTGGATTGTTTGTTTATAGGCGCAGTTATGATCTACCAGGTATCTAGGTGTTATTCTTCACCTCTCTGTATGGGTTAACAACCCATTGGCATTTAATGACTTAAAAAGCTAGATTTCAAATCGGGAACACCATTTGGGAACTTTCATTTCAGAAATTTCTTTTTGCCACCCTCAGTGAGATGTCTGTCTGAGACTCAGTATGTGATCATTAATGGATGTCACTCATTTGGCTTCACACATGGGAAGAACCAGGCAAAGTCCTGCTGCTCTGTGCTACAAATAGCCAGAGTCTAGAGGAACAGTGTATTTGTTTTGCACAGAAGGTTTTGGGAATTGGCCTAGGGGAACTGGGTTACATGCTCCTAGGAAGTCAAGGAAAACTCCAGATTTTTCTTGACAGACAATTGCTTCCTTTTCAGAAAAGCCCAGCAAATATTCTGATGAGTTACTGATGCTTTTATAGTTGAAAATTCTCCAGACAAACTACTTAGCTGACCAGAGATGACAAGGCCCTGACATCAAGTTTCTGTCTTCAGAATATACAGAACTGTTATAAAATCTGTTCACAAAAAAGATTCAGGGGTTGTATTTTCCCACCAAAATCAACATCAATTTGTCATCTAGTGGAAAATCCCCTTCCTTTCTATTGTGTTTTAAGACTTTTAAATTTTAATTTTGCAATTATTTTTTCCCGAGATAAAGTCCTCTGTAAACTTCTACAAGCTCTATATTTATTCTGCATTTAGTGATAGAACTTAGTGAACAGCATAAAAAAGGGCTTTTCTAAACAAATCACTTTTATGACTAAGCAATCACACTTATCTAAAGAAAGAGAGATTATGACCATAAGAAGCATTACATTTACAGTCCGTTATACTTGAGCCAAATGAGCAATAAATAATAATAATAATAAAATGTTGAAACCACGAAAAATATTTAAAAGAACATTTTAAATATTTAAATGAACACTTTTTAAAAAAAGTTAAAGTTATGCTTCAAGGTGATAAATGCACATTTCTCATTGCTTGGATGCAATACATCTTTAATTAATTACGTAATGGCTACTGCGATGCATTTATTTGATGTTACGGCTTCTTTTCACTGTAAATAATTAGCGTAGGATTACTTTCAATCTGGATTACTATTTGATGACTGTCGAGTTCACTGGGCACTGCTGTTGATTTTGTACACTTACTTAACAAGAAAGTAAATCCCTATCATAATCTCACCCCAAGTAGCACTGAGCACCTCTTAAGACACAATGAGACCTTAAATCAGCCCGTCAGCTAAAGAGAACTTGTGGCATTGTATCTCATAAGATCAGTTTTCAGCTAGAAGTGAAAGGCCACGTATTGTACTAAATCATTCTTTGACTTTAATGAGCATCTCTCACACTCAAGTCAAAGGTTGTGTATTGAGGATGGTGTTTGACTACTCTGTACTCTGAAAGTAGAGCAAATGCTGATTCTTTTGCCTACCAAGTGAGAAGTAAAGGCAGAAGCAAAGGCACACCTCGACAATATTACACCTGTTGGGCCCAGATTTCCAAGGCTGCCTCCAGCACTGAGCCCCAGCATGGCCTCTGGAGCCCCGCCACTTCAGTCATCCACAGGTAGCAGGAACAGAGAGAGCTTTGACACCACTAGAGATAAGATTGCTTGAAAGGAAACACTACTACAAGGAGAGCACAACTCAAAAAAAAGAAAGGGAAGGTCATGGGTAGAGATGGGAAAAAGACTAACCAGGATTTAAAAAATAAGTCTGTCTTAAACAGACATGAAATTAAACCCCTGAGTAATCAGCCTTATTTCTGTGTCACAGCTGAGCCATCTATAGGAAATATTGTATCACTGGTATTTAAACAAATAGTAAGGAAGGGAAGAACAGGAATCTTCATTGCAGAATGAAGAGGCTTTTTTTGGTTTTTTATTTCTCAGTTCTTTTTTAGCTCTTCCCCGTTAATTTTGGCAGCTGTTATGGGGTAAGCCCTGCTCCTGCGGCAGGGATATCACCCGAATGCAAAACACACTTCTGCTACCACATTCCTGTAAAGTCTCCTTGTGGGGCTCCTTACAAATGCCTGGCTATTTTACGTACTCATGTCAGAGCAAAATTCAGGCTCAGAAATACAAACCCAAATTGTTAAAAAGGTTTTTAAGATACTCCCTAAGAAGAAGATAATCATTCATGAGACTTGATGCAATCCTTTCAAGGAATAAGCTCTTGCCAAAGACTGAATTAATTTAGGGGGACCGTGTCGGAGCCTGCATCCTGTTAAGAATATACAAGCGGAAAAGGTTTCATACATATTTTGCATCCCTTTTTCCACTGTCTAATTGGGCTGGAGGAGTGAGACAACTCACAGCCTATTGTTCTGGCAAGCCACAAGTGTAAAGAGAAAAGGGAATTGTTAACAAGCTAATATTAGTCCAGTAACATGACTCGATCATTTTATTTCTATCTGTTGGAGGGATGTCACAAATTGTCGTGTAGGAAATTTGCTCTTCCTTTTGCCACAAGGATTAGCCACAACCTGCAATACCAGTCCTTTGCTGGAAGGAATAGTAGAGGAGCTTCACTGCTGTGTTATTATCTGGGACCTATTATGTTTTACATTTTTCAAAAATCTTTAAGCTAGATCTTTGACATTCAACTGCCTGTAAAGACATACGCCACCCGATGAGAAGCTTTGATGTGCATTTTGAGGATTAAATAATCTAGATGGAAGGCAATGTGTTTCCAGCCAAGAAGAAAACTATGGAGGAAATTTTGCCTCCTGCTGTTTAGCACTGCTGGCAGTCAATACCTTTTAGCCTACCCTCTAAATTTGATTTCATACATATTTACAGACTATTTTTCCTCTTACTACTAATTCTTTTGAGACCAAATTAAGAACAAAGATAGCAGGAACAGGCTTCATCAAATAAAAATGTAAATATGCTGCATCTCATTTTTGGATGAAGAGAGTTTATTTAAATATTTTCTCCAATGGAATATCTTTGCAGTATCATTATTGCTTGCAACTGGAAAAGTAATAGCCTTACAAGTCAGAGAAACCCATTGAGGCTCAAGCAAATTTATGCATTTAAATAATGGCATTTACTTAAAAAAAAAAAAAAAAAAAAAAGACCCAGAATTTTCTGCACTTCCAGACAAGGAAGGAATGGTAATGATAAAACAAATAGATACCAAAGAAAACATCATCTTTCTTCCTATATCCAACATACATTGTTCTCATAACTCAGTAGTTTTAACTATGAGGGAAACACTGAAGTAATCACAAACCCACGCGCTTTTTTTGACATTTTTGAAAGCAACTGAAAAATCTGAAGTTAAAACCAAAAATGATGGTGCTTCTTCAAAGGGAGAAGAATAATCCATAACATATTTCCAATTTTCATTTCCTTAAAGTAGGTTCAAAAGCCATTATTTGTTTGGGGTTTTTTTTAATTAGCAGCCTACCCTTTCTGTCTGACTTCACAGGTAAACAGGCAAATATGGTAGATACAGGATACTATCTTGATGAAGAAAATGAAGTTACAGCAGTGACTTTGGTGGAGTCATCTTACCAGAGATGTTTGATCTCTTTTATTTCCCAGTTTAAGTTTAATGAGAAAAATTATTATACTTTGTCTGACTGAATGTGTTGATACTTTTCTCTCCTTGGTTATTATCTCTACTCACAGCCCAAGTCAAAAAGAATTCTGAAAAGTCATAAGCAATAATTATTGCTATAAACAAAAGAAGGCTTTACATTCCATCATCACCCTCATTATTCAAAAGATATAAGACACAGGTTTGTCCAAAATGACAGACTTCATTCAAGGTCAGTACAAAAACTAAAGTTATACACAAAGCAAGAAAAGAGCAACCAGGCAAGTTTTTCACATGTTCATCTGGCACGACATCCATTTTATGTAATTTTAACCTCTAGATTTTTCTCAATTTTAAGGTTCTTCCATCCCATCGTACCCCACAAAAAACCCACAGAAGGTGCCATAGGGGTGTTGCAGGACCAAAGTAGCTCAGGAACTTGTGATTCTAGCTCTAAAACAATCTTAATACCTTATGGCATCAGCTGCTTCCCACATATGCTATCAGGCATTTTCTGCATATGCTGTACTTAAAGAGAAATAGTCAGAGCAGGATTGGTAAGGCTTTAAACATCCTACGTGTGCTGTAAAACGGTGTCCGCAGGCCAGTCTCTGATTTGGATCAGACACCTGGGGATGTTCTGGAAACCAGCTTGGCCAGAGGAACGCTCACTGTTTCTGAAGAAGCTGGCGTCCGGAGTGCCACAAAGATGTGTGGGAGAAATGAAAGGTTGCAGCAAGAAGCCCACTGGATTTTCTGGGTTGCATCAAACTTTAGCTTTCTCTGCACTCCCCAGCTTCTAAGGAGAGCGTGCAAACCAAACTCACTGAGCAAAGGTGTCAGGACTTACGTGAGAATACGTGTATTATCCTTGCCTGCAGGTATTTCTTCACAGAAGAATATATTAGGCCTGCTACCTTGTATCATTTTCTTTTGAGAAACCGAATCACAGTTCTGCTACTTCTAAAGTGTCAGATGTTCACAAGCACAATATTAAACTGATATGTGTTTGTTATATAGCATATAGCTATCCTTTGTTGATGTCTCATGATATTTCTATATAGGGCAAGATAAAATCTACTTGAAAGAAGAGCAAATATGTTAACTGTTTTTCTCAAGAAAACTCATGCAGAGAGGAAGGGGAGATTAATCTCTTTGTAAATGCTGGCAACATTTCAGAAATGTATCTACAAAGAATTGTGACAAGTGTAACATTGACATTATGTAGACTAGTGAGGAGACTAAACACAAACCTAAAGAGCCAAACTTCCCCATTAAGTCCCTGTCTACATCAATCAGTAAACAGTGTGATGTTTAAGCACAACCCCCTAAGCAGGTTGGCACGTTCATTATCTGCAGGCCTGTTCCTGTGAGTCTGCAGCAGGAGTCCCAAATATTCTTAGCTGAGGTTTGTCCCTTATGATTTCACTTAATTTCTCTGTTTCTTCGGGAAAAAAAACCTGCTACTCAGTCTGTGACTGCTGTAGCTGCTGTGTGCCCCTACAGGCTGCAGGGCAATGGGAAATGGGCCCTGGGAATGTGTCCCTGGCTCGGCCTTGCTGGCAACTCTCATACAAACAGCTTGGAATTGCTTTATCTGCCAGACTCCAGATGCACAAAAATATTAATTGTTCACAAATCTTCAGGAAATTTTCAAATTTTTCTGTTGTCTTGGAGACTAGGAACACAAATTTGGAAGGTTATGGTGTCATGATAATAATAATGATGAGCTAAATCTAGGAAAGGAAAAAATATTATGTTCTGATAGTGGAAAAAAAAAAGGTGAATAGAAAGATTTAAGATTGAGGTTTAAAAGAATGTATTTCATGTGAAATACTTTTCTTTAAAGGCCTGGTTGTGATTTCTACAGGTAAAATGTATTCAATGCCAGCAGGTGTTTTCTTAGAATGATATTGTATGATTTGTGAGAATTAAAAAACCCACAAACTTTTTCTCATCTGCAAGATTATATTCAAGAGAGATGTTTAGCAAATTCTCCTTTAAGGACTGTATGCATTAGAATTATACATATGAATGTTTTCACAATCTCAGTGGCTTCACCACTGTAATTAAAGGTGAATTTTTCACTTTTGTTTTGTTATTCTTATCTCTTGGGCCCGATTTATATCTTTTGTTATACAATTATATTCATTTATTTCTTTGTACCATGTTGTATGTTATTTCAAAAGTAACATCTAGGGTGTCCTTGCTTTAAAATGTAGATTTAGCCTCTCTGGATGAAACTTGGTAGAACATCTGTGTTTGAAAGTATGAAAAATTACACATTTTCTGAGAGAACCAGGCTGAGTGCTCACATTATACTGTCTCTAAGAGAAAATTAAAGTGCTGCTGATAGCTGAGGGACTGGATGGCTCAAGGGAATCATAGTGTGACATAGTCTTTCATCTGATGAAAACCAGCATGAATTTAAGCCCATGCTGATAATGACCAAAAGTCATTATCATTTGTTCAGTAATTTATTTAAAATGAGTTAGGGGTCTGGCTCTCGTCTTGGTGGCAAAGAGTCCAAATTAGAACTGAGCAAATAATGAAGAAATGTCTCTGCAAAATGATTTCATATCTTTAAATTAGTATGCTTAAAACTCCTTTCTGTTTATCACCTTCTTAATATTTTAGCAAACAAGTTTAGGAGGATGGATGTTTGTGAATTTAAAAGATGTATCTACAAATACTCATGGAAAGCAAATTCTGAATTTATGAAGACGAGTATTTGCACTGGACAAAAAATCTATTTTTCAGGATTCTGCTTATTCAACTAAATATATTAAAATAGATGTCTTGTCTCCGTGCCTGGTCAAAACTAACAAGCATCTTCTATATTGTGAATCAGATACTAACAAATGAAGCACTTGGAAGAAAGCTATAGAATCATAGGTATTTACAAAAAAAGAGAGCAAAGAAAGCGATCCTATAAGTTAAATAGAGTTAAGCAGAAAACACATGATGTCTAATTAACTTAATGTTTGGGATAAACTGAGACCTGCTAGAAGTAGGAACAGAGAATTTAAGTCTCTGCAGAACTGAAAAAAGGCTGTGTGTGAAGTCTTTCTCACAGTGTGGCCAGAGGATTAAAATGAAATCAAAGTTAACAGAGTGGTGTACAAGAGAGAAGGAAATCTTGCAGAAGCACTTACTGGGTGCACGTTCTCCAAAAAAGGCTGTATGAATAAAAATGGATGTCCCGTAAAAATACCTGCGGTGAAGGTATCTAGTGTGAAGGTGTATGCTAGTACAAAGTATAACCATTGGGCAGCCTTTCAGTAAAAGGTTGACCTAAGGAAACCCAAACAAACCAACAGAAACCCAAACAAAAACTGCAAAGCCACAAAACTCTCAGCACAACTATTGGGAAGCAGGACTATACCACATTTAACGTATGCCTCTGTAATTTCTAAGCATCTCCATCATATACAGGTGTTTCTGTGGCTGAACAGGACCGAGGGCTGAAGACTGCACTGCATGTAGGCAATTTATTCTCATGGTGGGATATTCTTTGAAAGCAAGACTTGAATGAATATTGGGATCTGGTAAGCAGGGGTATCGATAAGAGTCACAGAATCACTGAAGCGGACAGAGAGCTCTGAACGTCATCTTGTCCACCCCTGCTGCTCAGAACAGGTTGCTCAGGGCTATTCCCATTCAAGTTTTTAACACTTTCAAGGATGGAGACTCCTATTACCTCTCTGGGCAACCTGCTCCAATGTTTGGTCAACCTCACAGTAAGAAAGGTTTTTCTTACATTTGCATGGAGTTTCCTGTATTTCAGTTTGTGCCCATTGCTTCTTGGTTTTCACTAGACACCACTGAGTAGAGACGGAGTAGAGGGGAAGGATCATCTGCCTTGCAATGCAGCCAGGAGGTTGTTACCCTTCTCTGCCACAAGAGTATGTTGATGGCTAATGGTCAGCTTGGTGCCTTTGCTACAAAGCTCCTTGCCAGCCAGTCAGACCCAGCCTGCAGTAAGTCCTGTCATGGACTAATTATTAATTCCTTCTTAGTTTCAGGGCCTTGCATTTACCTTTTCTTAAATTTTGTGCAGTTTCTGTTTGTCCATTTCCCAGGCTGTCAAGGTCCCTCTAAATGACACAATCTCCTGCTGTATCAGCTCCTCCTCTCACTTTCGTATTGTCTGCAGCACAGTTTTGGATTCTCTGCAACAGATTTCCAAAGGAATGTAGTCAAACTATGGTGGAACTACAGAAAATAGAGAATCAGCCTCTGAAAGCTGAAGGACTTTTGCTGCGAACAGGAAACAAGGAGAACTTTGTGGCATAACTACAAAGCTGAGATGATGGCCTTTCATGGGTAAACACATGAAACAGACCCAAATTACACTCCTTTTTTATTAACAACGATATTATTACTTATGGACTCATCCTTTAAAGGCAGACAAAGAAAAGTTGAAAAGACAAGAAACGGCAGTGTATTGTTTCTCTGTGCTCTACACTCTTGGCTGGGGTTCCTGCTTCCATAGGAATAACAGGACCCTGGGCCACACCAAATACACTCAAACTGTGGCAAAATCATAGGTAAAGAGAAGCACTTCCAGCAATTATATTTCTGTATGACTAGCAATACAACACAAACCCCACAAAGGTCTCCTCATTGAGAAACACCATAATTAACTAGAATAAATAGCAATAGTCCGGATTTACATCAGCAAGTCTGAGAGAAGAAAAACATGTGGAAGAGCTCACCATGAGAGGGGCCATAGGCTTATTTCTGTTGTTGCTACACAGAATGTCAGCAACAACAACCTGTAGTTTGCACTGTTCACTATGTTCATCCTCATGCCGATGGGGAAAAACGATGCTTAAGGCAGAACAATTACACCACAACTAGCCTTAAGGTAAAATGACATCATAAATAAACAGTGGAAGAAATCGTAATAATGACAGCAATGGAAACAGATATAAAAACCAAAACCAAAGTAGAACTGTCACAAAATAATATATCTTCAAACTTATAAAACTAGCTAGGACATTTAAAGATCCATTTAGAATAATAAAGAGAAAAATGGCAAATGAAAATCTATTATAATACCTGAAATTGTCCTTTTAACCTTTATTTAAATTAGCAAAAGTTGCATGTTCTTGCCCAATGGCAAAATATAGTCCTTTTCTTGCAAAACATGGACGTTTGGTATTAATGCGGAGCATATAATATTAAAAAAGTCATCTATTATAAAATCTAAGTCATGACTATGCTGCCAAGTATTGGGCTTAGCAAAGAAATATTAATTCTAGTTAAATTGGTCCAAAACCCAATAAAAATATTCAATGAAAATTTGGGTCAATTGTCCATCTGCAGAGCAGCAGCTACAATAAAGGAGACAGTGTCTTCACTTGTTGAAAGTAATATCCCTGTAAGTTCTGAGCACAAGCATCCTCTAACAATAAACCAAACGAGCGCTCAATATAAAATATGTCTTCCTTCTCTGAAAATCTGTATAGCAAATACAGCCCGAGGGAACTTTTAACAAAATGTTATAAAACTGAAAACTGACATTAATAGGAAGTACTGATATATCTTTAGTGACAATGAGTTCAATTCTCCTGCCACTGCATAACGGAAGCACCAATTGGCTCCAATTTGCTTCGATTGGATTTGCTCCGATCAGTGACAGAAGAATGGGGCCCAGTCCTGCTGAGACATCATTATGACAGACAGATTTAGCAGAAAGTATCGGCTACAGCTGAAATATGTGACTCCTTAACACTACTCAGACTTTGGCTGAAATCCTTGGGGGTGGATAGGATGCAGTACAAGTGGTCAATGCACTCCTCAGCGTCACGACTATAGTTCATACAATGAGCTCCGTCACTGAGGTAAAGCACAAGGCGTTTCTACCTTCCCATTGCATACACCAATCTTGATTCTCCCTCTCTGAAAATTTATCCTGGCCCTTTATTCTTAAAAAAACAACCTAACATCTGCCCAGTCCTTAATTATTGCTCTGCCTTTAGCACATCTTTCCTTCCTGTCTGCCTAAATACACTTCATTTTCTCTCACATCTTTGCCTCTTTCTTCCTTCACCAATCCCCATCAGATCTCCTTTGCTCCCTGCACAGCAGAGGGGCAAAGCGGGAGAGTTCTCCTGGAGCATCTGCCCGAAGCAGCCCAAAGTTCACACTCTGCCGAAAGAATCTGTCCACTCTATTACTTCATCTTTTCTACAGCACGCTTGCATTTTGAAGGGAATGAGGAAGTAGTTCAGTCCTTCTTGTGAAAGCTAGCAAGGGGAAATGCAATCTGTCCCCTTACAAAGATGTTCTGGCCAAGAACAGACATATGTACCAAGAGAAGGTGCAAGAAGGAATTTACACTGCACTAGAAATATGTGATGAATTTTATACTGAATCAAACTTAATGTTACAATTGATTTCTTTTCTTCAACTCAGGATTGAAAGCCTATTATAATACTACTTATCAATAGAGAATGTTAATTCACACTTTGAATTAAGTGTCTAAAATGGGAATTTAATTTAGATTTACTAAGATGGCAATTGCATGTTAATTAAATAGCAATTGATTATTAAAATATTTTACTGAGGTTTAACAGCTCTACTACATAAGAAAATTTGCTAAATTAATGTCCAGATTGTATTTTCAAATGCACTGCAGTGAATTCAGTGAGGTTGCGCTGATGCAAATAAAAACAAAATAGTTGTTTTCTCTTGAGTTAGTAACTCACTGAGTCTAAACCATGTGGTTAACTACAGCTATTTAGGATAGTTGAATTGTTAAGGAATATTATGACGTCATATGTTTTGAAACTGTAAGTGTTCAGTACCATTTCTTAATTGCCAAAATAATCTTTACTTCAGAAAGATAGCAAAGACTATTGATACTTCTGTACATAAGTCTGGCACCAGACATTTAAAGTATAAATCTATGCTATTATAGCAGTAATACACTTTGGGCAACAACAGTGTGGGAGTGTGACCTGGCAAGTCATATCTAGAGCACTGAACTGGACTCAATCACCCATCAGCAAAGCATGGAGAAGTAAGAACTCCTGCTGTTCTATGGTGTCCAGGCACACAAGCACTAAGCAGGTGCTGTGATGAAATTTTTTTCACTTGATGGTGAAAGCTGGGCTCAGGATGCGCATGAGCATAGCCTGGGTTTTCCCTCTGCAGCTGAGGCACTTCAAAGGGGATGCCATAATTTGCTTGCAGAATATTCATTACCAATTAACATAATCAATGGAGATCTCTTCCATTTAGAAGGGCAAGATAAGCCACTATACTTGCATTAGTAGTGCCCTGTCAGAATCTATCCCTGTATGGGTAGATGTTTGTATTTTTCCACCACTGTTTAAGAGGTTGGCACCTTCAAGGAGAAAAAAAAAAAACCTTTTTAAAGTCTTAACTGGCCCCACAGTGAGAGCATAACTGTGATTTTTATCACTTTTATATGGTCTTAGATTCTCACCCAGTTCTTCCCCCTTAAGATAGCTTTTCTCTTCAGCAACATAATGTACTCATTTTTCCAGTGGGCATAGGCAGAATTCCCCTTTCCCACGAAGATTCCTTGGACTTCTTTTTTAAAATGTTATTCTATCTGCTCACATTCAGCTTTCAATTCCTGATTTCAATGTTTTATCATCCCTCTTCATCCCCTGTTTTATATGCTGCCTTTCAGCAGTTCCAATTCTTCCTGGTCTAGAGAGCACAAATTTCAGCAATACTGCTCATCACCATTTTTGCTTTCCCTCCTTCATAAACCAGAAATATAATCCTTGGACCTATCCCAAGTCTTGTGATATCAGATAAATCACCATTTTATTTGTTGCAAGGACTTCTATTTCTTATTTGTGTGAAAAATGCAGTTATCAGAATAAGGTCTTTGGCAGTCAGATCCACTAATTTTTTTTCTCTCCTACACTCTCACATAAAGCTCAGGGACTGCAGAGGCAATCCCGTAATTCTCTGTTTGCCGTCTTCCATCTAGTAGAAACCCCCGTTGCTGGAGGGAGAAGGAAAGTTAAATCCCACTGTCACACCCAAGCCAAAGCTGCATTTTAAGTCAATATACTCTCTTTCATCAAATGCTTTATGTGTGAGACAGACATACCTTTATCCTTTCAATTTCATGGCAAAGTGCCCATGTCCAAGAAACTCAAAACCTTCCTGTCAGCATCAGCCTCTGCCTAAATTTTTATTCACAGCCGAGCTGACTGACAAAAGAACCCTGTGGTGACCCCCAGGGCCAGAGGACTGACTCAGGGTCACACCAAACGCTGCCACCAGGCATGCCCATGCTCTGGTAACTGGGAGGTGGCAGGGTGGGGGGGGTTTCTTCAGGGTTTCCTCAGTTACCAGCTCTAGCTCATATTCCTCCTCTTTTTAACGCTATTCTAAGGCAGATCCTGCATGAAACATGACCCTCTTCCTTCTTTTTTAATCCTCCAACTGAATGTGCAAGTGAAAGTGTTCTGCAATGTAAATTCATGCTCTTAGGATAAATATTACTTTGTAGCCAGTGGCTAATATTCCTAAAGAAAAGTAGCAAAATTTAGCCATTATTTTCTTAAAGTGAATTATTCCAGAACCGCATTAAACAAAACATATTTTTCTGCTTCTTCTGAATTTATTGTGTATTATCAGCTAGAAAAAAGGAATTCAATTGCTTACTCTCCATACAAGTACTTAATTTACCTTTTTGGAGTGGGGGCAAGGGGACAGCTCAAGTGCAGCTGTACAATATTATGTTGTGATTTTCATTTCTTGTTCTACCTACTGGACGCACGCTCTTTGGTCTTCCTAGGAAACGCAAACATTCAAAACACAAACCAAATACAAGCTGATGTTACTTTTATGCCTATTTCCCATTCCTCTGCATTCACTTGCGTGACTGATTTGTGTGTGAAATGGTTTCCAAGTTTTCAAGCAAAAAGCAGTTAAGAAACAAAATATTTATACTCTTCTAACTTGCACTTCCTGTCTAGCTAGATCCAATACAGATGCAAAGTCACTGGTCTGCAAGAGCTTTCCACAGATCTATAATAAAATAATTAAATTAGTGAGTTGTGTTTAGATCAGAGATTCTTGGCTGCCAGCTCCTAAGAACTTGGGGAATTCTGAACCACAGAAGGATCATTTGGAGTCCATTTGGCAGAAACGTCAGAAACTTGCTGCTCCTGGGAACATCCTTTTCCAATAACATTTATAGCTCTAGATGGAAGTGAAAAGCACCATATGTTAAGAGTTTCCTGCAAAGCTTCCTGGTAAGAGAGGAAATAAATTCAACTTGTCACATCTGCTCGTGGACCAGTCAAGTAGGATTTTATCACAGCTTTAAGTGGTTTACAAAACTGTCCTGTTATCGACTGAAGGGAGCTTTACTTCTCAAGGCTTTTTTTCAATATGCATGTTTATATAATCTCAATCAAATTAATTATTTATTTGTCAGTGGAATTCAGTAACATGTATTATTATTTATCTCCAAACAGCAAAGATTACTCAATTATTCAGCTAAAAGCAACAGTTCAGTTGGAAGCCAATTTGCACGGTTCAGCTGAATAAAACCAAGCAGTCCCATTCTGCCCTTCGTTTTTCTAACCCCAGCTCTGTATATTGTATCAAATTTTCCGTTATGAAATACATTTAATTAGACAAAAGTCAAGTTTCTAACCTATTCAGAAATCTTAGGTCTTAAGCACTGTAAACACAACTCAAACAGCTGGCTTCAAATTCCCAGGGAGTCAAGGATCCCAAAGAAAATATTATGAACCACTACGTCTTGTCTCTGTGGTTGCTCAAGAAATCATTACTCCCCTTACAGAAAACAGCAATTTGTTATGTAAAGTGCAAAGGCAGCACAAAACAAGGCAACGATATTCTGTGGCAGGAATTTTTGCAAAATTCACAGGTCTATGAAATTAGGCATAGGCAAGCTCCGCAAGTACACACGCGTTCCTTGGCATCTTGTCCTGTTCTCATTGAAGTCAGCGGGAATTTTGCCACTGACTAAACAAAGAGGAGGATTAGGCCCAAACTATGCAGCTATTTGCCAAAATAATCAAGTTACAGGAAATTGCTCCCCAAAAGGTAGATGTGTTTCAAAATTCCAGATGCCTACTTGGAGCTGATCTAATTTACACAGACCGGGCCATATACCCTTCCCTGCCTCTGCACACAGCTCCCTTTGATGTTAATGGGAATCTGATGCTGCTTCAGGGCAGCGCAGAACACATCCCTTGAAGCCCATTCCTTCCACTCTGTCGCTAAAGAGTGAGCAAAAAGAGAGTGGAACACATCACTTTACATCCAATATTCATGCAATTATTGAAGAACACTGTATGTATTACATTTGCAAACTGTCCATAATAATTTAATTTTCTCTCCTCAATTTATAATATGTTAATTAGGCATGAAATTAAATGCTTTTTAACATACAACTGATTATGCTATAATGTATCCAACAAAGATTGATTACTGAATAATAAATCGTCATTTGCATAAATATTTATATAATTTATTTTTAAAAATTCCATAATGCATAAATAGATAACATGGGAAAACAACAAGTTCTATGACAGAAATTGTACTTTGCCTTTTAGAGACCTTCTTCCCTGAGACTTGTGAAGACTTCCTCGTATATTAGGGAACCAATCTGTACTCCAAACCATAAGGAGCACTGCAGTCCTTCTTTCCGTGTTACCAGAACTTCATAATTACACACCACGCTATTCTTAACATGCACCAAAACCCAGAAAATTTGCCACAACAGGAGAAAAATACACTTTAATTACAATGCAATGCATATTAGCTTTACCCAATATGAAATTTTCATTGAAAACTGAACTTGCATTTGGGATCCATCCTTGCACTTCCTTGTATCAATGGCAAAGCCTCTTCTTTCTGGCTTGCTATCTATCATTGTCACATCTGACAGTCACAAAATTTTACTGCAATTATTTCAATCTAGGTTTCTTTGTGACAAAATTACAGTTGTACTCATTACTTTAGCAGGGAGTTAACAGCTGATAGCTTTTGTTTAAGACACACACGATAACTTTCGAATATGAGCAGAAATCTAAAGAAACTCCATTAGCAGAGGTGCCGAGAACTCGTTCAGCAGATTTCCCAGCAATTCTGGCCCCACTCACTCTGGCTGCCTGACAGCAAGAGACAGTTTTTTATGGGCTGTATGTCCTTGAGGAACTTTCCACCAGCAACAGCTCAGATACCTTCTCACTCCTCCACAAAGGGCCTGCACCAATGTTGACTGAAGTAAATGGAAAGACTCCCCAAGACCTCACAAGCTTTGGATCATGTTCACGTTTTGCACAATATTCTCATAAACCAAAGATCATTTACAGGCGAGTCCCAGTGCTCAACTCTGTTCTGCCCACGCCGAGCGGGAAGGGAGGCTCCAAACTTATTTCAGTGGGAAAGAAAAGACAAACTTCATGTAACTGGATAAGTGCCTCCACCTTGGCTAACTTTGTTTATGCTTCTTATTGGCCTACTTAGAAGTGTCAAAAGTATTAAAAAAACCCCACACCCTTATTCAAAAAATGCAATCAAAACAATGGAATTAGATTTTTTGGACATACTGAGTTGCTGCTTACAAGCCAGGAGCAAGAAAGAGTTTGGAATAAATCACACTGGCCAGAACACAGAGTCCTCTTGTAAAAAGAGGACTGGATTTAAATGCCTGATTTAGGATGACCAACTAAAAATAAATTTCAGTTATTCAAAAAGGAAAAAGTTTAATGCGAAAACTGTTATGAGAAAAGAAAACTGCAACTGGGTTTTTTTTCTGCACCTGCTTAAAAGTCACCAACTAGCCAGCAGGAAATGCCAAGGAGACATATTCCACACAGGGAACAAGACTGAAATAGAGCCCGGCTTTGGTTCACTGCTGCAAGCTGCTGTGCACCTCTTGAGAAACACTCAGCTCTATACAGAAATCAGTGGGAGTTTTAGTAATTCAGACTGTTACAGCATCAAATTTTTGGATACTAATGGGGATTATGTTTAAAAAGTCTGTTTTCTTGCCCAGAAATCCTGTGATGAATTTGCTCTTCAGTAAGTTTTCAGGAAGCACTCATCATTAGTGGAAGGATGTGGTATAGCATAAGCTTTTTTGAAAAGTTTTGAGATTATGCTTCTCCTGGCTGCTGCAACCTAACATCCGAGAAAGGAGGTGGGAGTCTCTGCACAGCTGAGAGCTCTTGGGACAGCAGAGCCTGATGGGCTGCCCAAGAGCTCCTCCTGGGCTCCTCCAGGGACTGCACAGAAGATGCCATAACACTGAGCCTTCCAAGCGGTTTCTGCAGAGACACATTTTTTTTCTTTCTCTCTTCTACTCCTTCCCACTTCTCATTCTCAATTACTTTCTCCGCTTTGTTTTCAAGGTGCCGTGTAAGAGGATTTTGTTTTAAGAAGTGATGCTCTTTTTGTGAGTACTCCATCACAAGTGGAGAACACCAGACCATCCATGTCTGCTAAACCATACTCCCTCTCTTAATATTGCTGTTCTGTGTTTGGCACCAGCTTCAAACTCTATTTCTTATAAATGCACAGAACTGTGCAAGCTGCAATCCCTCAGTACAAACTGCTAATGCTACTCAATACCCTGAATTCTTAGAGATTTCTTCCATGATCTCAAAATGCTCTGAGATATCAATATCTCTTCTTCACGCAGAAAACCTGGGGCACAAGTACATGAAATGACTGAGAGTGTACACCCAGCCTACAGAGCTACACACTGGTCACACAGCTGATCTGTGACCAGATCTAATATTCCTAAAGTAACCAAATAAAACTTTACTTCCTTTCAAAATTTGACTAACCAACTCATTCTTTTTCAGTTCTCTCTAAAGTTGCTGTATATCTTCCTTTTAAAGATTTTTTTTGGAACTCTTGAAAGCTGTTCTCACTGCACTCCCTCCTCCACCCCACCATTTGATCCAGCTGTGCTCCAGCTGGGTACAAGAAGGGCATTGTGCTGCCCTCTGTGCCTCGGCTGCTGGGCTCCACAGTCGTGCTAGTCTGCATCCACTTTTTACTGACATATTTCTTATATGCAGCACACTGTGAAAGGGATACAGGATGTTACATGAGGTGTACTGAAATGCTTTATTATTAAATATTTTAAATTAATCATGTGTGATAGTTAATTATTCATTCAAACAAACCATGAAAAATAGGGACTGCAGCAATTTCCTCTCTCCAGTATCAGATTGCTACTTAATGTATGGCACAATAAAACACTCAAATTAAAACTTCCTGATGTGACACCAAATTACTAAATACCCAAACTGCTGAAAAATTAGAAGTATAACCCTTGCACAACATATTTATTATATTCATGTCCTACTTAAAAATGCATCTTATTTGGAAGAAAAGAATATTCATGATCTCTCTTCTACGAATTGGAAAGGAAGTTTCTTGATTTGCCTGAAACTTTTGAACAGCAACATAAGCAAACCTTAAGGAAGGTACATCACGTGCAAGCAGTTGATGGTGTATGGTGAAATTAAATAATTACATAACAGAATGTAACCTCTTGAAGTCAGTCTTTCCCACCTGAACAACTTAATTCTTATTATTCCTAATTACTTAGAGTGCCCTTCACCAAGAAGGAGTAAGAAAAAAAGTTCACTGCCTCAAAGAACTTGAAAATGAAAATCTTATTAGATCCTACTTGTGACAAGGCCGGTGTTGGTGGTATTAGTCCTTGTAATAAATAGCATCACGAGATATGAAGAATTTTTAGGAAAGAAACCCAGAAGGAAAAAAGGAAAACCAAAACATATAAGAAAGAAATCTCTAAAGGAGATGCAGGTTAAGATAGAAAGAAAAAGTTCAGCCAAATCAAAACATGGTACATGCCCTGTTAACTCTCCAATGCTATATTTTTTGCACTCTCACATGTCTCAGGGTCAGACTGAGCAGTCCTGTCTTGCCCTTCCCTAACAATCACCAAAGCCATAAAAAAAAAGAATCCCAGTAAGATAAAAACAGGAGAGAAAAGATGAATGAACCCATACCCCAATCTTTTTATTTATGATTTTACTGTAATTTTGTCATACATACTTGGTTGTATAAGTTTACCCCCTATATAAATCCTAAACCCTGCACAAAATGTAAACATAAGACTTTTGACTGAACTTAATGATTCTGTTTTGAAATGCCTGGTTTCTGGCAGAGATATCATTTCAGTATATATTCCTGAAGACTCAGTGTAACGATCAAAGCACTGGGAAAGTACAGTGATCAATGAAGAGCTGTTTGTCTGTCAATCCTTCAAGAGAAGCAGGAGCGCCCAGCTCAGCACAACAGCAGGAGAGCACGCTGCCCTCTGAGGGAATTGCAGCTTGGACACAGTCTCTCCAAGGTAATAATATTTTGTCAGTATTATTTCTTTTCTGACTACGAAAAGAGATCCGTCTTCTGTGAACTCATTTGTTAGATTGCAATTTACAGGTTTAACCTTTCATTAGTCTCTATCCACTTTCATTAAAGCCACTAATTTGACAAGTGAATGACTTCTTTTTGAGAGGTTTGTCCTTTCCTTTTCCAAAGATATTTTTTTTCACCTTGCCTATCAGCCTGGCCCAGGCACTGAGTGTCATTATTGCCTTCTCTCCTGACAGGAAGAGGATGGAGCAGGGAAGCGCCCAGGCAAGTGTGTGCAGAGGTGCAAACAGATTACAGACATGAATGAATTTTAATACTGGTCACCTTTTACTCTACTCATGCTCTGTTCTTCCTTTCCCCCTTTCGCCTCCAGTAAAAGCCCACGTCACCTCTCTCTATGTTGGTAAGATATTCCTAACAGCATCTTTGAATCTTTTTCCTCTTGCACGTCCTTCTCTACTTCCTTCTGCTTTGATTCTCCTTTGCTTTCTTCTGTTTCATCTTTTCTCTAGTCAGGTCTCCTATTATTTGTTTCATCTTTTGTTGCTCTTTCCCCCCCCCCACATTTGCTCTTTTTCTGTGCTGCTGACTTAATTCACTTTCTTCTCCCTTTTTTCTTTTCTCTTCCCCACCCCAAACAGATTTTCCAATCTTTCTCTAAAGCACAGTAGAACAAGCAAATTAGAGAATCTTGTTAATTTTGTTAATCTAGCACCTCCTCAGTGTTTTTCTTTTCTTGATCATTCTGCTCCCTTTTGCTTTTCTACAAGCAAGGATAAACAACTTCTAATGATAAATGGCAGAGAGAGACGAAAAGAAAACATGCTCTTCTGAAGCTCTCATGATCCTTGCTGGAGCCATTTGCTAATTTTTGTATCTATTATCTATTTGGTTGTTCACAATAAGAGCCTTCTCCTTTAAGCCGACAAATGAGCCAGATACAGCCTTTCGCTGTTCTCTATCATTTTATGGCTCTTCAGTCTTTTTATAGTAAGAAACTGGAAATATATTCTGCACAGTGTTATTTGTAAGCTTCTCTCTCTCCCCATCCCTTTCAGTTTTTTAAGTGTTATTTAACTGTAAAAGTTTGGGGCACTGTACTCGAAAAATACAACTCAGCATCCCCACATGGGAAGACCTGTGAGAGAAAAGGAAATAAACCCTCCTGAAAGCGTTTATGTTCCCCGAGTAGCAGCACGTGGAATGTCTGAGAGTCACTAGATTCCTTCAGCTGTTACAATATGGATGAGCATTAGCCAATACATAAGAGCTGTTTGGAAAGAGCCAGCATTAGTGGGGTCAGAGAGGAATGGGTTCCATTCTACGCAGGAGGGTTTGTTCCTACACAGCCTCTGCTTCATACTGCCAGAATCAATGAGCTGCGACAGGTTGTTTCTTCTCAGGTCAGATTGTGCATGGGCTGAGCAGTGCATGAAGGAAAAATAGTAGGGAGTCCTGAGGTTATTATACAGACTAGGCATAAGCAATTGGAAAAAGGAATGAAATGCAAACTGCCATGACAAAAGGAAAAGGATAGAAAACATAAAATGAGTTCAGGCCAGGCAATCACCAGGGATGGAAAGAAAAAGAGGGGAGAGGTGGGAGGTAAGACATTTTAGCTCCTATCTATGCAGTAAATTTTCTCAGATTACTTATAATACACAAAATTATACATAATTCTCCTCAAAGTTGTTGGCAATGAAGCTACTTCTACCTCAACAATGTAATTTACTTTTTGCAGACAACAACTAGCAATAGTTTTTATCTATGATTCATAAAAACATGGTGTGGTATTTATAGGTATACAGCAAAGTTATCCAAAAAACCATAAGCTCTTCCTAAGAACACACACTGAAATCCCTAGACAGAGAAATGTTGTTTTTTTTCTCTTGTTACATATATGGGTTCTTTCAACTGAAAGTGTTGAGTTTTAGACAAAGGAGCACAGAAAATCAAAAGTAAAGCTAGGAACAGAGATGAGTGTCCTGCTTGCAGAGTCTGGCTCTGAGCACCCTTCACCCTTTTTCATAAAGACATTTTGAAGAATAAACTAAAATTGTAGCGGACATTAACACAACTGGACATCAGGTAGGTCTTGAAATGTACCTGGGGTGAGAAACATGACAAAGAGAATCTGTTGACATTTACTTGATAATTTCTGAATGTACTTTTTCTCAGTACTAAAGTTATAGGCACTTTGAATCTTAACTATATGTTTCTCCATCTGGGAAATTTGAGTGTTCCAGACAAGCCTAATGCAACCAGTCTCAGGCTGCTGAGATACCAGAACAGCCAAACAATAAAACACCACACAGGTTCATGGGAAGAATACCAGGAAGATGCTTCACTTAATACCTAACAACCCCCCTCTCTCACTAGATTTTGGAAATCATTTTTTTACCAATCTAAGCTGGAGCCTTAACCTATAGGCTGATTAGATTCATTTTCTAGATCCACAAGCAACCTAAGAAATAGAATATGGTGCTCTGCATTTCAGTAAAGCTGAGATTCCAGCCTTGAGCATATAATCCTAAATGATTCAAGAACAGTTAGAACAATCTTCAACTAAATTAGCAAAGGAACTTTATGATTTATGCTGTCATTGCTGTCTTTTCTAAGGAGAACAAGGTTTTATCTTATTTTATTTTTAAATGATCAATTAAAGAAAAGTTGACTGGTGACAAGAACTCTTCTAATTACTAAGTTTTCACAGTATTAAATACTTAAAGTTAAATCAACCAGCATTTTGCAAACTACTGCTCCCCCCTTCTCCCCCTCCATATACACACTTTTTTCTTTCTAAAAGCCCTCTACTGAATTAGCTGTTAGGTACTAATTGCAAATGATTAAGCACTCACTAGTCTTACACTTCTTGCTTTAATATTAATGTGATGTATTAGCATGGAACATGGCTTGTATTAATATTATAAATGGAAGCCTGCATGGATCACTGCCTACTGTTTTGCATTACAAGGAGCATGCAGCTAAAGAAAAAAGTCCAATTTAGACCAGGAAAAGCCTGGTACACCATATATTTCTGTTGGCAACAAAGAAGCAAAAGGACTGAAGAAAATAAAGTTAAATACTATCTATTTATATAAGCAGCATATCATTTTTTCCATAAGCAGCCAAACATATAAAGAGATAAATTTCTCTAATCCATCTCCGAAATAACTGGAATATATGAAGCTAAAGTTAAATTTAAATTACTCCATTAAGCAGAGCCATGCCACAGACAAACATCTTTTCTGCCTTGCTCAACGGAGGTAACAAAGTTGTTTTTTCCGCGTATATCAGGTTCAAGGATTATACTCCATCTAAACATCTTACTTTTGATCTCGTATTCATAGGATGCCAAAGAGTACTTAGTGTGTTTTTAAAGTTTGTATATTTGTAATTATTTATCCCTCCCCCAAGGTAGCTTTCTCATTTCTTCAGCCACCGTGGGCATGTAAAACATATATCTGTTAGCATGTACAGCTTAACTAACTTGCCTCGTGTTTGTTACACAAAATAAGCGGTGTGCTAAAACTGAATCCAGTTGGTTAGAAATTAAAAACATTGGTTTCATTCTTCATTGCTTTGTGCAAATGTAGATGGACATAATATGCTTAGATAATAGGCAAATGAAAGCTGTCTGCACACGAACTGTGCCAGCTCTAAGGAAAAGCACCTTCTACAAATCTATTTTTCTCAGGAACCTAAAGAGTCTCTTCCAAGATGAAATTTTTAATGTTAGTCATTGGAGAAGTATGGAAAATATGACATGCACACTTAAAAATAAATGACAGGTTTCCTCATCTGGAAAACACAATACCTCTCTTTTTTAGTTTTTCTCTTGAAGTTGGTTATGAGAAAAAGCTTGTGGAAGGAAGAGAAATTATTTATACAGTATTCTTATAAATAAGTTGGAAGGATCAATACAAATGAGACTTTAGAAAGAGAAAGCCTGAGAGCAGAAAAGCGAGACCAGCAGCAGAATCCTGGGATACCTTTGCCACTACAGTAGGACCTGGAATGCGTAGTGACAACCGAGAAAGGAGTGATGTCAAAGCTCTGAGCTATAATGTCCCATAGACACACATTACTGCTACTGACATCAGAGAGGCTTCCACAGAGAGCAAAAGGAGAATCCAGTGCAGAGATTGCTCTTAAAGAGAGTGAGCAGCTCAGCCACACCCCAGCGTGTAACACAGGACACCACCACTCATCAGCCAACTCCCGTGGGCAACTGGTGCCCCCACTCATTTAAAACTGTGCCTGGATCAAGGCACATCAACACAGACACACAGCAGAAGTAAAAAGAGTGTTTGCTAATGCAACAAACAGGCTGTAAAGAGCCCAGGAGCAATGGATGGGAAGGACCCTCCCTGGCAAAGCACAACCTCTTTGCGAGCACTGCCTTCAGCTGTCCCTGTTGGGACCCTTTAATTCTGTGCTGGTCCCACAGCAGAGCCCTGGGCAGGCCAGCAGAGAGGACTGGCTGAGCACAGGAGCAAGAGCTGGCCGCAGCTGTGCAAGATCACGTGTGTGATCATGTATTAGAGTCAAAGACACATTTAGGAAGCATTGTGATTAGAAAAATATTCCTTTTTCAACAATAAAAAGTAGGGTTTATTATTTTTTAATCCCTACTAGATTTAATGGGGGATTATGAAGATGTGCCTCTAATTGGTCTAATGAATTTTTTAAATTTTGTTTTCTATAGTATGTAATTATAAAAAAGCAGCAACATTGGCCCACTGTAGCTTTGCCTTTTAATGATTTCTGCTGTCATCATCTTGAAGCACCTTTAGCATAGGGAGACCCTTTTCCCAATACTTCTTATTCCCTACCCACCATTTGAGAAAGAGACAGGAGCGACTGAATTACCCATGGCCACAGAGTGATGCTGAGGCAGGTTCCAGAGCTAACCCAGTTCACTTGAATCCTACTGAGTCACTCTTCTGTCACAGAAGTTGGCACAAACTTGTTCATCTGGGAGGATGGAGACACACCTTATACACATAGCAGACATCCAAATTTTTCTGAGATGGATGTCAGTGAAAATTCTCCACCTCCCTGTGAAAAGATGAGTAAAGGATTGTTCAGCTTTAGCTTCTTCATTAGTCCAAGAATGCAACCTTGTTAGGGCTAAGTTTATGGAGATATATCTATATAGGTATATATATAGAGAGAGAGAGAAATAAATATTCAAAGGAGGAACCTTTGGAAAAATAGTAATCAGGTTATTAAAAACACTATCAGATTACATGGATTCTGATAGAAGACTGGTATCAAGTTCAGATTGCTCTCTAGACCTTGAATTCCAGCTCGTAAATTATTGAATTTACAACCTTGATAACGCTTGAGATTTTCAATGTATATCTTTGTTATGACTGCATATACAAAGAACTGTTATAGAAATTCAGTGTTTTCCTATATTTATCACACACTGTCACAGAAGTTTCTCAGTCTTCTGGTTTTAGAATTGGAAATAAACCCATTGCTAAGAATATAATTTTCAATAGAAACTACTTCCTTCCAGAATCCTAATACTGGTAATTCCTTGGAGTAAATACTGCCATTTCTGCCACTGAATCAATGAAACTGAGCAGTGGTTTCAAGTCAGATCCATATCTGATTATTATTCAACTCAACTTTAATTTCTAATGCAGGACAGGAAAACACAACAGCAAGTTCCCATCTCCAGTGAGGGCTGTCCTTTGGGAATTATGTATTTCTCACTAGCAGTGGCTAAATCCTCTTTGAAGCTGCAAGGCAACCACTTATTCCATAGTGTCTAATATAAAAAAGGTGCTGAGCATCACCCAGACACCATCTTACTGGGTGTCACAGCTCACTCACACAAGAGTCTGCCACAGCTCTTCCATTTCTTTCATTTATGTTATCTGCTGCACTAGAGTGGTTTGGGATAATTGGCAGTGGAATTCTGCTAACATGAACTTTGGGACTCAATCGTTTTCAATTAGTGAATGTTCATATTGCACATTGGTGACTGCCTGTGCAAGTACTCATTCTTCAGAATGGTACCGAGGTTCTTTCTCTGAAAAAGAATGTTTGGAAAGAATTCAAAACAAAGGAAAAGAACCCAACAATAAGCAGTAAACACAAGAATCCTTGCGGCAGTGAGAGAATCAGAGGAAGCAGTCGGTTGATATTTGGCTACATGCGCTCCTCTGTTCAAGGATTGTTCGGTTACTTTGTATTAAATTTTAGTTTCTGTTGAACTTTCCCAGCAGTTTTCCGCTTATTTTCCTTTTGGAAAGAATGGGTAGAAGAGCAGGATAGTAGAGGAGTTGTACAGTATATGGCTTTACCAACTTGGATTACATCTACATCTATGAATACATCTCCACGGTGTAAGACACTTGCCTGAGTGTACCTCACAGTATGGCAAAAAAATCCTGCTGCTGGTGTTCTAATCCATGGGATGCCAGGCTCGGCAAACATGCTTCAATTTCACTATTCTTCTTTTTACGCAGCACTGACTTGATGAAAAGTTAGGGTATCATTCTTGTTACAACAGCTCACTTTCAACAGTTGAAGGGGTTTTTATCATTTTCTTTGCAATTGCCTATTACTGCTGAAATGCATCTCCTCCCTCAGTATATTTCACTCCTTTTTCAGGGTAGTAAGCAATATTGAAAGGTCTAAAATCCCCCTCTCACAGTGCCAGCAACCTCACCCAAGTGAGCAACAGTCGCTTTAGCCAATGCACGTCACAGAAATATCAAGATATTCTTATTGAACAGTAAAAACAGCTTGACAAATTTCTCATATAAATAACAATTCTTCAATTTTCAATACACAAAGCACCTGTCCAGTGCTCACTACACTACTCTGGATAGCAGGACAGTTGGAAAAGAGATATCAGCCTTCACTACTGATTACACTGCAGCGGAATCGCCCACCCTCTGCCGCCTTAGCCCTGCTGACTTCTGCAAACAGTTGGGGATGTGGGAACAGAGTCTCTGCAAAGTTTTCTGTCTACAAATATTTAGTAACTTGATCTTATGCTGATCTGAAACACCAAGTCCCAACTCAGGAAAACATTTCAAACCTTGTTTAGCTTTAATTCAATAAGTTACCTAACTGAAGTCCACTGACTGAAGTACTTTGGTGCCTAAAGTGCAATAAAGCATTTAAGCATGCACAGAGACAAACTGCTCTGCACTTTTGAAGCTTGTACTCTTAACTGAACACATCTTAACTGAGTGTCACACTTCAGAGCTGAGAAATGAGACTCTCAGCCATTTTACTTCCATTTGTCTGTAGTCCTTAACAAGAAGCATCTTATTCAGTCACCTCTTATTGTATCATATCAGGTCTGCAAGCACTATAGCTTCAAAGAGGCAAAGTGCTAAAAATGAGACAGGCTGATCATATGAGATCAAAAACATACAAGAATTCGGATAAGGAGGTGGAGAAAAAAAAAAGGCAAGAGGAATGAAAGCATGTGCTTACAATTCCTGGACAAGAACAGTTCTCTCAAAGACAATGTACTGTACATATGTTATTTATATGCCACCATTTTAATGGCCCTTCAATGAAAAACATCTTGTTACCATAGTAACTGCCACATTGCGTGCTGTCTCTGAGACTCCTACATCATCACACAGGACACGCACAGCGTTTCACACCAATAAGTCATGGGCATGTCTGGTATTTTACGAAAGAACGACGTGCACATATTTTCTCTACTTTAACCCATTATCTTGCACACACTATTGATGTGAATTTCTCAAAGAAAAAGGAAATGGAAAAGGAAAATTGTGTTCTTGTTATTTTTCTTATTGTTTTGGCGGAGTGCAACATGCGCTCGTAATGGCAACTCACAATAGGAGAAAAAAACCCTCTATTTTTAACTATTACCTTACCTCTCCAGGCATCCACAAGCTATTTAGAAGTTGAAGAAGAACCTGTTGCATTGTTTCATTTCATTTTTAAAGTGCCTACTTAATTCCTTTTGGCATTTCTGTAACACTGATTTTTCAGAATACTTTGCAGGGAGTTACGCACATTTGCAACAGAAAACCCCTGCAAAGACTCTCACTATGAGGTGCAGGCAGAGGTCTATCTCCATCCTCCACCCCATCATTTACATATGTAAGATTTCGTACATCTTACCTAAGCCATTGCCAAGAAACTTCTGTCGCCCCAAATGCTACCACATTTCTATCCAATGTTATATTTTTGTCAGTCCTAACTACCTTAAAGATTTAAAACTGCACAAAAAGTGGACTAAATTTTTCCTTTGGGATGGGCACAATAAAAAATGTTTTGTCGTGAGCCTAAGGAAATGTTGGGTGTCTGTACATAGTCTCCATGGACAGAACTTCAGAATAAATTATGCAAGAGTATCTTCACGCTGCATACAACAGCTTTGAATCCTGTGAACCAACATCCACTCAGCAGTACAGCTGAAGAAAACACAGGTAAACAGTCTGCTAGTTCTAATTTGACGAGTGTTACATCTCCAGACAGTTTGTTCACTTTAAATGGGCAAGTTTATTCATTTTGAATGCAGTAACACACAATAACTTTTTTTTTTAAAGAAAAGCTAATTAACCCTGGAGCCTACCTGTGGGAAATAAACTATTTGTAATGTTGGCTATCGTCAGGATACAATTAGCAGAAACAAGCTGTTAAACTTATATCATTACAATACTGTTAAACTTAGTAGCAGATACACAGTGAGCCAGTGCTTGAAGATTTCTTGAGACAGAGGAAGAGTAGGAGCCATCATTGCCAGACTTAAGGCTCCCGCTCTGCAACACGGGATAGATATGACCACTTCTCACTGCAAAATCCTCTCTTACAAGAAAACAAGGACACCAAAATTCAAGCCAGCTTCTTGCCATGCTTCAATGTTAAAAGACCCAAAAGGCTCTAATCTGAGGGTAGATGAAAGTCAGGCAAGTTTACTCTGTGGTCCAGGAAATGACTAGAAGATGATAATACAGAGAGCTGAGGGGAAATCCCACCACTAGGTCAGCACCAGGTCCTTCCTAGGGCTCTGCCTCATAGCACGGGCCCAGCAAGAAAAACAGATTTTGAATGTGTGGCTTACAACCACACTAGTTTTCCCTAAGTTATAGAAAACATACCTAACATACGTTAAAAATGTGACTCATCTGGAGAGATATTTTTCTTTGAATATTCCAGGATATCCTGCATTGTGACTGATAGGGACAAAACTTGTTCAACTTAAAACTTTTTAATTGACTAGAAAGTATGGAAGCCCTGAGGCCACAGATACACATTGCACAACAGACTGTTTCTGCTTTCCCACTAAGAATCAGGAGAAGCCTTGCAGTATTTTCCTCTTACTCATGAAATTAGAAACTGAAAAAAACAACGCATTTCTCACACTGTACGGAAATGAGCTCAGTCCCAAGACAGATACCGTGAGCTTTAAATCCTCACACCAGAAGTTATTTCAGACCTGGCAAAACATAGTTGTGTAAAATATTAAGCATAGGTTCTAATGACAGGAATCACCATATCTGCACATTCTAGGCCACACTGCTGTGCAAAAACTGGAGTTGGGGGGAGGTGGGAGTGGGGTGTTGTTGCTATTTTTTTTCTGTCCAGATTGCAAGGAACCTCTTGTTACTTGTATCAGAAAGTCTGTCATGGTCTGTTATTCAGTCAAAAGATAGAGGGCATGAAATTAGAGCTTGACATAACAAAGTTAATGTGTCTATATAACCTATTTCTATTACTACGTTTGATACACAGCAAAAAAGCCATGTAAAATTCTATATATACCTGCAAATTTTGCCAGTTATGAAAAGAACAGGATGAAATAGCATCAAAGATTATAAAGTGGTTCAAACCATCCTGTGGGCACAAAAGTCAAGAACAATAAAGCCAAAATTTTTAACATTTAAAAACATGTTGATACCACATTAGTAGAATTTTAAGTTTTTAAGTTTTATAGTTCAATAACCTCCCTAAGTTTGGCTGACTGTTTCAAGCTTTGATTTAATTTCATTAATTGTGATTTTACTTTGTATTCCTCAAATTCTTAAATATCCTCACACTTGAGTCCCTTTTGTAGCTTTCTTCTCAAACCTCCTACTTCCCATTCTAGTGAATCACTAAGACAACTTTAAATGGTTACTGCACCTCTAATAGCACAAGCATCAATTATGTTGTTTTTTGCTATTTAATATCTTCAAATTCTACACTTTAGACCAAAACGACCCAACAAACCCAAGCCCCTTCTGCTTGCCCAGAAATCATAATCTGCACTGTTATCGATACTAACAGTACGGGACCACACTCTGAAACGGCAAAACACAGATTTTGTGGCAGAGTTGGAAGAAAGTGAAACAACTGGATGTCGCTTTGGATTTGGTTTCTTCACATTTTCAAGTTGTTCTGCATTGTGCAAGAGCAATATGGTTTAAAAATAATAAGAAAAGACGAGTAAGAGACCACTATTTCCTGTATTTTGGTCAATTTAGTACATAGAGTTCTTTTTACCTATAACTCATCAGTGGCGTAGGGGAGAATAAAGGGAATGTGGGAAAGAGATGGGAAAAGGAAATATACTTTGGTTATTTTAGAAGGCTCTTAATAGCTGCTAGCAAACTATCAGGGAAAAAAAGTGAACCCATTCCAAACCTTCATGTGATCTAAAGCCAACTTTTTTTTTTCTCCAGCACTGGAGAGAACAAGTCACTCATTCAGATGTCCAAGATCCATACTAGCAAGACCTAATTGTGAACTCTGTTGCCCATCCTCAGCTACCTTTGTGACTGAAGTTTTTTTCCACATCTCATTGCATCAAGGAGAGAAAAGTGCACTTATGATTTCAAAACTTGCTGAAGCAGCATTTATTAAAGCATGGACTCAGGATTCATTTGTGTTTGAGATCTTTCATTACCTAAATTTTAATCTCACCTTTCCAGGCATCACTCATTATCACCTGAAATTCAGGAACCACAAGCAAAAAAGACTGTCTGAACACATGGTTACAAGAGAGTGATTTTCCTAGCAAAGACAGACATGTGAAAGCTTTCAGAACTTCTTTTCCAACTCTTGTGAGTTTTTAATGATTTGGATAGCGTGGGTAGTGGAAACAGATGCTATCGTCTCTACATTTTTGGCAGAGGATAAAGCAGCAAAGGCTAACATATTCATGCTGTTTGCAAACTCATGTATACCACAGATCATCTTTCCAAAATACATTTGGGCAGGACAGATAATTTTCAGCTCTTGATGATATAAAATTATACCATTAATGTCTAAATATATCATTACTTTTTAAAAGAAAATACCCCCCTCCCACAATGCATAATCTTTGCCGTTCTCAAATGGATAAAGAATACATATCTGGGCAGCCCTTTAGATTCCTTCCTCTCCCATGAAAGAAAATCATGCTTGCCAAGTGCTTGAGGATCTTCAGATGGAAGACACTTTGTGTGAGTAGATTCCTTTATTTATTGCTACCATGCAGCATTCAGTACATCCATAATGCTTCCTGCAGGCTGAAGACTATATTAAGACCCAGTGCAAGCAGATGGGACTCCACTGACATCAGCAGAGCTGCACTTACTTACATCAGGCCTCAACATGGTCTAAGCACTGCTGCCTATGGTCCATACATTGTCTATTAATACCAGTGAAGCCTTTGGAATTTAATAATAATTGTCTAGATCTGATCCAAAACTTAGGATACACGGAAAAGGAAACTAATACAAAGCAAGCATCTATCTCTGCTTTATCTAAGCTCTCCCCTGTCCTAAAGAAGCTTGGTTAGTCGCATTAAAAGAATTTAACCTCTAAAGATCACAAAACAATAAAGCAGTTAAGTATGAATGAGCTGATAAAGGGTTTGAAGTATTGTATCTTTCAGACAACACTGCACCAACAAGCCTCTGCAACTCATACATATCCCTGTCCTTTGTGTTATCCCCTCTTAATTAGCCGTGGGCTGCAAAGCTAAGATGCACCTTGCAAAATATTTTAAAAACAGCCTTTATCATGCAATAGCCTGAAAGAATTTAAACTGCATTCAAAGCAATGAAAGAAGAGGAATGTAATTCCAGAATACAAGCAACATGCTATCATCTGAGATCCAATTCCACTTTGCCCAGGCTGGACACTACGCAAGTGTACATCCTCTTTGGTGTCAATGGGACTATATGGGTAAGGGTGCCCTGAAGGGGGATCTGGTTTCAGAATGAGGTTTTTCTAAGCATTCCCATAGCTCTGAGTTTAAGGAGAGTATCAAGTAAAAGGCCACTCAGATATTTTGGGTCGACAATTAAAATTGACAATAAAATGCAGGATATTTGAGGGGTTTCACGACAGTTGGAAAAGAAACCTCAACCCAAGATTCTCTGCCTGACTTTTGATCTGACTTTGATCTGCTACTGGAGAGTACTCTGGAAAGCAAGTTTCTTAGAATCAAGCTGGTATCAGTGAGAGCACCATCAGGGATTATGATGAGTAGATCACACTAATGCTGGCTTGAACTCTATCAAAAAACATGGAAGGGGAGAGTGTCAATACTTTTCCCATTGTGAGAAACGGAAAGACACAAAAAAGGTAATGGTGTTGTTTTCTGGCTTCTATTAACTACGTCCAGTAACAATTAAAAAGAAGACACTTGCTATCATTTCTCTTCAGTGTGGTAAAAATATTGCAGTATGTTTTGTGTTTTGGCTTTTAAGAGTGAGAACAATTTGGTCTTTCTGATTTCTTTATTTTTAGCAAAGTAATGACATAGGCTTTTATACACCATCTTTTGAAAACAGTGTTTCATGTTTTGTGCACTCCAGGCAATTTAAATCAGACTTGCCTCATACCAGACTGATACTTAAAACAGGTGGTGTTAGAAAAAAAATCAAGTGGGCAAAAATCAAGCCTCAGTTGTATTTTTTTTTTTAGTTTAAAGCTACCAGAAATCTCCCCTGTCTGTTTTAAACTGTAGGCTATTTCCATATACACAACAGGAATAAGAATTATTAGGATAATCTATCATGGATCTATGATCCTACTCAGTTGCACTAAGCATTCTGATTCAGTTCCAATGAATTATACCAACAATTAAAGAAGCTAAAGAAGCCAATGCGTTAAGTATACTTTGAATAAAAACATAAACATATTATTGGTTTGGGGTTCTTTTAAATACTTGCAGTGAAGTGCCAGAAAGAGACAAATATGTATTATAGTGAGGTGCTCAACCCCAAACACTCGCCTTTCAGA
Organism: Mohoua ochrocephala; assembly: GCA_013398855.1. Taxonomy (NCBI): domain Eukaryota; kingdom Metazoa; phylum Chordata; class Aves; order Passeriformes; family Acanthizidae; genus Mohoua; species Mohoua ochrocephala. The sequence goes on from VZTA01002072.1 coordinate 72,477, forward strand.
ATAAGCATTTAGGCAATATACAGTATTTCCTCGTTTTCTCTCCAATTTCCAGCCATGGTCAAACTGTCTGGAATCACGGTGGCCACCCTCCAAGTCCTGATTACAGCACTTCTGTGAAAAGCAGTGACTACAGCCCAATGTTGCTGTGTTTTTATCTTTTAAAAAAGCTGTTTTGGTAAAAGAAAGGCTCAAAGAAGGTACAGCTGTGATGGAGAAGATGTGGAATAAAAGACAATCCCTTTTTGTGAGGATTACTCTGTACCATGCCTAATGCTTCCTATTCTATCTGTATGCTTGAGGCAATAAGCCCTACCAGTAAACCTTTCACCTTTCACATTTTCTATTCAAAGACTGTCAAGACAGATGGCAGTAAATGCCATCTTTATTGAATTATGATCCATAGTACTTTACCAGAAATAAGCAAGTATTAATCAAAGTACAAAAGTTTGAAAAAGATAGAGCTGAGAGAGCTTTCAGAAGAAAACAGCTTGCCAGGTATGCTGCCATATTGTTCCCAAAAATTAAAATAAACATCCCAAGAGTTAGAAAACTTGCTAGATACCAAGCAGGGTTGTATGAAGCATCTTTCAGACTTCCAATAAATTTTCAGAGTATTCTGCCCTTTGTTCTGTGCCTGGTGTTCTGTGCCTGGCATGATTGTTTTCCTGAGTAAAAGCACAATTTTTAAATTTTAAATTCTTTTGTTTTAATTTTAATGAATTCACCAAACCTGTTAAATTACATACGGTTTTCTTTGGGCCTCTTATTGGTTTGGGGGTTTGGATTTTAGGGCTTTTTTAAACCTGTTTGCCCCCTCTTGTGGTCTTGCTGGCTTTTTGACATCCTATCTTCATGCTTCTGCAATTTATCTTGGCCAAAGGACAAAATCAACACTGGTCTCTCTCTGAACAGTCACATTCTTCACACTGCAGGTTGGAGATGGGACACTGCAGTAAACCTGCACTCGTGTGCTCAGTGTAGGGCCAGAAACAGTCTGTGATTTGTCCCCCACCCAGGAGGAGTTGTGAGCTAGGAAATAATCCAGTAAGCCAAAAGCATGTATTAGAGTTGGAATCCCTTAGTACACTACAGCTCTGGAACTGTCAAGTAATTACTTGGAAGAATTATCTCTCTTCTTTCTGTCTTTAATGGCAAAAATACTACTATTTTGTAATATAATAGAACCTCTGAGACAAACAGATATTTGATGAAGTACACCCACGTGCAACCTAGGTCTAGCCATGACAACCAGGAGCATCCCAGTGGGGCAGTACAGCCCTTACAGCCCTCTCACTGCTCCCCATAAAGCCAAACCTCAGATACAGCCCCAGCCATCACATAAAACTGCTGTTAGAGCCACAGAAGCAAAATGAAAGACCTGGCTATAGATATGTGCATACATTAGAAGAAGTACCCGTGGATGGATGACCTTTTCTCATATTAACTTTATTTTATGAGTGTGATTTAAATACTAACCAGCAGGTAATTTGTTCATGCACTCGCGTGCTAGAATCGAAGACATCAGTTAAATCATAGCAGGCTTTCAGGAAGAAACTCAGACTTAAAAATTCTGTTTGGTTCAAGCTGGAGCTAAAAAACTGTAAACATCTACTGCAGATGAAAGAGTTTTCTCTGGTGAAATCCCACTAGGTGTTTTTCCAATAGCAATTCTCATTTAACAAGTGCACTCTGCCATGCAGGTGGGACCTGTTACAAGCAACAGCACATTGGAACACAAGCCTTGCGTAATTAATATTTATTACTTACGAATATTCATTTTATTTATGTCTTTATTGCCAGCCTCATGCTCTACTAACCATAGTAGGAAAGCAGTAAAAGTTTCCACTAGTTATATACACCTTCTACTTTCTAAAAATATCTCCAAACACCTAAAACATACATTCATTATGAGATGATTTAAAATTAAATAGAACAAAATATCGACTGATTTATCACTTGTCATAAAAGAAAGCAAAACCGTGAGCGACTCCAGATGATGAATACACAAAAATGTCAACATGAGGCAAATTACAGTCTGAAGGAGCAGCTCACAGAGCTGATTTGCCCATGCAGCTGATATTACTCCCCAGTAAGTTTGATGTGAGCCTGCTTACCTGCTAATGCAAGGAAAGTGAGTTACCCCGTGAACACAGGTGGGCAAAATGACACACAGTTTATCCACCGAGGTCAGAGCAGCTGGCAGGCTGCTAATTACTCACCAAGTTACCCCAAGGTAACCCAGCAATGCATTTGCATTCTGGACTCTGAAGCGTGAGTAGCTCAAGGCACCACAAAGCCTCTCCACCTACTAACAGCAAGGAATGACTCCTAACACAGGGAGGTGAATTACAGCTGGGGCTGGCTCTTTGAACAGGGAGCTACCACAAGACCTGAAGACACTGTTATTTTATATGACCTACAGTTTTGAACCTAGTTTAAATATCTAAATAGCCCCTTAACCCTCTTTGTATCCTTACTGTTCTACAGTAATTGTTATTCTTCTCTTTTCCCATTCAATGAAAATTATATTTTTCATAAAGAAAAATATTGATTACCTGCGGTTCATTGTTTGTTGCTACTGGTAGTTTTCTTTCCCTGATAGCATTTTTGGTGACATTTGTCTGGTTGTTGGCATTTCAAGAACCTATGGCTTGACTCTGTAAAGCACTTAACTACCTAAATTTGGTTCTGTTGTAATCAGTGAAGTTTGGTACTTGTGCAAATGCTTTGCTGAACTAAGGCATAATTGATATAAGGAATTCTGAATCCCCAAATTTCTATTTCCACTCCAAAAGCACACTCATTCTCTGAAAGGCCAAAATAAATCTGAGAAACGTCCTACTCCAGTGGATGATAAATATTTTTACTTTTTCTCATCTATAATAAATACAAGTATATAAAATAAAAAGTAAATAAAATAAAAGTACATTTAAATAAATAAAAGTCTATAAATGAATACTGATATTTAAGAACCAACCTTGTCATAAAACATGCAGTATTTGTTCTCCCACTTGCTCAACTATTTTTATTTTAATACAGTTTTTGAGGATATAGAAAAAGCTCTAAAAATTAACACTACTAAATTTTATTTATCAATACTTCTTCTATATTTTTATAAGGAGTGTAAATACAACTTGGGCTTTAGAGCAATTTTGGATATCAAATCACCCGGAGAATTTCTGTGTGCTTCTGTGTCAGATGGCAAGTTCTACCATGTTACTACCAGTTTTCAATTGTGAAAAATTTCTATCAGCTATCCATATTTCTATGATTATTCCTGGTTGACTTTTGCCAGGCTTGTGCTAAATATAGAGGAAATTAAAATTTGCATTATATTCAAGCCATGCTTCTGCAGTTTTTAAGAAAAACATTGCTTTCAGAAATTAGATAACACCATTCTATGAGCAAGATTTGCGAAGCTGATCTATGATATAGCACTACACATCTAAATCTGTTCCATAAGGTTTTAGAATCTGTCATCATCCTTGGGTTTTTTTCCCAGGACGTTTTTATCTGTTGGAGGACAATGGGTCAAGTAGCAAAAACTAAGCAATTACTCCAATATAAACTTCTCAGTTATTTGCCATCTGCATTTATTTGCATTCAAGGCTAGGAGCAAGGAAGATTAGAATCTAGTCGATGGAGAGCTTACGAAATAACTTACTTGGGAAATCTCACGTCAGGACTGCAGAAATGAAAATTGTGGGAGAAAAAAATCCAACAATAAGAACCCGAACAAAATAGTTTGAAATGTATATTTTTCCCCTTTCTCCTCCTATTTCCGTCCCAGGTTATTTATTACTAAACATGGAGCACAAGAAACCTGATGCACAGTAATGTAAATTCAACTTTAATGGTACACTGAAAAACATCTTATTTTTACCACAATCGGCATCTCTCTGGATATAAGAGAATTTACAGGGCACTGAAATAAAGCCTTAAATCCATAATACTTTTCCTTCATAAAGTAAAGGCTGATTGCTAAGGACAACAGAAACAGTATTTTGGCGAACTACGGACCCCACATGTCATTAGTGGTCAGAAACTAAATTAGATCTCCCAATGTATTTTTTTCTGTATGTATCCTAAACAATCTTCTTGCTATTTGACCCACGTAATTTGAGAAAATAAGCTGAACACTGGTAAGTTTGACAAAGCTGCAGTAAATCAGACTGCCCTACAGCTTTGTTTCTGATATATTCCTAGATTAAAATAGCTGATAATTTACATCCAAAGATGTAAAATAAACAACTCATGAGGCATTCAAGTTGGAGGCACAACTCCTTCTGCAAAACTATGAATAACTTATTCACTAGCATCAACAGTAATTTCATCTGGATTGCAGTCTTTACATTGTAGGCACTGAAGGGATATTAAATACAACAATATTAACTTCAGCCTTTGTCATCAAGCAATACCTCTTACTCTTTGAAATTGAAAACAATAGCACGAAAATAAAAGTAAAGAAAGGACAACACAACCAAAATTAATTCTGAAAATCCAGAGGATATGGGTAAATGTTTGTGAGTCTATTGAAATGCTTAAATGAAAACCACTGTAAGCCTTAAAAATACAGCTAGATTGTAGCCCCACTTATAAAGGAAGAATGACATTTCTGATGCAAAATGTTAAAGCATGCTGAGTGAAATATATTACACCCTCGTTCCAGGTTGGAGATCCATAAAGACTGTTTATTCTTTACTTGGCTTAGACAGTTTTGAGAACTCTAAAAAAAGAGGGAAAATTGAGAAAGAGACAAACATCACGCATTCAATATTTTACTATCAGCCGCTTGGTTTCATTTAGTGTTAACGCATATGTGCCTTGGTGCTTACAAAGAGTTCGAGGAACACTGGGTGTTATTAGATTGATAACCAACTCATATCCCCAGCAGGTGGCTCATAAATACTTAAACATATGCAAATTAGTTGGGAGAAGGTAGTCTTTATTTGTGGGTTTTAGGTCATCCTAATGTGATTTTCTCTTTCAGACAGAACTAAACAGATGTGTCAGAAGGGGTAAAATTCTTAATGGAAGAGAACACAAATAGTTTCTAACCTGCTGATAAGGTTAGAAATGTCACGGGTTATTGTCATTACCACGGAACGGAGAGTTCTTCATCATTTCAAATACCTTTTCATATCCACAGGTAGTCAGATAAGTGACCATTACCACGTGTAGCAAAAGGACAAACAGATGAGATTGAGTTCATCCATTTTTGCCTCTCCTGTACATTTCTATGGTTTTCTAAGTTTGCAGTGGCCTATTGACTGCCTGGTGGGAGCGGTTCCCTCTTGTCCTCACTGAAAAACTCTCTATATAAATCAAGAAGTATGATGTCTTGGAAGGCTACGTTCTCCAATTTTAAACAAACATTCTCATACTTTGAGACAGTCTGTGCTTGGCACACTACTGATGTGGGCACAGTTCTGTCAGAGACTGAAGGCAGAATCAGAAGGAAGATTTAAAAAAAAACCTTTGATGACGTTTCTCTATATTATTATTTTTAAGCAAGACAAAATATAGAATGAAGTTAAAATTGAATAAGCGAAACAGTGATATAATCAGCTAATTTATAACACTGACAGATCATAGCAGAATATCAAACATGAGTCATGATATGATCAGGGCAACTGACCTGATGTATCGTTCAAAATATTTTTAAGGAAATCTATCATGTTCAGTAAATCATAGCTATTGAAAATAATTCCAAGCAAAATAATGTTCTATTGAATATGATTTTAGTGGATTTTTGCATTCAATTTATTCAATATGCCTCATATATACATAAATATACATATAGCTTGAACGGGTAACTTTCGATGACCTTTATAGTGTCCAACATAAGACTGCAAACAATCCATCTCTTCGCACATCTGCTTACAAAATTACAGAGCAGGGAGTCAGTGGTGTGCACAGTTCATACCTATGGTTGTTGCTGCCTAAGGACAGACAAAAACATCTCTAACCAGACAACTGGGTTCCTTTAGGCACTACCAGCATGTCTTCATTTAGTTTGATTTCAGTAACTGAGCTTTCAACAGTGACTGCAGTGCAAGGTTGTAATTATCTCTCAGGAGTGACAAAGCACCGAAGCTCAGGTTCTACAAAGCTTTAGAGTTGTGCTTCGTTTTCTGTGCTGTAAGGAAGCCCATTCATCTCCAGGAAAACACTGCTCCCTGTGCACACAAATACATTCATAAGCCCTTGCTGGAATGGGGTGCAGGCTGGAATTATATTTCTGTCGTTTAACTGTGCACACTTGCCAATTTTGATCAAGTTTTATCAGTTCAGTAAAAATGAAAAATTTTTGTCACTCCTGGCTGAGACTCATGCAATGAACCCCTGACTGTTCTTGGCCTGGCAATAATTCTAGCCCAGAATGACAGTTTTCATACCACTCAAATGACAGATCAATGGAATAATATTCACATTGGCACAGATGGCCAGAGAAAGGCCTAGTGCACTGTACTTACTGGGCACTGAGGTTTGATATGATCAGCTGTTACCAAGAGTTCACACTGAAGAATATGGAGTGATGGGCACGGAACAACCAATCTGCCAGACCTGCACTGACTGACAGAAGGAGCAGGGGAGTGACTGCATTAAGGGACACGCATGTGAAGTCATATAGGATTCATCACTCCTGACCCAATTTGATGAATGACAGTGTTCCGCTAATGGTGCAAAGTAGTTCATCTTTCAAGCAAAACAGCAGATTTTTAGGCCAGGGGGTTACCAGGGAAGTAAGCTGGCAATAGTTCTATTTTGTCTGTGCCAGAACCCTGTTGCTGTTGTGACACCAGGAGAAGCAGTAACATTCAGGAGCCAGAAGTAATCGCATCAGCCCCTTCCTGTACCCATTGGGGAATATTGCAAACCTATCTCTTCAGATTTCCTCCTTTATTCCAATTGGGCTTTCCACCCCAAATTTCTTGTTCTTCCTTTCTCTCTAGACAAATGGTGCAGTGGCAAGTACCTGGGAGGTTCCCATGCGTGGAGAAAAAAAGGGAGAATCTTTTTCATCAAAACATATACTGAGAGAAGTAAGAAACTGCAGTATGTTGCTTATGACTCTGTAGCTTATGATACCTGCATAAACTCAAAAAAGTGGTCACATTTCAAATAAAATCAGATCTGCCTGCCAATCATGCCGATTCTCACTGCTGAGCTTCTCCTTAGTCCTTTCCTTACACACACGTTGCACATCTGCACAAGCACCACACACATACCCTAAACTTCCCATGAAGGCAAGTTACTCCATCCTTCTGTGAGGATGTGGAATTCCATACCTAGGTTTTAGGAGCTGTCTTTCTGGCTGGAGTGTCCAGTGGCCTGGATTCCTCTATACCATTACTGTATACTGCGGAGAAAATGGGGGGAAAAAATTGGGAAAATTTTCTCCTAAGGAAACTTGAAATTTTCCCCAGAGCAGCAGCTGATTTCTACCTTCAGACACAGATGTGTCTTAGTATGTAGTGCCCAGGAGTTACACTGGAAGCTCTGGTTTGTAGGCGAGTCTGACACTGAAAGAAATCAGATATAGCATCCCAGCCACATTTAAGTGAATACACTACTAACCAAGTATTTCACTGAGCACAGAAGGTGAGCATAGAAGCAGATTGACAAATACAAGATCTTTTTAACTGATTCTGTAGAGGCACTGAACTTTTTAAAAATATGCTAGTTTTGAAATGGGAATTGCCTAGCAGGGGTACTTAAGTTGCAGCCAGGCCACTTATCATATCCAATGTATCACTGGAATACAGCAGTGTAAATCTAAATTGGAATTATCATTCCAGCTTTCACGGCAGACAAAAATATCACTACAGTCACATATGGAGTTCCCTTTAAAAGTTCTGTTTTCACCCATGATAATTTGCTGGGGAAGATTATATGGGGCGGGGGTAGGAGGAGAGCAGAGGCAGGCAGGGTGATGAAATTTTGATGCTTTGCCTGTAAGTAAATTACTTAAACTTTTTGGTGTGAAATACCTGCCTTACAACTGCTTGATTTACAAGTGCACAAGAAAAGGATAATTGCTCCTGTTTCCATTCACTACACCATCCTCCATTATACACACTACTCTTTTAATTTTCTACTTACAGAGAGAACTGAAGAAAATTTATATAATACAATAACAAAAAATAGAAAGTAAGGTAGCTACAAAATGCAAGCAATATAGGGGACAGGTATTGCACTATTACACTGTACCAAACTGTGTGATGAGTGCAATGGGAATTTAATATTCACACAAAGAAACTAAAGAAAGTAAAAGTTTAATGTAATAATCTTAGCAGGCCCTTATCTGCAGTTACTAGTAGGCTGTCTTTACACACACATTCCCCTTTGCTACTGCTCTCTCCTTTTTTTTCTCCTTCTTAAATTATATGATTTCATCCAGGCTATAAGGAATAGAGCTGAAGCTCTGCTAAAACATTCTAATGGCTTGTAAGATGCTGTCCTTTTCTGTTTTACCTATCACCACTTATAAGTAAAGATTTATTTTATACTGGTCATGTAGAGCACATCTCCATTGCACGTTTCATCCTTTTCTTTTCCTAGCTAATAACTTGGAGTAGGGATTTAAGTTAAATGGTTCTACACCTTGACCTCCATCTTGATGTGAACCATAGGTGGCAGAGACTATATTAGAGTTGTCTCGGGGGTGTTATGCAAAAGACTTCAGTGCTTATATAGTAAAGAAATTGTGCTTTAGTGTTAGCCTGCTGAGTGTGCATTATAATTCTCAAACTATTTTCAGCAAGGTATTTTATGGGATTCAGTGTTTTCAGATGCCATATATTTGGTACGAGGTGGCATTAAATTTTTCATGTAGGGTTCATTAGCAAGGCATACATGTTAAATTTCAATTTTTTCTTGTACTTTGCACACAGAAGTATGCTAAATGGCTGACCAAAAATCTAAATCTTAGACCCTGAAACTAAATTCTTCTCTTTTTTTTTTTAAAGAAATTGTGTAAACAGTGTGATTCATTATAGATGTGCTGGGAAAAATATACCATAGGGAAAATATTGCCTGTTATAAACATACAGACTGTACAAAGCCAGGAAAATCTGCTAAAACCATTTCTGTTTTACTCAAGATCAGTTTTACAGTGTTGCTCCAGACAGTTATAGAGCAAAGACCTCACTTTAACATAATGGATTGTGGGACTGGAGTTACCCTTTATAAAAGAGAAACCTTTTTTGAGTGCTTAAACTTCTCTTGAGAGACAGAACTCCTCATGTCCAGCATTACCTCACCAGAACTTCTTTCAGTCATACCCATTCTAGTAATTTACCTTCACTCTGTCGTTACATTACATAATGCAGATGCTTTCTAGAGCTGTATGTGTGACATATACAATCTCCTGTCCTGTGGTCTTTCTGTGTGCATATATATATATGTGTGTGTGTACAAACACACAGAGATATCCAGCCAAGTACACAAATGTACTTGGAATTCCATCAAACAGCAATTCAAAATCATGACTGATGATTTTGAAGTCGAGAGGACTTCAAGTTTGCCAAGACACTTTTCCCTTTTCCTGAATATAGTTTTGTATTTCTTTGTGCCTTTTAGCCCTCAGCTGATGAAAGCCCAAAATTTCATGCACACCATCCATTCAGCAGAGCTGTCAGTGCTGTGTCAAGGAGCAAGCACCTCTACTCTGCTTGCTGTGGCATTCATAAATTTTGTAGTTACTTTTGATTCTCAAACCTTTTATGGAGAAATGCAAAAAAAGAAAATCAGTTTAAAATTTCCTTAAGTTAATCTTGATCTTATCCATGGGCATGGTCGTATTGGGTCAAAGGCTGGACCTGATCTTGCAGGTCTTTTCTAACCTTAATGATTCCATAATTCTGGCTAAGCTAGTTCAAGAGAAGAAATAGTGATCCTATTTCTTTTGGAAGCCAAAATCAGACCGTTTTACCACTCAGAAATACTCATACTTTTTAAAAAATTTTAGGTAAAACATTATTAAAATGAATTGTATATATAACTCCTTTTAATATTCCATTAGGTAACTGTGCTGAATGCAATTTTATTTGCACGTGCTATTTACAATCCATATGTACCAATGTCCTCTGGCATTCATTTAACACACATTTAGATAGGAGGGAAAAAACATTACAACTACAACAAGGTGACGTATTTGGAGAGCATATCCAAACTACCCAGAATGAGCGCTGAAGTCTATCCCAAACTGGTTTAAGATAAGAATTTAATAGAGCGAAAAAGACTCAGGGGTGAATTTAAAAAAAAAAAGTTGTCTTGGACATTGATGCTATATTTGTTCAGCTGAAGTATTGTATTTTCATTTTGCCTTTGGTACAATGACTCCCATCATACGTTACCCCACCAATCTGACATAATGAGGTAGGATTGTGAATAATTCCTAGGGAATTCTAGGTAGTCATCACCGCTCTTGGCCATCCCTACCACAAAAAGAGCTTGGTTCAGCTGTTAATTCTTCTTGTAGCCATGTAATTCTTATTTCCAAGGAACATTACCTCTACATTCCTAATCTTCTCTGTTCTTCAGCGTTATTTTCCACCTCTTGGTTATCATTGTTTCCCCAACCTTTCCCTGATTTGTCCTGTGTGTCCAGTGTGCTCTTTCAACTACTCTTTTTTAAACATGATTGCTTGTCCAGAACATTTGAGCGCTTTATGTCCTGCTCAGCCACTTCCCAGCACATGCATTTCAGAATTTCTCTGTGCCATTTTTAACCTTTGTGCAGCTTTTACTGCCATGACATAAGTCTCAATATGTATCAGGTATTTTATGTGCCATTAAAATACCATACTATCACATTAACTTTCGTTATCTGAGTGTACCAGTGTTTTAAACTGCATTCCACGTGAACAGTAGTTTTTACTGTCTTGTTACTAACTCTCACTATCACATAAGAATTTTCCTCACTCTCCCAGAGCGACTGCATCTTGTGTTTGGCTCAAGTATGCACTTCAATATTATATTGTCACATCACACTGCAATGCAGGTGCCGTACCAAGAGGGGGAAAAGTAATTAAACACCTTATGCACAATATTTAGTAGTAAAAACCACCCTAAACTAATATCCAAAATCATAATGAGGGGGAATCACTAAATCCTATTTATTAAGGCAGTTTAAGATTACCTTTCAGTACCACCTACTCACAAGACATCCCATTTCAGGGACAGAGAGAGGAGAGGCATTTATGTGGATGCATGCCACTGACTCAGAACAAAGCAGAGTAACTAAAGCTATCAGTGTTAGAAACATAAAACACCAATCACAATTGAGATATAAAAAAGTCATTTTTAACCATTTCATTAAAATAATTGCAAATACTACACACAACAATTTACCATAGTTAGCTAACATCCTGCAAAGCTCTTAATAAATGAGGTTCATCTGTAGTAAGTGGCTTGGTACAACACTGGCATTCCTAATCAAATTTGGGACAGTTGAGTTACACAGATTCAGTTTATTTAATTAACTTACAACTGCTTTGTACTCATGGTAGATGGTCAAATGATATTATTTGTGACAACACTAAATAAAATAAATAAAAGAAAATGAGGCACATGATGTATTACCAGGATAAATCATATCACAAAATGTAGGGAGATGAAAGCCTACAGCAACAACACTTAGCACACTTCATTTGATTCTCATCCGTCAGCTTCAGCGCCACTGGCTCAAAAAAGAATGCAAAGGTAAATGAACACCAAAATATGATATACGGCACTTGAAAAAGAATCACACAGAAATAAATCAAAACTCCAGTGTTATTTTAGGCCAAGGCTTATTCAAAATATGGGACTTTCATAATAGGATGTTGCTAGCAGAAAAAAATCACAGCACAAATACAGTCATAAAAAAACCCAAGTAAATAAAATAAACCCACCTCTAGCTAAGCCATAAGCTAAGGGTCAGGGAGTAGATTATTCTTTTTCCTTTTTTTTTTTTTAATTTTGTTGGGTATTTTTTGTTTTAGTAGGTAGTTATACTCATTCCATCCTAAAGAGGATGGTGCGCAGTCACCTAAAATTTCTGCTGCTGCTCATGATGCTGACTGCCTTCTTATTTGCCTCAGTGTTCACAAACAAGTAGTCCTGTCTCTGGTTTTTTTCTTTCAAGAATCAAGATAGGCTTTTGATGGGCTTACAGGTTGTACGCCCATGGGTCATAGTTCAGAGGGATGCAGTTGGGGGGTCTTTGCCAGCTAGAGAGGTCTCTTGCCAGCTCCTGCACGGCGTGGTGGCTCTCTCCTGTTCAGCAACACCTCATGCCAGACATAGATTTTGGACAGGCTGATCAACTGAAGGCGCTCCTTGGGGCGCTCCTTGCTAAGGGGTGGGGAGTGTAATCAGGACCCATGGTGATGCCAGTGGAGAAAGAGACCTGCATAAAAAGAAAGATCTCAGCATACGAAAAATAGAATTTTCCAACAGCCTGCTTGTCCCGAAGCAAACAACTGAGCTGCTGGCAAGAGCTGCACATGGCAGCAGAGAAAGCAGCAGGTGTTACCCAGATTCACAGAAACAAGGAGCCATTTGAGCAGAGGCCAATGCATCCTCCACCTTGCAAGTGGCACCAGCCCACGCTATTGCCCTAGAAAAGTTCTTACACGTTTGCTCTACAATCCGTGGGGGATGTTTTCTCCATCTCTTCTGACACTTTTTATGAGCCACTGTTGGGACATAGTAGCCTAATTAAATGAATAAAACCTTCAGTAAAACCACCAGATCTGAGAGAAAGCTAAGGGGAAGCACAACCAAGGCACGTACTGCAAGTTTGTCCAACGTGAAATGGGAAAAAGCGAAAAGGAGCCTTTGCATGCCATGCTGTACCAAGGTCAATCCTACCTAGACAATCCTCAAGCAAGTCACGCTATTTAGTGGTTTTGGACTATTAATGTTGCACAAGTATATCAGCATTCACGATCACACTAAGTTTACAATGTTGACTGGTTTTGCTTTCAATAATCAGAGCTCTTTCTCGAGGTTAACTAGTCTATGACTGCAGCTTGAATGTTTGATTTCCTTTTTTCTTAATTGCATGTGGAAGAAACACATTGGAATGATTTTTGACCACCTACTGCTATATCTCATAAGATTTATATCAAGTTCTTTTATTAACAGGCTGAAAAGCAGCGGCAAAGAAAAGCTTTGATGATAATAATAATAAAAAAACCCTAAACCTTATTTCATACCTGTAACATCATTCCCAGAAAGATATTTTCCTAGTGTTTGCTCCACAAATGCTTTTTATATTACTGAAACTTAAATTGTAATACTGTTGCAAGTAGGGATGAAACATTAACAAATTTAGGCTCCTAGAGCTTTATGAAGTTAAGATTATACATTTCAAAGGTTTAAATAGGTGTTTGCCTAAGAGCAGCAATCTCTATGGAAAACAAGTTTGAGAAAGAAAACACCAGTTGGATTTTCATTCTATTATCATTGAAATGGCATGGGGCTTTTTTTGTTAATGACTGAATAAATCAGAATTTCAGCTTTATAGTCACAGCATTTCCCCTAGTTATTCTATGTTTGATGCAAAAACTGAACAGCAGCTGAAGAAATAACTCACTTTACAATGGAATGTAGCCTGCAAATTTGAATTGGTCACTTGGACTAGATGATCGTGCTAAGTCTTTTCCAACTAAAATATTCTATTCTTATTAGCTGAATTACTTCCCAGGAAAAAACAACCCCCAAATAAGTGTGATTTAATTTATATACATATACACACAAGAACTAGAAGTAATGATGTAGTTGGTTAGAATGAGAGACTTTGAAGAAAAACCTCCTGAGGTTGTTAATGCAATCTGCATTAGGCTTCTCACAAAGGTCTGCAGGCTGAAGCTCTTAAAACCTGAATCACTGCCCCTCCACAGTTTTTGCAGCTGTTCAAACCTACATGGGGCAGGAGTAAAGCTCAGATGTGACAGTGTTTACGTCCACATAGCACAGCTCAATGTCGACAGAAACCAGCTCAAGGCACTGTCGCATCCAGTTCATCTCTAAATTCAATGTGCTGCTTTAAGACTGGAAAGCCGTAAAAGCCATCAACTCTCTTGCCTTAAAATTCAATGTCTGTAAGAAGTTCAGAATATACTTTAATATCTTTGTAACTGTTTTAATAAAATCTATAATTAACTAAATGAGGATCATAAATGTTATGATGTTTTATATAAAATGTGACCTGATCAATATATGTAAATGACTTGACCATTTTATTCTTGGTGAAAGCATCTGAGGTCCAGGAAAGTATTAGTAACACAGTAGCCTCAGTATAGTTTCTGACAGAAAATTCTGAAGGAGGAGAGCTATTTTATCGTTATAACCATTAACATGATTTACAAGCCCCAATAAAATGGGCAAACTCTAATCTATTTTAATCTAGTGCATTAATAGTCTGAACCATACTCAGAAGCATGGCACTGGCGATAGGAGAACCAGAAAGACTACATCCCAGGAGATACTGTTCCTTGATGCTCTTCCTGCAGCTTCCTCCACAGGGCTGGAGCTACTGGGGTGCTCCTGCTGTCACCAGGACTAGATGAAGCTGGAAGCTGGCCGTGAGATTTCAAGCTCTCCTAAACCCCTCAGCATCCTAAATGACACCCATATATGAAAGCAAGCAGTGAGGAGGGGAAGAAGTGGCAAACCAGCAAAGCTCATTGAAACCCATTGAATGAGTTTCACCATCAGGAGCTGGAGGTGTGGAGCTGAGCACAGGCAGAGAAGCCCTTTGCTCAGAGCCATGCAAATGATCAGAACTTAAATTGGTGATACCTTCAAGAATGGCAAATCGTAAACAAACTACAGGCTGAGCTAATAACTCCTAAATATATCTTTGTCAAAACTTTTATCTCCGTCAATTCAGAAATTTTTGCACATAGCTCAGTTTGATAACCATTTTAGTCATCGACACCATCAGACTACTGTCACCTCTACCTTGCTGATAAATCAACTGCGTGCCCAGATTTAATAGTCAGAAGTCAAAGTCACATGGCACCTGCCCATCCTCAGCATGAAAGAAAGAACATTAGTCTCAAATGCCTACTGAGAACAGAGTAACTTGATGGGTTATGTCGATGACTTCAGTTTTTTTATTTTTACTTTACTTCAGTTTTATTTTATTTTATTTTTAGTAATTCTCTGAAACATTCAAGAGGGGGAAAATGACAAAAACAGCAATGAAAAAATCATTATGAAAGCAAAAGGAATATTTGCAGGTTACAAAAATTAAAGGTAGGGGCTCCAACAGAAAAAAAACCAAACCCACAAGTGTTCCTATGAGTGGGAGAGTGGGGTACAATAAAAGGAAAAGGAAGGGAGTGAAAAATGAACAGTAAAGAAAATATTCATTAATTCTACTCACAATTTTGGAAGGGAGGGAGGGATCTGACCATTTTAAAATAAAGAGATCATAAGAAACTTTTATTGATCCCAAGGGATGGAGAAGAAAGCAGATCAGGAAATGTTTACATAGATAAGAGAGGTATGTAAAATGGCTGGTCTATTGCCCATGAGAGGTTTCAATTACTTCTCCAATCGGCACAACAGTGGGTTTACAAAGAAAGCATTCATTTTCCTGGAGTTGGGACAGAGTCAAAAGGTTGGAAAAGACGTTCTAGAGTTAGTTTAAGGAATAAAACCAAATAAAATGGGCAAATATTTAGTGTTGAGAACAGAGTTTCAAATATATGTGGCTAAAAATCCCTCAAAGCGAAACGCACGTAAGTAGTAAAACTTTAACAGATAAAAATACTTGTGCAGATTAAGTAATTTAACAGAATTTTTGTGTCAAATTTACTTTCAAGATCACTGAAAATATGTGCAACTCAGTTACAAGATAATTTATAACTTGTGCTTTGCTTTCATTTGTCCTCATACCCAGCAGTATTTTACTTAAACGAGAAACAACAAATTGCATTGAAAATCCTGTGAACCTGATGAAACCCTGTGCACTCTTCAGCAACATTAAAATTGTGCTACCAACCTTTCAATGCTAAAATAAATGAAAGGAAGATACTGTTGCTCTAAGGTCACAGTACCTGAGAGACGTTAATGTGTAACATCATGCAGTTCTTATATTTCCAAGAGGCTCCTGCGAGCACCAACCTCTACAGTATTATAAATAACACATGGGTGTTGTAGCTGAAGGCCACAGTCTGATACAAACTGAATTAGGTAACCTCATGTTAAGAGAATTAGGAGCATTCATGCAATGCAGTACCCAAGTTGAGGGTGCTAATTTGCTGGGAATGATCAGCACTTTGTTCCATCACTTCTAGTTAAGATTCACCACTCTGTCCACTGATATTTCTAAACCCAAGTTCAACAGTTCCAGAAAGTTCAAATTGCTTTTTTTTTTCTTTATTGTTTCACCAGACTTCCACATAGCCATAGTCTTAGTCCACTTTTCACTCAGTCTTTCGCTCTCCTCTCCTATTCTTTTTTGTCCCATTTCCACCCTGGGTAAATCAGACTTGTACAGACTTTCTGTAACTAGAGTTATACTACATTTGGACACAAATAAATTGCTCAATATTTTTGCTGAAAGTGACTGGTAGTCTCCATGGGCATGTCTTCCCTAATTATCAGCCTCATCTACTTTCCCCTCTACATCCTACTGCCTCCAGTGGCATTTTGAACATTCATATTTTAAATTTAACTTCAGACTGAGTAGATACTAACTTCTGCCTCTTATTCTCTGTTTTGATAAACTCTATGCATTTGTCTTTTCTAAACCTTCAACATGAGACACTCCTTTTGTTGTGGTGTTTGGCTGTTTACTACGTGAGCTGGCAAAGATTCAGAAACCCATCAACGGGAAAAGACAGGCAGAAATTACCAAAAAAAAACCCCAAAACAAAATAATGTTTTCTCTGGGCGATGCATCAATACTTCATCTCTGGCAAGGTTTTTCACTTCATAAACTGATCAATGGCCATTAGCTGAGGCACTGAGCTCCATTCTAAGTTCAAATGGACATCTGGCTATTGCAGAGGGAGCACTGCAACATCTTCCAGCCTTTAAACCAGATTTATTTACTTTTTTTAATACTAAACTGGGAAATCAAGGAATCCAGGTGTAAGAAGAAAATAAAAACATTCACTTGTATAGTAAAAAACTAAGAAGAGCCGTCCTGCATTGATATGAAACAATCTAACTGGTTTAATTATTAAGTGTCATTTTTCTTTCAAAGTTCAAGGCCAATTCCTTACTTGTTTTGGTAACTTGAAGTGATAAATTGTGCTCTCATGGGTTGTGGGGATACATTTGCAGTTACTGGAAATCTTGTAATTTACAGCAACCAGGACTCAAACTCCCTTTGCCTGAAATCCTGTAAAGTGTGCTTAAATGGGCCTGTCAGGGCTTTTCACTTGGCAGCCCTGGGGTCACATCCTTGCTGCAAAGGACAGTTGAGTAATGCATGGACAATTGGAGAAATTATAAAATTAACCCAGCTGGAGCCCAGGCTGGGCTCTCTGCCAGGGCTGCAGAGGATCCGTGCCTGCACAAGGGCTGAAAGCAGCTGGCTACAACTGCAGTGACACTGCTGAGGGTAGTGAGGGACATCAGGGACAGGGCGAAGGGGGAGGGAGCCGGAGGGAGAGAGTGTCCTGCAGTCAGGTACTCCAAAGCAGCCCAGACCCCACCAGCAGTGTGTGGAGAGCAGCTGGCCTGCACAGGGGCCTCCAGTATGGGATGCACCAGCGCAGGAGCACAGAGCTTTGGGAGAAGGATTTTGGGGCTTGGTGTCCTGTTACCCTACTGCCTTGTCCCTGCCCTGCACTGGTGATAGGGGAATGCGGGGCAAGATTCCCATTTAAAAATGTGCAGAGTTAGATACTTGTGGCCTATTTGGCTCTTTAAGAAAAAACAAAACTAACATAAAAATTGGAAATTTAGAATGTACCCAATCCTGTTCAGATCAGATTCTAAAACAGCATGAAGATTTTTAAGTCAATTAAAATACATTCATAAGTTTTTTGGGACCCAGACAATGACAATAAGCAGATTCAGGTCCAGTTCTTAGATGTTCCCAGAAAGCTGCATATACACAAGAAGGTATAAGATTAGAGGCACATGCAATTTCTAATATTTCTTTTTCTTTTTTTCAAACATTGCATTTTTCAGAACCTAGATAATTTTTCCAGATGTAGCTGCACTACAGGCAGGAATGAAAAACTTGCTCCTTCTGTGATGGAGTACTTTTAGATATACTGACCAAAACTTAAAGGACTTTCTTTGTTCCCAGTGCTCGCTGGAGAGTTCTACACGATCCTCTGTTTTTAACTGCACCCTTTTTTTCTTTCCCTCTTCAGTATTGCAGGAAATTTTCTGCTTTTCAAAACACTTCCTGCAAACATATTGCTTGCATATCTCCAAGACGAACCTAGTTTTTATATTTACAGGACATGGTTTGATTATCTGTAGATGCTATTTCATTATTTCTTTGTCTTTCTGGTATGTTTCTTCCTTCCATTTTAGCATCAATTCATTAAGGAGATGTAGATTTATTTACATATCTCTTTGATTAATAAAGATATGGAATATGTTTTTGCAAGAATGGATGTCATCATATTACAAAAGTATAACTGTACAAGTATCAGTAAGAAAAACGCTTAAGAATTAACAGCTTTTACCGAGTATGAGAAATAGCTTATGGGAAACAATCCATACTTCAGAATATCTCGAGCATAGCCACATGCAAGCATATATTTTTCCCTTGCATCTAAATGGTATTCAGAAAATAAAACAGATTTTTCCTGAATTAGACAGATTATATTTACCCCTTCCCACCAGTTGTTTCTCACCAACATGTTACTTCCCCTACATTGGTATCTAAAATAATGCTCAGGTGTTCATCACAAGAATCTGGGACAGTGACTTATGCCAGTACACTTCTCACAAGCAACTGCAACCTTGATTTTTACACTACAACTTTGACATTTACATTGGTCAAGGTATACTCTTCATAGAGCACAAAGAGGAAAAGGTTGTCCATGAAAAGATGAAACATCTAATTAGGCTCAAAGTGACAACAAAAAAATGCAACAAAATATTCATGAGCTTAAATAAAAAAAAACTTTAAAAAATAGAAAGAACTTTTAAAACTGAGTCTGGATCAGTGGATTAGACAGGCCACCCCATGGTGTGACTATCAGCCCAGTCTCCCATAAAGAGCTTGGCCTTGTCCCAGCTCATCACTGAAAAGGGCCCGTGCTGCCTTGCCCTTCCCAGGCAGGGGCAAGCCTGGGTGTGACAGGCACAGCTGAGCAGGTGGCACCGGGGCTCTGCGGCAGAGAGGTGGCTGGGGTGACTGAGGATGTCACTAATCACTCCTGCCTCACAGCATTTCCCATTCACAACAAGGAAAACAGAATGTAAACACCACAAGGTACACTGAAAGCTACCCTATTGTAGCTAGTCCTTCCTCACACACAGCAGATTTACCGAGCCGGGAGCAAGGACAAGGGAGTGCAAATCCTTTTTAATAGTATGAGGTAAAAACAAAATAAAAATGAAGTATGCATTGTGCTTGTCTTTTCTATGAAGAGGTCAAGAGTTTGCTTTTGAAGGAGAAAGATTTTTTTTTGTTGTTGTTTAAGTCTGTAATGGTAGTGGTATTACTAAAATGGTTAGACAGCCTTAAAAAGCATGGCCAGACAAATATCCAAATCTGCTAAGGAAGTGGAGAGAGAAACTAAGGAATTAGCAGGCACATTCGCAAGTTCATTTAGTTCAGAAGAGACCCCTGGGGACTGGAAAGTGGCTAACATAACAACGTTATTTTAAAAGTGCCTGGAGACATAACAGGAAACCATAGACCAGTTAGCTTGATATAGAGTGGGGAGAAACTCCTAGAATACCAAATGGGAAAACACTTGAAGAAGCACAGCTTGATTAAGGATTGACAGTATAAGAGTGGAGAGAGGAGAGAGCTCGGGGTTCATGGTTCGCTAACTTGCTGGGATCCTTTGAGGAGATTTCTGCCACAGGAGTCAGGGAATGCAGTAGGTACCTCCAATACAAACCTTTCTCTCTATTAAAGAAAGCATATGCTCTACTTCAGAGGAGCATTATCTCCTCCCCTGATGGCATTTCACCAACCTGATCATGTCCAGACACACCAAAATATACCCTGATGAGTACCATCTTTTGGGGAAAGCTGGTCTTCCATAAATACATTTCTCTCACAGAAATTATCTGAACCAAATCTAATGAACAATTTAGTGTTACTTTTCATCAGCTGTGTCTGGCAATATCAGTAGCAATGCTTCTTATCAGAAATCCTTATTAATGTTGGAAAATACTTTGCAAGAAAAAATAAAAAGAGAAAAAAAATAAGAATTGGATCCTGTTTTTAAATCCTCAAAATGGAAACAGCTTGAAGTTTGATTTCTTTATACTTTACATGAAAGTAAGCACATTCTCTTGATATGCCACAGTCTGTAGATAATGAACCAGGCAGAAAAGGCAGCCCTGAAAGTCTGCTTTGATTCATGAGCGAGACAGGACAATAAAGGCAATGAATATGAAGCCATCTACCACTCAGTAAGCATTTCAAATCAGTTTCATGATTATAAATAATTGTTACCATATTTGTAAAGCTGAACGCTAAATTCCTCCTTTTGTTAAAGAGATAATTGTCCAATTCATGTAAGCAGAAGTTACCCTCTTTCCTCTCTCCCTTTTAAGTAGCTGTAACTTGTGCTAAGTTTTATTTCATGAAATAAGAGACCCAAGATGCTGATCAGCACACTTAACTGAAATGGAATGTTACCCAAAAATGAAACGTTGCTGCAAAGGAAACATTTGGCAAATGCAGAAGTCAGATTGTGGTCATGCAGAAGCGTTTTACGATTGGAAATGTCTCATTCTATTCTTCTGCCTGCCCTTGAAGAGCCAAAAGTAACTTGGATTTTTGGCTGTAGGCTGTGAGCTCCCAAATTGGGATGGCTGCTGATATTTTTCAGAGGATCAGGCTGGTTGACAAGACGTGCCATTCTCAACAGAAATAGCCTGGATATTACAGCAGTTCCAACACACATGAGTTCACATGCCAGAAGTATATCTGCATTACCAGCAGGAAGGCTGTAAATTATGAACTAAAATTGTTTATTTAATGATGAATTGGTGCTATTGCTCTCACAATCAAGAACTTTCACATTTAGGAAAAAAAAAGTTGCAGAAGGTGGGATAAGCTTGACAAGGCAGAATTATCCACTGAAATGCCACTGCTTTGCAGAAAGCTGACGAGATTTTTGAAGAAAAGGTAGCAAACATAACAGAAACTCAACCAGCAAAGAACCATAAAGAGATACTGGGTTTTAAGACTAGAATAACAGCAAGAGTTGGAAACAGCTGATTTAAAAGATCAGCTGAGAAGAATCCTATGAACTATTTTCTGTACTGCCCTGAAAAAAAAAGAGCAATGATAGGGAGTGGAAGGGCTGCCAGAAATTACACGCAGATAAACCCAATAAAACTACCCATGTGGCACCTAACTGAGGGCTAAAGAGGTAAACTGGCATCAGAAGCGTCCTATGATAGCTTATATGCCTTACATCATAGCTAACCAACACTACTTATCCTAGAAAAAGACAATTAAAAAGTTGCGGCACAATCTGTGATTAACTTCTGCGCCTTGAGCATTGTGAACACAGCAAATGGAAAAACAGATTTAAATATAATCTAAAACATGACATTCACAGCTACTAGTATTCATGACTTTTCTCAGATTTCCCTTATTCTTTCACCAGCCTGAAAAATATCGGGTTTCCATTCAAAAAGCGTCATCACCCTCTCCATATATATCAACAGCAAATTTGCACGTATGATGTGGAGTGCCATGGTGTGCTTTGCAACAGCTTTTGCAGCCAAATATTTTCTGCTTCCTACTCTACAGTTGCTCACAGAAGTTCCAACATGGTGTTCTCCCCCTTTCCCTTCCTCCCTCTTAAGAGAGGAACAAAGACACCATAGAGTTTCTATTATTATCAACATAAATCGGTTGTCAAGATAATATCTGCTGGACAAATCCTTTAAGTGATGATCTTCATGATGGACTAAAGTCACCTGCTTGTCTTCTTTTCCTTTAATAATAGAATCATTGAGGCTGGACAAGACCTTTGAGATCATTGAGTCCAACCATAAACCTAACCCTGCCAAGTCCACCACTGGACCACTTCCCTAAGGGCCACATCTACATGTCTTGCCAAAAAAAACCTAATGGAGTTTGATGGTACCTGCCCCCAGAGCTCTGGATCTCACCGATTTTAGATGCTGCTCAAAAGAAACGAGACATCTACCTCAGGCCAGTCTCCTTAGAGCATGTAGCCAGTCCAGTCATTCCCAAAGACAGTTTGCTCATTTTCCATTCTCCACTGATAATTTTTTTCAGGTTTCAGCTCCGTGCAACACTGTTTGTTCCCCACCAGCGAAAGCACACCTCTGTCTCTCCTTTCCTCTTACACCCAGAAATGTAGCCAAAAACCGGTACCCATAGCATTGCCTGCTTGCAAGTGGTCACAAGCCAGTTTCCAGCTCCTATGACTGTCTGCAGGTTGACACAGTCACAAATTTTCCAGCCACCTCTTGTCACCTGCAGAAAAACAGGGCAGCAGACAGCTCCTAATTTCTCCCTGCTCACACACATAACTTGCTAGAAGCAGACTCCCAGCTCTGCCCGATATCTTTCTGGGATGATTCACATAGCTTAGCCTGAAAATCTGTAATTACAATTACTCCTAGCCCTGGCTAAATTGCTGGTTTGAAGGTTTCTCCCCCAATTATATTCCCACAGCTCAATGCCAAATTACACAGTATTATCTGAAATGTCATCTAAGACTTTGGAGGCTTATCAGAGTTGGCTTAACTGGTTGGTATGAGACCCTTTTAATGAGATGATTAGCTACATAAAACAATGAAAAACCTTGAACCCCTGTATTTGGCTGATAATATATATATAAAACATTAGTAAGAGTTTTAGTCCTGGTAAAGTGGTAAGTGGATAAAACTGGCTGCTGCTCTAATGAGATAATCACCTAGCTAAGACTTCTAAGGAACATTTAAATATGAACTATGAAAATACCTCCCTTGTTCCCTCACTTCTTTCCCCCTTTTTGCAAGTCTCTGCTTTCTTCCAAGTGTGGCAGCAGACAGCTTTCCCTGCACAGAGATCTTCTGCTTATAATCTTCACACTAAACTGAGAATAGCCAGATAGCCTTTCCAGATATAGCAAGAGGCACCCATCTTTTCACAGCTATATGAAAAATACTCCCAGGGTTGATGGGTCAGGTTGTTTTTCAACTGCTATGTAGTAAATAAAGTAGTAAATCAAATTATATTCAAACAATGTAAAACACTGCATTTTTTAGACTGGCATGTCTCATAAACACCTTGTCCCATTCATTTCTCTCACCATCCTCTCTTAAAAAAATAAATACCAGTTCTTTTGAGGAAGAGGAGAGCACATGAGAAATGTCTTGTCTGCACAGTGAAGTCAAAAATTAAATCCAGCTCAGATTTATGGCAAAAAAAAAGGCTAATTACTGGCTTAAACATGGAAACAATTGTCTCATATAATATATGGTGATGAATCAGCAGAGCAGCCACAGGTCACAGGGGACAGTGTGAGGAATTAAACTGCTGCTTCTATCAAGGGGTCACACTTCATCGAGAGAGATTATTTGAGGGAGACCAAACAATCCCAGAGCAGCTGCTACAAGGAGCTGGCCAGTCTGGAACAGGGACAAGACAGACCTCCCTCAGAAAGGAACAGGCCCAGAGAGCAGGGAGAAATGTGCTGCATCACATGGTATTAGCACGACTGAAGCAACAGCCCCTTGCCCTGCCCAGCACGGCTGTGGCACAGAGCTGTGCCAGTGCTGGAGAGGCCTCCCGAGACCCCCAGCCCCAAACCCCAGCCAGCAGACATGTGATGCCTGCTCATCTGGGACAAAGGAACAGACTGATGGGGGATAACCAGTCCTTGACTGGCTTACTTGGGGCTAAGCTGGAAATTCATTAATTGCCACTGTAAAATCCAGCAAGATGAAGCTGCAGCTCCACTTGATTATCTTCCCATGAGACACGTGCCGGGTAACTCCCAGAGCCCAAAAGGCTGTTGAGGCTGTAGGGACACCCAGTTGCTTCCCCTGGGACACAGCACACAGAGGTGCTTAACGAGCACATGGGGAAAAGTCCAGTGTGCCCTGCCAGTCCACTCTCTTTTTTTTTTTTTTTTAAAAACATAAAAAGCAAAAAGCCCTTCCACTTGATGTTACCAGTTTGTTTCCTTTCCAAAATCTTGCTTATGCTACTCTCATCTCCACTGCCAGGGGCATTTTGGGGGGCTTAGTTTCAGAAGGCCAGTTGCTTTTATGCTGTTTGTAATTGAACAAAGCTTTGTCATTTGTCAAGGTCTGTCTTGTCCATTGTATTTCGCTGATTTTCAGTATTTGTTTTCTTTGCAGGTATGGTAGTGAATGGCAAACAAAAGTCCTCCCTATACTAAAATTGGTTATTTTCTTAAGCAAGTCTGCACTATTCCATAAATGATAATTGTTCCTGCCCCCCTACCCCTTCTGAAAATTACTTCCTCTTTATTTCTCTTTTTTAATAATGCATTTTCATCCCTCTTTTATACTATTTTGGTTTAAAGTCTGCATAGTTTATGAAACTCAGCTCAAACTTTGGACTTCAAGTTTTTTCAGCCAAAGGGACACAAAAGACAACTCCAAAGCTGCAGCAAGACCTCAGAGAGTTAAGGAGAAGCTGTGTAAGCAGTAAGTTGGGTTTTTTCTGCATTGAATTCCTTAAATCAGCTCTGACATTATTCTTCCCCATTCAATTTTATTATACCACTTAGCTTTCTTGTCACATTAGCAGGAAATTCCTGTGCCTCATACCAGCACCACCAAGAAGAAAAGCTGCACTCTTCATTTGATCTGTTCCAGAGTGATGTCCCACAGAGACCAGAAACTCTGGGCCTTCTACCTAGCCAGACCTTTTTGGAGATTTGTGGTATTAGTAGTTGTATGAGACAGAAAAGCTTTAATATTGCAACAATTTTTGGCAAAATTATAAACTCCTAAGATATATTTTTTGCCATGTATTTTGTAGGTAGAGGAAAAGTTCACCAGCTTTACCCTATCTTTCAGTAGGAAGTCCAGTGTTTTCTAAAGAATAGCCCTTCTTGACAGAAAATTCAAAGTGTGCTCAAAACTCATTTTTGAGAAGAAGACATAAGATTTTGAACAAGAAATTAAATAAAAAAATATCATGGAGGGGTTCTTATACGCAGTCGCTGTTCTAATACACTTAAACCTAAGAACTCAATCTGTCCAAGGGTCAGACATCAATGTGCCCCAAAATCCACAGCTCTGAAAGGTGATACAAACACCAGAACTGAAAACAGCACTGGCAACTGGGAACATCCCAAAATATAGTCACATAATACCTCCCCCTAAGAAAGCAATCTTCACATGGAACTGTATTCCTAAATATTTCTAAAATGGTGGAGAATTGTTTTCAAAAGATTAAAGATCTCTTGCTGCAATGCTTGTGGAAATGCATTAGTGCTGTGTGTCAACAGACTGTGTAGTTAAAAGGATTTCCAGTCTTCTAGTCTTCTCACGAACTGGGAAGCAAAACATGGGAGCCTGCAGAAGCTAGCATCCATATGGATTAACCTTAGGAACCAAATGCCTAGTGCCACAAAGGTATCTCACACGCTAATTCAGATAACATAAGTGATTTACAAGAATGGACATTCATACAAAAACAAAAAGGGAAAGGGGAAAATAAAAGGGATGCCATCTTAGCCATTTTATTAATAGGTAAGGTTGCTTGCTGGTGTATCTCCTTCCTTCCTCAACTTTGAGTTCACAGTGACTCAGACTTCTGGAACAAAGACCAGAACAAACCAAGGTACCACTGCCTCATGACACAGCTACCGATCCATTGATGTGTTCCCCTTAGTTCCATAAGTATTTAACACACACAGAAAATCCTCACTGACTGTAATCAGTCCCAGCTTCCAAATTTCAGAAGACTGGATCACCAGGAGCTGCACTGACATCAGATTCCAAGATATGGTTTATTGGTGGACCTGGCAGTGTTAGGTTTACAATTAGACTCAATGAGCTTAAAGATCTTGTCTAACCTAAATGATTCTGCAACTCTTTGACTCCCAGCTGGTCTCTACCACAGTTTCCTGCTTTCCCATGGCATCCTATTCACACACACACAGTGTCTCTGTTTCTCACAGCTACCCTTATCCAAGTGCCTTCATTTCACTACCTCATGTATTGAAAATAATCTTACACACACATACTATCATATACTTTTCCACCAAACACATTTGAAGGTTACTTTTCTCTTTCATTTAGCTTCAGTTCTATCATGATTTTCTGCAATCTATCCATTCATCCCATCCTGACAAGTCAAGGTCCACAGCAGTAATATTGGCTGTTACTGTCCTGCCCCAGGAGATGCTCCAAACTGGAGCAAACTGAGCAGGCACAGCAACTTTACCAGCCTCAGCTCAGCTTCCTGCATCCAGACTCTATTTTCCATTCCTGACCACTTCCTTTCTTCGCTACTGGCTTTCATTGCCTTCTATTAATAAGACAGTCTCACTTACTGCACAAAGATCTTTGTATCACGCTGACTGCTCCTCTGCATTACTGCTGATGCAGACATTGCCGTGAGCAGAGAGGCAGCTAAACTGCATGCCAGCATGGCTTGTCCCATTGCCATCAGAAAAAAGACTATGTGCACTGCTGCCCCTTTTTCAAGAGCACACATATGGCTAGAACATGTATTTCCTATTTTCTGTCCATGCTAGTCCTTTCTTGACACTTTTTTGTATTTATACTTTCTTGTCCTCAAGAAGAATTAGACATTAACATAGCAAAAAAAAAAAAAAACCCAAAACTCCTGCTCTTTTCAATTAAATTTATCTTTTTCCTCAGACACAAAAAACTTCTTAATTCTTAAAATCATCTAAAATTCTTAACATCATTAAGAAAACTGCTGTTGAAGGAAAAAGTGGAAAAAAGGAAGATGCTTTCAGTTTTATTTGTTACTTACCCTTCAAGTACTAATGATGTGGTTAGCTGTGGCGGGCTAAGAATATGAACAACACAAAGTTTTGTGGCGAGAGACAGCCTCACTTGTATTTGAGGAGAAGACAGAAGAAACTCTTCTAGACTTGAAGCTTCAAGCTATGACTAATATTAGAAACAGCTGCTCTGAATTAAACTTACTTGTCTTAATTAAGTGCATGATTTAATGCTGACTAGCACCTGTGCCTGAAATAGGTTTTTAAATATGTTTAATACTTTTTTAAAATTTTTCCTCTGTACTTTTTTAAAGAGGTGAAAAGATGTTTAGAGATGGTTAGTTACCATGGAACTAAGCAGATAAAGATTTCTGAGATAAAATCCTTCCACCTTGTTTTACTATCCCATGTATAACATTTTTGGCTTTGACTGTTGAGGCTCATTTGGCCCATGAAATTTAGCACATAGACTTCTACAGAAAAATCCCAACTGTTACAGAAATAGAGAAGTTTAGCTGATGACTTTACTTTAGGAATTGCTTGAAGAAAATTATATGCCAGACCTAAGTTTGGTGCAGCATGCTGATGGAAACATGAGCTCTCTGACAGGATGTCTAAAATCTAGCAAAGGATTAGATTTTTCCCCTGTGAATTTCAATATAAAAACTACCATTGCTCTTGACGGCTGCAGTATTAAGCCTGTTTTGGCATGTCCACTAGTATATGAGCAGATGACTGTTCTGCACACCTACATTTTTCCATGCACTTTCAATCAGAAAGGCTGAACTACAAGAAGGAAACAGCCTAGGCATCATCTTTCTAGCAGTCCATAAACTACCGAGTAAAATAGGAGAAGAGTTCAGGAGGAAATAAAGCCCTCTGAGGAAGGATATGGAGGGGACTGAGCAATTCTCTGAAGACATATTTTTATTGAAGTACGCAGTTATTGATATAGTCTTGGAGCATACAGCAAAAAAAAATCATATGTGCTGTCTATGAACTAAAGCGATCCTTTGAAGGGATTTCTCTATGGTATCCATCACAGAGGATAAATTGAAACAGATGCAAAAAAAAAATCATTTTTTACTCCACCTACCTACACTGTGTAATTATGATATTACTGAAATGAGTTTTTATTTGAAACATTTCTGTTATATGTTTAAAAACTGGATTTATATAACAGATTTTTCTTTATGGTATTACATTCCTTCTCCTTTCCTTTACTCACTTCTTTTCTTCCTTTGACTATATTATTTTGTCTATGTTTTTACTTTGCATCTTCTTTCTTGCTTCATTGCTACTGTATTGTGAATTCCATGATTTATTTTAACTAAAGCCCCAGCATCTGGAATTGACTGACCACAGGATAAGCTCAGTTTCCACATACCGTAAATAAAACTGATTTCCTACAGTTTTGTACCCTTGTCTAATTCCTACCTGCAAAACCCTACAATAATCCCAAGTGCTTCTTTAAACCTGAAAATATGACTGGGGAAGAGACAGCAAGGTTGAGGCTGGTTTCAATAAGCAAGTACTAACTGGTCAGCTAGCTAATATCCAGAAAAATTCCATGTGCTTGAGTATTGCCTGCTCTCTTCTCAAAAAAACCCCAAACTTTAAAATATTATTAGTGGTATTAGTATTATTAGCATTTCACGTATATACCTTCTAAGCTTTTGTGGTTACAGAGACAGCTTGAAGAAAAGGCAAGTTATAAGAACCATAACCAGAATTCTATGATAGCATCATGTGAAGAACTACTTCTGAACCACCAGTATCCATAGGATCACTTAGTTGCTAGATGGACCCGCTTGTGTGTATAAGGATAGAGATACCACGTTACTCATTCTTCCCCTGGTATTAGAAACATTCTTCTGCCTCTCATGGTCGCACAGACAGAACACCCACTTTCCCTCTCACAGGTGAGTGCTGTTACCTGCTCAGCCTCCCAGCAAGCAAAAGAAAGTTCCCAGTAGAGGGAAGGCAGAAAACACTTACAGCTCTGCGGGTGAGAGAGGCAGGGTACCCTTCCTACCCACTGCCATTGCACGGCAGGGCTACCCTGCATCTCCAGCAGGACCAAGACCACAGGGCAGCTAAGTGATAAGGATCACAGGTTCAGCCAGTTACCACTAAGTGTCCCTTCTCAACCCTCTGTCAGGCACCTCATACGTTTGTCCATCTATAGATCAAAATCTAGGGACAAGGGTCAGGTGAAGAGCAGCTCTACCTTGGAACAGAGGATATAACTGTACCCCTCTGCTTATCAAGTCCCTTTGGATATTTTAGGAAAAATGGTGATAGATATATTCATCCACAAAATAAACTATTGATTACTGTTGCTGCCATGAAGGTTAGTTTCCCTGTGTGAAGAATATTTAATAAACTCAGGAGTACACTTTGATTGTCAGAAAAACAAAACAAAAGCCTGCATGAAGCTAAGATTCCCTTATGCTTTGGAAAGCACAGTGTAAGACAAGTTTTACTTGTTCCACTGCATAGATTTTCAACAATGAATTAATTACATCTCACATAAATGGTAGTAGAATTCGCAAGGGAAATCAAGTAGTCCTTAATTTTTTTTACTTTCCCCACTGATTATAGCCCATTCCAATGCTATAGTAATTCTCGTAGTGAGCTTGTAGCATTTTCCAAGCCAGAACAGTCCTCAGCCCTATCTCAGTCTAAGCAGAAAAAGAAGGGGTTTGTTTGGGACTGAAAATTACTGTGAAAAGAAAGAAAAAACTCCAGATGATAATTCTGAACAAAGAACATAGGGAAAGCAATAATAGTAGTAATAATATTTCATTTTTAACACCTCTCACCTTGAAACTTTCTAAAGCTCTATGAAAATTAGGTATACGGCAGTAGTTTTGCCAGCTGCTGCACAGGAGTGGCACCTGCAAAGGAGCACAGCTAGCTGCAAGAGATGGACCTGGTATTTTCTTCCATTTCCACTTGTAACCTTCCTTTCACTTTCCATGACACGTACCCCATAAAAACACCTTTTACCAAGCATATTTCAAGGCTGCTATCCCATTCTCTAGATCTCCTTTCAAGTTGTTTCCATATTCTTTGCAAATATTTGACCACTCGAGACAGTTAAGAGGGAAAATGAGTCTCTTTTCCCTTCCCTCGCATACGTGAACACCACAGTGCTGAAATAACTTCCACAGTGCAGCCGCACCATCTTTCACCTGGAACTTCCCGTTGTTCTGCACAGAGGCCACTGGCAACAGCAGGTATCCCCGATGGTTTGGAGCGTGGTGTCTTCCTTGGAGGCCCACGTATGCTCTGGGGTCTACAGATGTTTTTACTGGTAAGGTCTATCTTGCCAGCTTTTCAGGGCAGGACTGATTTCCCATCTGAGCATTTGAACCAGCTCATTCCAGCTTGCCATCAGGTGTGATGAAAATATGACAAGTAGAATAAAAAAATCAGATTAATAATAAATTAACACATAGCTAAAATTTATTTAGATGGAATATTAAAGTAAATCAAGATATTTATTTATAGAAAAGACAGTCCTGTCATTCCTTTGTCAAAAAGAAAAAGGGTTAATTTATGGAATGAATTATTTTGTAGAAGGTCTACAATAATACTGACATTCCTTTTGTGCAGAACTATTAATATTTTATTTATATTCTTGTACTGCCTTCAAACCTCAGCCAAGAATCAGGTTCCCATTATGCCCTCTCAGCAAACAAAGAGACAATCCCTGCTAGGAATATGTATCAGGTAATTAGTTTTTTAGGGACTTTCTCCTATTTTTTCAGGGTGCCTTTGTGGAAGCAGAGTCTGCCAAAGACACCAACCCGGATTTTCTCTAAAGCCACCCAACTCTTTCTGAAATTCAATTCGCTTCACAACTAGAAATTCATCATTTGTGCTTTTTCAAACATGCATCCAAGGACACTTCTCCTTTCCTAGTACTTTAACCATGCACAGCCCATGAAGTCAACATGCAAGAAGCATTGCACTACCAGCCAAATGCAGAGATGAAGAAAGAGTAACATACATGATCCTTCAACCCCTATTCTGTCATCCCTGCCACAAAATTTTGGACCTTTATCAAATTTCATCAACAGAGAGTACTGCAAGATATAAAATATACAGAATCATGAGCTAAACTGGTAAGGATCAAAAGATAAATCTTCCATAATTTTTTTAGGGTCATACTTGGATGGAGATTCATTACATAAAGGAATCCCAATCCAGAGAAATCTTTCTGCCTTGCAAAATGCTTTTAATACTCATCTCTCCCACAGCACTGTACAGGATCATTTTTCAGGTTATAAATTTGAAAGGAGAGAACAGAGGGAAATTTCACAGTTCTTTCATTTGCCATAAACTTTTTGGGGTGTTTATAGATTTTGTAGCAGAAACCACAATTCTCCCACTGGAATGTGACCTGTCACTTCTCAAAGTAGAAGGGAGTATGGCAATGAAAATGTCTCGATTTCTCTTTCTCTCCAGCAGTGGCTTTTCACAGCTTTCCTCATAATTGCACATAAATTATGTACTCCCTTCGAAGTAAAGCTGTCCAAAAGACCACATTAACAGCTCGTGCATCTTCTTCTCTTTCACCTGCTGTTCTCTTCTTTGGACCAATGTTCACCTCCTAATGTGATGACTACACAATGTGTCTGTCTTGGATTTTTGTTTGATCCAATCTCTGTTCCCTACAGTGAGATTTCCTTTTCATTAATTATCCTGAATTAATGGCAAGCAGTCAGAGTGTAGTACCCAGGAAGCAGGAATTCTGACTTCACACCCCTGCCTCCTACAAGACACAAGAAAACAGAAATTTAAATACATTCTTTTGAAGTTGTGGCCGCATGCAGCACCTCATGGTGCAAAGACCATAAGGACTGAAGTCTTCCTACAATCAGTTGCAGCAATTACCTTTTCATAGTAAAATTTTACTTAATTTGCCCTTGCTTTTAAGATGCAGTAGAGTCCTGTCAATATGCCCTACTCCTTCTTTTGATTGCTGATTGCTTTTTGGAATCAGGAATTTGTGGCACAACTGATTTCCACTGAGTTGTCTCCATCTTTGGTTTATTAGATGAAGCAGCAGGCAGAGAGCAACCTCACTCATGTTCTCCTACCTAAAAGTTTGGAGGTCCTTCCCCCAGCCTGTTACCGGGGCTATGCCGGATGTGCCACCTCTAGCTTAGAATTTCCCTGAATTCCTTCTCCAATGAAGATGGACTTCTGCTCCCACACTACGTACTGCTACTCCACTGAGGTGAGATTTTGCCAGCGCATCATCTACTGCTGGGCCAAGATACCCACTATGTATCAATCAGTATCACAAAGGGAGGGAGCCTGTCCAATCTCATCATCCTGGACTGCCTCATTTGCAATGATGAGACATATCACAGCCAGCAAAAGGAACTTATCTGATTTACATGCAGTCATAAACACTAGTTAGACTTCCTCACAAGATACTTATGAATTGAAATCTGTAGGTTTGGAATTAAATATTGCTTTGGAAATAGGACCATAGCCTGAAAAATAACATAGGAAAGATTCTAATACAGAAAAATCAATGATAGTTACCACACAATCATTCTTTAAGGAAACCAGCCCTTTGTCTCCTGCTGCATGGAACAACTGTTAGATGTGTAGCAACTCTCTACTTACAACATAGCCAGCCAATATCAATATTAATTAGACTTGAGAAAACAGCTCGCAACAAAGAATTCATTTGATGGGTTCCACACATTTCACAAATGTCACTGGTCTCTTAAATTTATAATTTTACATTATTTCAAAGAATACGTACTTCTTCCCAGTTAACTAATGTTGAAATTGTTACTTAATTCATTCTGGTTTGTCACAGAGATCATCTGAGAAATAGTTTCTTTTAATTTTGCTTTGTAAGTTAGAAACAACTCTCTCAGAATGCCAGTTTTAAATAAGTTTATTAAGAGAACAGGAGCTTTCAAGACAAAAAAGAACATTTTGTGAACCCCTACACACACACAAACTTTGAGTAATTGGGGAAAATGCACAGAGAACAGAATGATATGACTAAAAACAATAGCTGTGGAACATTTTGGGGAAATTTTGATTGCATTTAATAGTACAAATTTCAATCATATTCTGATGAACAAAAATTAAATGCCAAGGGAAGAAAATAATCCAAAATAAAGGCTCTCAATTATTTTACTGTTTATAAGGTCTTCCACAGTCTCTGAAATACTGCCAGGGAATCCTAGAGATCACCAGGAAGCCAGAGACAACTGCAGAGAAGCCCCTTGTCTGTAGGCCAGCTCTCGGTCACTCTCATTTGCTATTTGACAACACATTCCCAAGTGATTCACACAACAGATTTTGTAACTGAATTGAACATGGCTGTTAAATCAGGCTCAAACCACAGAAATACTTTCAGGCAGGACCTGGAAAAGTGTTAAAGCCTTATGTTGCATACATCTCCTAGCAGACCTCACTCAGCAGAGGATGAGCTCCGGCCTCTCTGCCTTCTCCTCTAAAAGCCGCTCCCTTCCCCGTCCTTGGACTTTGGAGTCTGAGGTACGGGCAGATGAGTACACTTCCCAGAGAAGTATCCATTAAACTTGCAGAGGGGGAAAAAAAGGAGAGAAAGAGAATATAATACATAAGACTTCCACTGATTTCAAAGAAAAAGTCAAAATCACATCAGCCAATTGTGTCAGAGTACAAACACTTTAGAAACACAAAGTCCTGAAATCACAGTCTGCCTTACTAAATACTTGATTTGTTCCAAGATTTAAACAAAAATATCAATACTGAAAATTTTCTTTTCTGTTTATATTTGAGAATACACAGCAGCATTTTGAGATTTGGAAAAACAGTTTTCAGACAACTTTAATTCTGAATAAAAATATCCTACATCACTCAGCAAAGATTTCTCCTGCACTATGGATAAAGTTTTTCAGAAAAGACAGCTACTATTTATAAAAAATAGACTCAAATATACGTATTCTTCTCAACTCCTCACATCCTAAAGCATTCTGCAATTTATTTCCCCACTTTCATCTACTGAGATTCAGAGCAGCCATGGTGTGATCATACGTTTTTTCAAGAATAGCTGATGAATACCTGAAAACTCTCCCACTGTGGGACATTCTGTTTTCTCAGAAATGAAAAAAGCAGCCAGAATGACACATTTTCTATTTCTAAAAATAAACTGAAAGGCCAGAGAAATCAATGAAAAAAAAAATCACAGCACAAAACACAGAATACCAATTACATTTTGGCAATCTGACTAACGAGATAGTCAGCTAATTGCCTAATTCTGATAAACTTTTTAGCAAATAATCATCTTACGGGTAATGTTTACTTCCTTTCTAACACTGACATTTTTTTTTATAATGAAAAAGCATACAAGATAACACATGATTTAAGGCCTCCCTACCTGAGTGAGCTCTTGGTTTATGCTGTTAACTACCTGAAGACTCAACTAGCTAAGCAGGTTATTGCTGGATAAAGAAACTGAAATAAGGGGTTGTCTAGGAACAGGCTGATCCTTTCTCTGCATTGCCTTAAATGAGAAGGTAATTTATTTTATGTAACCTTCTCTGCAAGGATTTCCTACATTTCCCTGCTCTACTATCTGCAACTCTCCAGGGAGTCAGGAAAGGGAATGATGGCTCTGTGATCTCCATTTTTTTTTTCTCCTCAAGAATTCACCCTGCATATCCAATGGTTACCTCCCAGTCTGATAATCAGCAAATACTACAGGATGAAGAGGTGGTTAATTCCACCAACTCATGCTGTTTAACAGAGTTGAGAATAAGAGTAAGTTTCTAGTGAGTTTTTTGGGATTTTTTTTTTTTTTTTGCAGGTTCCTGTGCCCTACTCTAATCACTGAACTCAGGAATGTAGAAATAGTTCCACCAGTTGGGAGCTTTTTCAGAGCACTTTGGATACCCACACTGATTTGTTGCCTTCATTTCTACAGGTGTTGCAGCACTGGGGTACAAGCATTATTCTGATCTTAAAAAAAGGCTCTGCTATCATGTACCCTCCAAAAGATTAATATTAATTCTTGTGAATAGTTTCTCTCTCACGGGGATTGATTCATCACTAATCCACAGGGAACTCCTTGTCCTGCGAATGCTGGATATGGGGGAAGCAGGGGGCCAAGACAAAGGGGGATTGAAATCTAAGGGCAAGTAGGAGATCTGAAAACCTCCATTGCAAGAGGTTTCTACATGTTATTAACATTCAATCTAACTCAATTTGCAGAAATGACATATAATATCGCTGTGCATCCCTCTTGCTGTCTTTTGGAAGTTCTTTCTGCATGTTTGTACAGCCTACAGAACTCTAGTCTAAGGCAGGAATATCAAAGCGTTTTACTAATACACATCATAACACGGCTTCTTGGATGGCTAAAGGATGCTCCAATTCTCTTTTATTTCTGTCTGTCTGGTATTGTACCGAGCTGGCAATAACAATTAAGAGCAGATATTACAGTTCCATATACATTTTTTATTGCAACAGAGATTCCAAACAACAACTGTGAATGAAGGGTAAGGAAATTCTGTAGAAATCTTGCCCTGCACAGTAAACAAACAGCTGTTTAGCATTGGCCTAATTACCAAGCTAATGAGATCTAATTTCTATATTCATAAAGTATGCAGGAGCAAGCATAAGCATATACAAAGCAGAGCATAGTGACACATACAATACATAAAATAACAAGGTATTGGTAAATAAACATTCATGATCTTTAATCCACCAAGAACCAGGTGATACTTTACGGCAATCTTCCATGAGCAATACATAATTCTAGTAAGCCTTGGTGTTTCTATATTAAGAGCATTGAGAAAGTATAAAGTACGTCATTTAGAAAGGAAAAACAGCAAATATACAAACATAAACTGGGGAATTACTGTGCTGGCAGCAGCACTGAAGAAAGGTTTGAGAGTAATAACACAGCAATAAAATAAGTCAAATTAATAATATGCAGGTGCTGCAAGAAAAAGAACATTGTCTGGGAGGTCACCCATAAGCACGAGCAATAATTCTGTTTTCCTCTGACGATGTCATGGCTGAAGTGCCTCATTAGGAAGGAGCTAGAGGAATTAGTGAGAAACTAAAGTTGAACAACAAAAAAGCTGAGAGGTTTGGAAATCGTTAAGCTTTGCAGAAAGGTGGAAAAAAAGCTGAATTCTTCCATTTAGAGTGCAAAAATTGAAGAGTAGACTGTAAATTCTTCAATTACATGAAATATTGCAATGAGGAGTATAAAGACTGATTTTCTCCATGGTTCCTTGAGGAATTATGAATACTCAGTGACAGCAGTGGGGGCTTAATATATTAGGAAGCAGTTGTCAATGGTCAAGCCCTGGACAATTAAGCACTGGAACAGCCGATGTATGAAAGCGCTGACACCCTTGCAGCTGGCAGGTTTTTAAGAAGCAGTATGACAACCATCTCCCAAGAGATCCTTGCTGTAGAGCAGGAGGATGAGATCGAATAGATGACGCCTGCATTTCCTTTCCAGCCTTTCACTTCTGTCACTGGCCATTCTTTGCTGATTCTGTATCTATGAAAAGTGAAGTGAAATAGTTCCCTAACATACATCATCTACAAAGAATGAAACGTACTCACCTCGTCACCCATAAACCCTCTTGTCCCACCTCTGAGGAAGGTGAGACAATATTTTTTTAGGAATACCATCTGTGAGATACAATCTCCTCCTTGCAAATATACGTGCTTGCATGAGCCATATCACTGAGAGAGCAGAGGTATTGATTCAGAAGTTTCCTCTCGCTGACTGGTGCAGGTGTATCTGTAGGATGATCACTGTATTTCCACAATTGTATTGGAGAGCACGAAAAATGAATAACTTGAAATCAAATGCTCAGGATTATGTCAACTCTGAGAATGTTCATCCTGGCAAAAATATGATAAACAGCAGGTCTTAAAAATAGTTGCTCCTTCCCCTTTCCATTCTACTCCCCCTAAATTTGTTGTAAAAGTAATATATGACAAACTTGCACTGTGCACAGCATTACAAATCCTGGCATGTCAGCATAAGCCTGACAACAGCTGGCCACCATATGCCTAAAACCAGCTTGGACTTCTAGAAAAACACTGCTAAACTGTGGCTGGTTTCATCTTTGCAGTTGTCTTTTCTAAGGAAGGATGGGCAGCCATGGATCCTGATTGTGTGGAGATGGTCACTGTGTCTCCCCCGACACCACCAAATTATTTAACTGAAAATAAAAAAAATATTACCTAAAACTGAGATTTAAGTTATGTTGAAGACAGTGGTTTAGGCCAGATTTTCTCTGGGAAATCCAGAGTCCTGTATCATTCTTCTCACCCTTTACCTGGGCTTAGCCTCCTTCTCTATGACAAAGGAAATTCCATCCCCTCTTCTGCATCCAGGGGATGGCAAAGAGAGAGTAAGTCTATGCCTCTTAGATCGTGCTGAGGTGTTAATGAAATATCAGTAGAAAAGTTCATCACCTCAATAATCTATTTCTGTTTTGTTTGGGGTTTATACCATTTTTTGCTTTCACTGTTAAACTGAAAAAATACACCATGCACCCAGATCTGTAAAGTGCAGGTCATGGCTTAGCTCCTACTTACAAGTAGCTGGATTTTAACAGAAGTTATCTTATTTATAGAAGTTAATAGTGGGGCGTAGGTAGTTTCTTCATAACTTCGGGTGAGAGTAGCTTTGCATTATAAATCTTTTTTTCTCCCTGTCAAATTATCCCCTTAAAAGGGCATTGCATCTTGGAAAAATTCTGGAAATTAGTCAAAATTATTTTTCTAACCATCATTATCATTTCAATCAGAGCACTATTTAAAGTAATGCCTAGATAGGGATTTTTTATCTAAAAACTTTGAATTTCTTTTACATTCATATCTTGAGTCAGATAAAAGTATTTAGATGCAAAGTCCTTATACCATCCAACAGCTTACATATATATTTTGGGCATCAGAGAAGCCACACAAATTTCTTAAAATCATGTCAAACTCCTAATCTTTATTTCATTAAGCGTTTACTGACGTAAAATTTTAATACAAAAGTTTCTACACTTTATATTTTACATCTATATTTATGCAACAGGAAAGCAATAACTGGATAAACACCAATAAACTGTTCCAAACATTTTCATTTCCTTTCAACCTTTAGGACAATTTTATCTTAAGAGTAAAAAAAATCATATGGAAACACTTTTTAGATCCTATCATGCTGTTAGACAGAACACTTTATAATTTTTAAAGTCCAGTTCTGGTTTCAATGTCATGGTGTTTGTTCTATATTTTTTGATGCACGGAAATCTTGTTTTCAGCTGTGCCACAGCTTTAGTGACAGAAGTTACTAGAAAATATTTACTTGCATTACATGGCAGATATGTTGATCTTCACCAGTTGTTTCAGCTGCTTGGGTCTGAAGAATTTCTGCATTTTTCTTTTCCTGTTTCAGTTTCTAACTTAAGGCTTTTATAAAAAATCAGTAAAGATATCTTTTTATATGGCTGATGATTGTTTCTTTCATTCTTTACACTGTCTCCTAGAGACCAGGAATTACTCTTCTTGCCCTAGTCTCTTCAAAACATTAATTTTTGCTTATTATAACTGTTCTCCAGCTTAACTGAAGTTCTGGACTTGAGCATCACCTATCACAGTATTTTACCTTCTCTTCTCTTTCTTTTAGTTGCTTCTCAATCCTAAATAAAATCCTAAATAAAGTCCTAAATAAAATGTTGAAATTACAGGGACAGTATAATATTAAAACAAAAATCGCCCCCTAACTATTTATAACATAACTAGCTTTTAAATAATTCATCTACTTCGTCTTCTGGCTACCAAGATGGCATAGAACTTTTAGTCACATTTTCCAGTTATTTTTATGTGTCTCGCATTTTCCAAAGTTAATTTTCAAAGTTTTACTTCTTAGCTGGAATTTCATGGGGAGCAGGCGCCGTCTCCCTACTCAGCAGCTGTAGCTCATTTTTATTCAAACTATTTGCTATTCAGTCTCTAAGCTTCCTGCCTCAGCTTAGCACTGTGAAGAATCCTGTACAGCCTCACCAAATTCTCCTAGGTATAA
Organism: Mohoua ochrocephala; assembly: GCA_013398855.1. Taxonomy (NCBI): domain Eukaryota; kingdom Metazoa; phylum Chordata; class Aves; order Passeriformes; family Acanthizidae; genus Mohoua; species Mohoua ochrocephala. The sequence continues at coordinate 111,633 of VZTA01002072.1, forward strand.
GATTGCTTTCTGCTCCTTTTATGAAAGTAAAGCCCATCACCAACCCAGCACCACTTCCATTTCTACTGTTCTCACCTTGCCTTCAGTCAACTCCCAGCCTGCTGCCACTATCTATACCTTAGATGGAGCTGCCATTCTTTTCCCTATTAAAACCCTAATTAATCAACCAGAACCTGAATACAAAGTCTTGTAGCGACTATAAGTCACTGCTTACTATTGTGTATTTGTTCTGTATGTAAAGGTCTGTAACCCTGCAAGAGTGACCCCGTGACTCCATAAGGCCCCCGGCACTGGGAATTGCTCTGGAAGTACTGGCTGGCACCAGGACTCAAGTACAGGGGCCCGATATGGGCCAAAGCCCCTTGTCCCCTTCCCACAGTAGCCAGCAAGAGAGGCAGAATCTGCCCCGTGGCTCCTTCCAGGAAGCAGCTGTAATACTCAAAGTCCCTGTGCCAGCTTCCCTGTCTTGCCACTTCCGTCCTGCCACTTAAAGCCCATGGATTTTTTTGAGAAGCAGAAAAGAAACTGTGGTGCTGAGCTGACATGCCGACTGGAGCAGAAGAGGAAGGGATGGAAATATGCAGACAGCCCTTCTCTCACCCCGGAGAATCAAGAACCACTAATGTTAAAGCATGGATCAATATGCAATCTGCCACAAGTGACTGCTGGTTTACGCAGACCTTGGCAAGGAAGAAAGAATTTCCCTCCCTCGCTTTTGGAAAGTGTTGATATAAAAACAATTGTCGAAACTTCATCATCCAACCACTTGATATTGATCCTTCCATGTCAGCCCGTGCTCTGGATGCTGCAAAAGTCGGCACTCCCCTTCTAGCAATTGATCCTGTGCAGTAGCAAACTACCACGCCTGCCTGTCTGAAAACACACCTTTTCCAAAATGCACAGGAATAAAAATCCAACTCCCTGTAAGGAAAGATGAGGGGTAAGACACTTTGACCTCCTCATGAAATTTTGTCCAGAGAGTCTGATCACGTTGGTTTCTCCATGGACCAGAGTAGAGCCCAATGCAGCTACTATGGTTCACAGGGCTGGAGGAGATCCCACAGCTACAGCCTCTGACTGCAATCCCATTCCATGAGGGGATCCCATTGATCGGCTCTGGTAACACACCAAGACTTTTCTCCTTTTATACAAAAAAATATTGCCCTTTGTCCTCCCAAAAACCACATAAAATGAATTCACAGGCAGTTTCCTGATTCTAAGTCTGAGACCTCCACACAAGAGACAAAAAAAAAAAAAGAAGCAACACAGCTCAGTCCTCAAAATCCTCTGTTCCTCTGTCATGGTAACACAAAATAGGAAAATACACAGACTGTGACAATTCTCATTCTTAACCATCTCCTGACAAAAGTTAAGCTTGGTGGCCCATTGTACACAATCATATTTAATAGGTATTTGAAGTGAGGTCTAATCCCAAGGGCTCAGGATGGCAATTTTCAAATCAGATATATTTTCTGATTTTTTGGCACACAGGAGGGTCCATGTACCTTTTGTCTTTTGATGGCTGTTTATCTGTGACATTAAATGTCCTCTTTTCTCTCTGCTTGCAGCCTTTTGTCCATCTCTTAAATATAGCAATAGATTTTTCACAGCCTTCTGCATGTGAAATAGACTTCTCTGTTACTCCCTCCATGTGTGGTAATTTTGTTTCACTAACATTACAATAATTTAAAGTCATACTGCTAAATCTTCTTCTGAATACTTTGACAGATGAGAACAGACAACACCATGTTACTAAAGAGTCCCTCTAAAAGACTTAAAATCTCTCCCAGGTGTGACAATTACCATTAGTTACTGAGGATTTAATATTTTTTCTAAAATTATATACTGAGATTTACTGCCAACCAATCAAAAGACATTCAAAAACCTGCTTAATTTCCCAAATTCAGTGGGAAACATCCACAAAATGCAAAGTATAGTATCTGCAAATTACAAGTGAACCACAGAGAAGGCAAAAGAGTATGTACAGATCAGCTGAGGGCTTGTGTCGGTTAAATGCCTAAAAATTCTGTATTAAGTGAGAGGACAGTTAGATTATCAGGTAATGCTATTTGGTTGTGATAGAAAGAAGCAGTCTGAAACTGCTGTAAATCTGCAGGATTGCAGGTTTTCCTTCCTTCGGCAGGGAAAGTTTGGAAGCTAATCTAAAGGACCAGTTTCTGCAAAGAAGGAGGAGACTTTGAGAAAAGAGCTGCATAAAAATGTATGCCTGCCTGGAAAAGGAAATGGAACCCCCCAAAAAAAAACAAAAAACAAAAACCAAAAAACAACAGAGGAAAAAAATATTAGGCTTACAATATTCCTCCCTTGATTCATTGTTGGAGTTTGTTGGACTCAGCAAGAACCCTTGAAATCACAGACTGCCACGACTGTGCCACAGGCAGGGATACCTCCTGGCCATGCCTGTAAGTACTGTTGCCACAATCTCCAAGGGCCCAATTATCCCAAATGATGAGTACAAACGGCTCCCAGTGAAGCTAGTGGGAGCTACAGGTGCTCAATACTGAACTAAAAGTCAGTTCACTTTGAGTCACACATGAATTGAGGAGCTGAGCTTCAGGAAGCTGCATCTGAATATATGGGGATTGGCTCTTTCATGAGATAAACACCAAGGAATGAACTCTGGCTTGAACAGATTACAATAAAAGCTCTTCCCATTTATCTTTTTTAAAACAGGAAGTCGTATAGTTTTAAAATCATCTCCATTTACTATTTTTTCTTTTCAGACAATGCTCCTTGGGGGCTTAATAATCTGCAGAGAAGCCCTGCCTGGCAGTGGCAGGCAAGCAGTGTTCTGGAAGACACAGAGCAGAACTGATGGGAGAGTCATCATGGAAGGTGGCAATTCAAAGCTCAGGCAGAAGTAACTGGCAAAAGGACGCTGTCATGTGCCAAAGCCCAGCACATTCCTAAAAAGGCAAGTTGTGTGCAGGTATGAATTACACAAGAGGAATTTTCTCCCTGTCTGCTAAAACCCTCTGTTGCCCTGTAAGCTGCTTGCAGTCAGTGGCCTCCTGGTGACTGGCTCTGTGGAGTTTACCTGAGGTACAATTTATATACTCGCAAACCAGCTGGTTGTTAGTTTGGCTTCATGAAAGCTTCCTTATGTTACAGTTGTTCACTATAAATTAAGTTAACGGGAGGAAATCAAGTGCATCAGTAACAATTTGGCAACTGGTCAATAAGGAATCCATGCATAAACCCATTCCTATTACCTGACATGATCCATAGATGCTGGAATGCAGGGAAGTCTATTTTCATCATTCTTTAGGAAAGCAGTAGCCTGCCATGGTAGAAAATTGTGGTGAGTGCTTCCAGCCACCCTCTCTATCAAGCAAGGGACTGCTCCCTATCCCTGTGGGCACATCAACAGGGCTGCCTGGGCAAACTCTTTTTTCAAAGACTGTTTATAGCCTGTCATGAGGAAAACAGCTCTTTTTCCCTGGGGACTGTAAAAAAGGAAAGACACATCTTAGCAGCCAGAATGTGAAAAATTTTTGGCTTATACATAAAGTTTAGGGAGAAAATGTTTCCTGAAGTTGTCCTTTTTCCCTTTTCTACCCATCTTGCCCATCATATCTTAGTGAGCAGTCTTGTGGATGGAGTTATATTAGAAATTTATAGGTAGCAAGTTTATTCTAAATTCTGCATCACAGTACACCTGGGCATCATTTAGGGAATTTCTTCTGGGTTTCTATTATTTCTATCTGTTGCCATATTTGCAAGTGAATTTTAAAAGGCAGTTGTAATTACTTATGGAAGATGATGGTTTACTTTTTTATTTTTTCCCTTCAGCTTCCCCGAGATCTTGAGCAAGTTTGTAAAATTGCTTTTAGAGCAAGCTCTGGCAATGCAGTGTTTAGTACGGGTTACCTGAACATTATCTAAACAATAGTAGCTGTCTGGCAAAAAGCCAACAAAGGTAATGCAGGCTGGGTCTGTCTGCAGAGCAGTAATGATCTAATGGCAAAAACTGGGAAATGCAAGGAAAATCTGGGGCCCCCAGATACAATTAAGGAGTAAGCAGGCTGAGATGCAGAGGAGTAACCCCAGAGGGAGACAGGCAAAAGAATGATGATTAATACCAGTATGTGCTATGCTTCATAGGACCAGTCACAGCAATCACACCGGTGATTCTAAAAGGGGGGCAGGGGCATATGGTTGCACATAAGGCTCAGAAGAGCTATTACATGCAGATATCACCTAGATGATTGTGAAATAGTACCTGTAAGGATTGCACCATGAGCTGTCCAGGAATGCACACGCATGGACAGCACTACAAAGTTCATTATGCCAAAACTGCTGCATTACTACTAAAAATGCAATCTTTACAGCCCAAGTTCCTCTCTGGCTATTACAACAAAAGCATCTGCTCTGTGCTGCTACTCAAGACAAGACTGCCAGCCCTTTAAGTGAATGGGATTTTCGGAATAAACAATCTGGATGATTATGCTTTCCACTGCTGCAGGGATTTTTATTTACTTCTACAGCTTATTAATATAGACAAGGAAAAAAAAAAACAGATAAACATTTTTTGGTTGTACTAGATGGCAAAAGTATATAATTACATCGCTCAGAATCTCATCAGCTCCCATCAGTCTAAGCTACTTTATGAACATATTTATAACTGCCGAGTATAGAGCAATTACAGGAAAACATTCTCCATTCTGAATGCATCTGCACATTTAGCATGGTTTGATCTAATTAAAGTCACTTCCACTAAAGTCAACTGGAGTATTTTCACTCCAGGTTAAGGGAAAGACACAATAGGAACAAGAAGACCCCAGTTCCTAGAGCGAAAGCTTCAATTTTAACCAAGTAAGGATACTTCTAGAAATGATCTAAAACGTGACCTGAATAAAACCCTCAGCTGAGACAAAGTTGTTCGGCTTTATTTTCTCAGCAGGAGTCAAAAAACATCCTACTTAGTGTGGGGTACAATGCAGGAAACTGTACTCTCAACAAATACCATTTGGGCAAAAAAATTTAAGGGGAAAAAAAAGAAAGAAGATACTTGTCCAAGTATTTACAGACAGATGAAACCAATCTCAATATTTTTCTCAAGTATTTTTTTTTCTGAGAGACACAGTGAAATATTTTAGGGTTTCCTGTGCCCTAAAATCTCTATCAGTGCTAGTGTCTGGGAGACAATGGAAAGAATTTAAAAGAAGAAAAAAAACTCTGTGTGAGGTTTGATAAAGCTATTAAGATAGACAATTGGATTTTAATGGAGAAAAGAGAAAATATCTGAAGCACTTAAAAGTGAAAAGTTAACATGACATGCAAGTTTAAAAGGCTTAATTCATAATTCTATACTAAATTCATATTGATTTTTTTCTCACCAATACTCCCTTTATCTAAACAACCTTTGACTGTCAAAAGCCTGGGGAAATTGCCAAAGACCACTTCATTAATGCATTCAATGGGAATTGTTCAGTCTCACAAATATAACAAGGCTATGTTTATTTCGGGACAAAACGCACAGTTAAATATTCCAGCTTGAGCCAGCTGGGCAACAAACCTTATTTTGGAGGTTTGACAAGTGACAAAAATGCCTCTGCTCACGTGACTGAGAATACTTAGCAGAAGTTTTCAATAGCTGAGCAGAAACTACACCCCACGTCATTGACTTCAAAGGCCTCTCACCTATGTGGAAGGAGAAGCTTTTTCTAACACATTGAGTTTGTTTTCTTTAAAGGAAAATCCATGGAATGTGTCTATTGACCAAATGTCAAGTTAAGTACAGATGCAGATTTTTTTGTCTATATTTTAGGCCAGATTCTTCAATGGTAAGCTTAATTCTAAGTGTAATTAGAGTACGGTAGTTAGTATCAAATCATGCCCTTGGTTTTAAAAAACTAGATTGGTGAGCAACTTTCAATGAAGCTGATTTGATCTTTAGTTTTCAAAATCAAGAAGGCAGAAAGCATATACATATTGTGTCACAAACACAGTGCTGAGCACAGATTTTTAAAAAGAAACAATTTTGAACCATATTAAGGAACTAAAAATTTTAGACTTTTGTGACAATTTAACATTACTTTTCAAGACACATGGCTATCTTCTATTTTCTTTCTCTGTACATTACTAATAAAACATTCATAACTTTAAGCACACAGACAGAATTTGAAAGATGTAATTAACTGCCTGGCATACCAGAAAAGGCTGTTTCTCTGATTCCTCCAGAAAAAAAAGGGATGCACAACTAATTGTATAAATAGAAATTCATGAGCATGAGAAAGCCACTTTAGCCTTGAAATCACCAACATGGAGTGAACAAAAACTATCACAGTAGTGACACAGACTGAACCTGTCTAAGAGCAACCATGCATTTCACAGGGAACAAGCAGGAAAAGAGTTGGCACATGAGCACCAAGCCCCAGAATAGATACAAGTCAGTATAAGACTTTTAACAACAAGCAGAAAAATTCCTCTTTCTCTTCCTACTTGTCCCAATTATTTTTCATTTGAAGGGATTTCTGAGTTTGGGTATTGTGCCTTTCCTTCTTTGTAGTAAGTTTTAGGTAAATTTAGGTCTTATCAACAAGCATTATCTACACAGATATGTAAATAAGACAGTGAGGAATATGATTTGCATTCTTACACAATTACATTACACAAGCCAGATTTACATTTAAGCCCTTGAAATAAATAAATCTAAAGAAATATGAGAAGATAAACAAGTAAAACCGGAAAGCTGCCTCCCTGGTCTATGTAGACATATACACACACTTCTACACACCTACAGTTTCTTAATAACTGAGTCATTACTTCTCAGTAATTACACTAGCAAAATTGTTTTAGTTACACACTACCATCAACTCTTCCACAATTTCTGAGTAACATTGAGTTACTGTAAATTCCCACCAGAACAGAATGTAACTTAAAAATCTTTACAGCAGGGAAATATCCTACTCTGACATTGTCAAAAATTACATAAGACAATTTTTCTCCAAAAGGAAGAATATCTTATGCTGAAGACTGGATTGATAAAAGAAATCAGTTTATGTTCCTTACTACTTCACAGTCTTTCTTTATGACCTGAGGCAAGTGGTTTAACCTTTGTGTATCTACTTGCTATGACTAAAATGACTATAATAACATTTTTTTCCCTTCATTTTTTTTGTCTGCCTTGTCTTTGGGTATTCTCCATCACGGTATGTTCTTTCACTTTGACTTCAGTCCTGCTAAAGGGCACACACTTCAGCAGAATTACTCATGTACTTACTGTTGCATACGTTGAAGGCAACCTGCTGCACTGAGAAAAGTACCTACCACAACAAATCTTCAAAAACACTGGGATACATATAAATAAATAATACCTGCTTATCAAAACCATTCATGTTTATTACATATTTTTATGAAAAACTTAATTAAATATTTATGCCAGTGATATTTGTATATTATAAAAAGGAGTCTAGAATAACAATGGAGAGTTGTGATAATTTAAAAGTACTCTTAAGCTCAGTTTCAATGGTTTTACATATTATAGCCAAGTAAACTGAGCTCTAAGTATGCAGGAACAAGGTTCTAGTAGGTGAAAGTACTAAATAACTTAGAGAGCGACCAAAATCATTAATTCAGAAGGTCTAAAATGCTTTGCACAAACAACCATACCTTGAAAAGCAAAATCTAAAATTTGGTGTACTGTCAACATTGTCTGAAATTACCGTTTTATAGAGAAAACACACTAATCCTATAATGTAAGATTTAGGTACTTACTGTTACTGAAATACTGTTACCTCTCTTTATTGGCGTGACTCAATTAATGTGTGGAAACAATGCATTGTAGGAATCATTCAGCTCCTGCAGCAGAAAAAAAAGTGTTTACATGAAGGACATTTTTTTCCAGACTAACAAAAAATGAATATATGGCGTGTCTGAAGCCTCTGGGTAATTCCTGACCCAGAATGTGCATTATTACTTTATTTTTTCCTCTTCTTTTCTTATAATCAGCTTAGCTTGTAAACAAACGGCAACATCATTATGAACCATATTTGTTAAATAACATCTATTCACAACACTGCTTTTCTAGTTGACAAGGACTCTATCACTGGCCATCGCTGCTGCTATTACTATATTCCTTTAGTTCTTTTCTGCTGGTTTAAGCACACTGCCCCCACAAGCATTTTTTCCTCACTCTCCCCCTCCTGTGCCACCTCAGATCAAACATCTTTTGTCTCTCCATTTTCAGGGCTCCATAAAACAAATCTGTTGTCAATCTGAGGACACCTGGCATGAACTTAGCAGTGGATTCTTTGACCTTTTTAACACATGGGGGTCAAAAATCACCATCAGCAGTTGGAGAGAAAAATGTGAAAGATCAAAGTCTTCCACTCCCACTACTGTTCTTGTTTTCCTTTGTTGATATGTGCACTGCTGACAGAAACCAGCAATTTTTAGCTCAAAAGTGCAAATATTTGATAGGAAACTGAGGCCAGATGTATAAACCTAAACCAAACAGCAAATATTTCTGTGATTCTTTTAACAGCACTGGAAAAGGTCCCTTTTAACAAACAAAATCTTTCTCCTGGAGGGAGATGTTTGTAAATCAAACACTGTAGCTTTTATTAGTTGATAGACTGTTGATACTAAATAACAGCTGACTTTAAGCCCAAGAGCAACTGCATAGACTCCTTTCATTGTTGAGCTGAGCTATGCAAAAAGTAAACACCATAAATCATGAAAACCTTGCTTTGTACAAGTATTTCATGCTAGTAATATACAACATTTTGGTAGAACAGGCAATGTTTCTTAAAAAACACTTTTTTTAATCAGTCCCTCTGCAAATCCATATCTCACAGAATATTATTCATTTTCAGTCACTTTGCTTGAAACAAAATTTTTCTTTTTTGTTTTCCAACTATTACTTTTCTCTGCTGACCTTTATGTGGCCCAAATTTTAGAGGAATGTAATGAAAAAGCCTTCAAGCATCTTAACAGTTACAAATTGTTTATATTTCAAACTGACTCTATCTCAAATCAAATGTCAATATACATTTGGTCTTTTAAAAAGGCACAACATTCTTTTTGAAGTATGTTCAGAGAAGTATTGAAGAAAGAAAAGAATAAGAGTGCAGAATCAGAAGAACATGGATTTGGTCTGCAGTTGTACCTAATCTCTCTTGTAAAGTCAGACATCAAGTTCTCTCAGCTATTCCCATTTGTTTGCAACTCAACACAAAACTAAATGAGTGTAAGGCGTGAAGTTGCCACTGGGGAAGTAACAGGTAAAATTTTAGGGCACCCATCACAGTATCACCAAAGTCTGATACAATTCTGCCACAAAGTGTCTTATTTCCTAAAACTACTTTCTTTTGCACCACCGTCACATGGAGTGTCACGGTCTCACAATGTGCTAATAATTTGGGAATCTTATTTAAAGAGAATTCTACACATATAATTACAGTTAAGCTGACTACAAGAAAATAATATAATTTAGTATCGAGGTTTGTCGAGGATTTATTGTTTGGTGGCAAAGATCTTTGGAGAAGCCAAAGCCTTGGTCCATGTCCCTCACCCTCTTGGTACCGAAACTAGAAAGGTGCCGCGTGCCATCTCCTACACGACTTTAGAAAGGACTACTGCTAAAGACCAAGGCCTCTCTCTCAAGCGGACCCAATACCCACACAGGGGACAGAAAAACTGCCTAATTACTGAAAAGGGTAAAATCTAAGAAATCACCCAGTTGCTGCGTTCCCTTTACGCACTGCATACATAATACCTACAAAACCAGGCCATGTACATTATAAAGAGCTAACTTGTAAAATTTGTGGGTTTAAGTCAAGTATCAAAACACAGCACATGTTGAAAATCACTGGATGATTTATCAACTAACCAAAATATTTGAACAAGTCCTTGGAGGATTACAAGGCAGAAGCAATTTCCACACCAACTTAATCAATCCCCGCTACAATTTCCATGATTTGATGTTTTTAGAGAATTTTCATCCAGTCTTAATTCCCACAGCTTTACCATCTGCACAGCATTTTTATGAAAGGTAATTTTATCCCCTCTACCAACCTGTTAAATATTGTCATGGGAGGATTTATTAGTTTCCATGACTCCAGACAGTATTTTATTCTTCCTCTGTTGTCAGCTGGCAGACCCAGGTTCCTAATTTTATCAATTGAAAGCCCTGAAACCATTCATCAATAAAATACTCTAATTTACCTGTTCTGTGACTCAAGAGCAACATTTGCCTTTCAGCCCAGAGCTGACAACCTCTCTCCCAGAAAGAGAGGGAGAAGAAGGAAGTTTTTTCTGTGTGATGTAAATCTCTGCAAGTTTCGGCTTCTACCTAGAGCTCCACCACTTTCTAATGAGAAATTCCTTCAGAAGTATGATCATAACAGAAGTCTAACTGGTACAATTTGCTGGAGAAATGTAATATTCCATTAAGCTCTAAGCTTTTTAAGGACACTAAACTTATTTTACTCCTAAAATTCTACACACACTACTGATGATCTTTAATTATTATAGAGCAGTGATTAATAAAAGTAGCAATGAGCTCAGCAGTCTGAGCACACGTGAACTGTTTCTGCTTTAGGGAAGCTTGAAATGGGTGATAGTGGATCCCCTCCAAATGTATTTATCAGAAAGCTGTTTATCTTCTGCAGTAGAGCTTGATTCATAGTCATTGCATTCGTGTCAATGAATGCAGCATAAGGCCTTTAATACTCCCTGGTTGGGAGCTAATGCCTTTAGCTTTCCATTAGGTAATTTGAAAGACCTATTCATTTTTTTTTTTTCAGTCAGCTAACTAATTCTTTAACACTTCATTTCAATACCACTAATACTTACTAAGGGATTGACTTCACTAAGTGAACAATCTCAGCTGTCTCAACATTTCATTGTTACCTGACATATATAGCTGTGTCTAAATCAATGAATCACACCGAGGTAGGTCTATCCCCTTCAGCATTTTTTTTTTTTTT
>VZTA01002072.1:125625-322902 GCA_013398855.1 Mohoua ochrocephala
CTGTTCCTGTTTCCATAGCCCTGTAAAAGAGCTTCTGAAAAACGTCCAAGAAGAATGTAGTGTGCCCCAACACAAACTTATTCAAGATGTAACTAGCAGATACAACCCTACACATGACACCAACTGGTTAAACAGAGGCAAGCTCCACATGCCTTGTCATTTGATCATGATAGAGATTGATCATTCCTGTTACTGGACTAGACTGTAATGAAAAGCTTCATGAATGTGTTAAGGCCATTTTAAGAGCTCACTAGAGACCCAAGCGTGGAAGGAGCATGCCTAAGCCAAGTTCTACATGCAGTCCATACACCATCGTGAATAATGAAGTGTTTCAGGCAAAAAAGAAGATATTACAATGAGAACTCTTTTTCTGTCAGAGAGTTTTTGGAGGAATTCTACTGACTTGATAGGGTGTTTTTGGACTGGGGAATGCATTTAACCATTTAGTTGAATCCATAAACTGAAGAGTAACTTAGTGGAAGAGGCAGGGGTTTATATACTATTAGGACAAAAAAAAGTATATGTAAGAGCCTTGTAAAAGACTGCTGTGAAGGGCTGCTGTTTGCAAACACTTAACTAGCGTAGCTATTCATTCCTTCTAAAACATGGCAGGTTTGTTTGCCTGTAAAAACACAGCGAAATTGCTGTCGGGAAATGTGCAGCACACAGGCTTTCCCTGCATGTTGGGAGCATGACAGGTATCCGTAAGCTTAGGATAATATTAGAAGACACATATAAAAAACAGTAACTCATTTATTTTCATAAGAAACTTTAGTCTTAAATGCATTCATTTAATTATTAACATTTCCTGTTAGCATCTGAACACTCAAATTTTAGAAATTACATACGATTTTAGGGGGCTATAGTTCTGCTTAAAAATTTCTCTTCTGAAGTATATGCATTAAAAAATAGAGGAAAAGAGTTTATCAGAAGAATTAGACCTCCCATACTCTGTTGTCTCAGTGTCATTATCAGGCCATGCCCGTGTTTCTCAGTTCTGCCAGAAGTGACAGTCTCATTATCATAGTAGAATAATGACAAAAAATTAGACAAGGTAGGGAAAATTCTGAAAATTCTGAAAATAAAAAATTGTTTCCATGTGAACAGTGTTTTATTTAAGTGTTCAGAATGTGATGGTTAATCCTTTACTAAACAAAATAAAATGTTGAAAAAGAATTTGAAATATAAGTAAAAATATTTTAAATAAAAATACTTTTTTATACATTTGAAATGCGCCATTGTATGAAAATAAACATTATTTTATTAAATATTTAGTTGTAGCCAAAACTATGTCTTCTTGGAAATGCTAGAGTTGTAAAATGTTGTCCCACTCTATTGCTCCATAGGAGGAAAAATGGTAAATGCACAGATAATACAAATCTTGTGGTGCATGTACAAACGCGGTCTGTTCCCCAGGATGGACCAGATTCATGGTATCACATTTTTGTAACACAATGTGTTGTAATTGATGGCTTTAAAGAACTGATGCATTTTGATTAATGATCCTTATCACACTGTTGCACATTTGATCTGAAGCAGCATGCATTATTTGCTGATAGTATTCAGAACTGAGATTATGATTTAATTATGATCAGAGATCTTTCCATTTTGCCTAGGACATGAACTACAGGGACAGAAATCTTAAAAGAAAAAAGTAGCACATGGCTAATTGACTGGCTGAATAAACAACTGCCCTTTGCTTTAAAGGGCCTTCTACCAAATATTCAATTGATGCCTACTAGCAGCAGGAATTCACCGAGTCTCTGCTCACAGCATCAAAGAGAATGCAGGAAACACATGTTAACACTTGCCTTGATGGAGGGGAAGTGCCATTCTCCTAAATGCATCCCATAATAGCATGCGGATTAAAAGACAATTGAATTCGTTTTCTTATCCAATGAATAGAATCTAAACCAGAAACAGAGATGTGGGATTTGGGCCAGCCCCCGAATGTCTTCGAAACGGCCAGTTAGAGCAAAGTAAACAGCTTGAGGGTGGGCTCTCCCCAGCCAGCAGGGGTCATTCAGCCGGGGCCTTCCAGAGATAAGGAAAGCACTGGCATGGCTGGGGATAGCAGCTAAAATTACACACTCACTCTGCACTCCTCGGACATTTGTCACCAGGAGATATAAACATTTACGTCAGTGATAACAAACCACTTACCTTATTTGACTATTTTGAACACTGGTGGAATTTAAGGAATATCATAGCAGTGTGCTGTGTTTCTTCTAGAGAAAAATGGCATCACAACTGCAGTGGTTTTAGATGCTATAAATCAAATTGTACAATCTCTCATGACAAAAGTGTAAGACTCACAACTACTACGCAAATATGCTTGATCACTACATTGTAATAAGGTGACTATAATACAGAAATTAACTTTCTGTATTTGTGCATGTGACAGAAAATTCAGTATTTTCACCTTAAAGCCAGCAGGAGCTGGTGATCAGCACTTTAGTTGTGTCTCCTCATTGTTAACTTCTGAATAATTCCTAATACTAATTCGAATTTTCACACGTGCCTGCAAAACAAAATCAACACATAAGAAATTTAGCACACTGCAGCTTAAGCCAGAAACTTTGTCTAAAACTGAGTAGAGTAAAAGCATATTTGAGTGACGAGGTTTAAAATTAGAATCATAGCATTTGACTTCTCACATTTCCGAAAGGATTTCACCTATGAACGCCAAACAGGATTTTTAGCCTTGCAGGATATATAACAAACATTTGTTGAGGAAGTTCATCTTTCAAATTCTTACCTATAAAGCAAGTTTGTTATCACTGTGGGGACTTGTATTTACAGGAAAAAAAATATAGTTCACTTTCAAAAAATCCTTTCAATTCAAAAATAAATAATGTGAACACTAAGTGTCTGTGTGGTCTGGAGATGCTCTATGCCTTTAGTATTTGGGTGACATTTCCTGTGTATTTGCTTACTCTAAAGTATATTTGAATGTTGGAGCTTCTACAGTGTTCTCTTAAAATGCCACTACTCTGCAAAGTGACTTCAAAAGATAGGATTGTTTGATGTTTGTTGTTTCTTAGTGATTTTGGTGCCAAATATGTTTCAGTTCAAAGTCAAAAAGATTACTTTCTTTCTGATTGTTAGATCTGCAAACTGATCCTAGTTCCAAAGAGTCAAGAGGCTCCCATTGCTAAAATTCCCATAGGATTTCCATGGTCTGTATTTTGTTGCAATTATAACAATTGAGATGCCAGTGTTGGCCAAGGAATGTGCAGTCTATCAATATTATTTATTGATGATGCAACATAAAGAATAGCCTCTTCTTTATGCTTTAAAAATATTTTTTTAAAAAATAAAGTCTATCTATTCTTGAGCAGGCAGATGAAATTTTTTGCACTGTGATCTGCGAAGTGAAAAAACCCATCAAACTTTGAAGTAACTAAGTGATGCAGCTACCAATTTTAGAGATCTTTTTGGAACCAGTTTTAGGCAAATGCAGCACAATATTAAGACAAAGCAGTTTGTGGATTAGACCGAGGGATCTTGAACACACAAGCCAGTTACCAGGTAAGGGGGGATCCCACAGTGACACAGAATATTTTTTCTTCACCTTTGCTTTGAGACTGCCCCATGCTTTTCCAACCATGTCTGATTCCTCAGGGCCAAAGTGGAATACACTTCATTACAAAACATGTTTACTGTTCTTGGACAGAAGCTTTTTAAACACAGTAAAATTCTGCCTGTACAAAGGAAACAAAGTTTGACTCATATTTTTCACCTTGCAACTTTGATTATTGAAAAATGAAAGGAAATTTATCAAGACTGTTGGTTGGGCAGCCCATCACTAGGGAAGTGCATTACCTCATTTGGCATCGTAACAAGGAAAATAGTGCCAACTGAGTTTACACTGTAAATGACTCTAGATCTGTCCTTGATAACTACACCTTATCTATCATTAATGATCTGTTTACTATTTGAACAAAGCTAAAGTCCTCCATTTACATATATAGTAAACATCTCTCCCCTTAGCAAACAGATTTGACTCAGTCTGTCCTAGACTGCACTGGACTCCTTAGTATACACAAGACTCAATTTTCTCTTCAAAGAAGGTTATTCTCTAAAGTCAATCTTTTTGGTACAAAAAATACCCCACTGTTCTTTTAAGAAATTAAGTATCTCAATCTCTTACGTAGTCTCAGTGTCATTTTCAATATTTGTTATTTGGACTCTTACAAAAGAAAAAGCAACCCAATTTCTATTCAAACCTCATATTAATAACACACTGTTTAGCAGAGTTCTGTGTCAGAACTCACAAACAGACACTCAAACTAAAATACTGTTTAGTGATTAATTTTTCTCTCGCAGCACCTGTTGAGTCCTGCTAACTTTGCTCAAATCTCTGTGGCAAGGGTGAAGGTAATTCTTTGACCTTTTCCTGTAAACAGTTAACCCAGTAATCGTTTCTCCTCCCTGTAGGCTGTTTTTTAAATTTTGGTGCCTAGAAGTTATCAGACTTCTCAGGTACACCACTTCCAGGTTGACTGGATGATTTTTAGATATTTTCCACCTAATTATGAAAGGATTTACATTCTTTCTCCCAAATGCCAGATATCCGAGGACATCAAGAACTCTATACAAGAGAGAAGTCAGTACCAGGCAGGTATAGTCAGACCCAAGTATACCTTCCCCTACAAAGTATAAAAAATTGCTGAGATAAGTCAAGGCAGTTTATCAGTAACTTAAAGATAGAAGTGCTTATAAACAGTTGAATCTACAGAAAATAAAGTCTTGCAGGCCAAAAAACTCAGAGTTAAACTTAAACTGTATCAGTATTCCTATCATCCGAGCATTGTTTATCATTGTCATGCACTTGAAATTAAAATGCTAAAGACAAATCTTAGAATGCAAAGCATTTTCCAGAAGATAAATCCAAAAGGTGTGAGAAGAATTAAATCAACAGGTGAGTTACATTCATTATTGCTGGCGCAGTTAAGGCTGCACAGCAGTCCTCGAGAGGATAAGAGTGGATAGCAAGAATATGTAGTTTCTCAGTGAGAGAGCATTTCCTGTAGGGTGGCTCTTACCCTATCCATTAAAACTCAGACTCATGAAACTCAGATTGTGGTGAACTAGAATTATATTAAATCCTTTCTTACTTTATGAACACGGGTTCAGTTTCTTTGTTAGTGTACACTGCAATATTGCTACTGACTTCAGTGGTACTATACCAGCTCACTTTAGCTTAGGCTGGCTAAGTAAGTATTAAAATTCTGTTGGTTTTAATTCATTATTAGTCTAGAGATTTCCCCATATTCCCTTTTCATCCTTTAATTGAGACAATTTTTATTAGCTATTTTTCTCTCTAAAAAATGACTCAGCAACTTTTTCGTTCCCCACCAATTAACATTTTATTGCTGCGAATGTTGATGCAGAGCATTTTTCTAATTGTTCAATAAATACCATGCCATACAGAAAAAACAGAACAAGTAACTTCTGGGAAAGTAAAAGACTATGAGTCCTTTATGGAATCTCATTTAAAATGGATCACAGCATCCTATTGTATCCTGTGACAATATCAAAGGCATTATGCTTAAATTAAAGAAACAGAAATAAGGGAAACCATCCAGACAAATGAAAATACTTGCTCAGGGGAATAGCTTTATTCTAATCCTGAAATTGTATATATATATATTGAAAATCTTCATTATCAAATAAAATCCTAGATGTTGTGACAAGGCTTACTCTAGTAATCCACAACTGAAATGATTTCTGGTAGTCCTCTGGGTTAAAAAAAAAGCCCCTTGGCCAATTTATGTCATAGGAGTATGATCCAGAAAGAAAAAAAGACTTTAAGGATTTGAGGATTCACACTACTTTGGCATCTGTACTTTTAGCTTTGTTTTCCATGTCATCAGCTTCAAGAGACTAAGATTCATTACCCTCTGTTCCTTTATTAACTGTGCTATCAAAGGCTTATGATCCCTGCATGACTTCAAGATCTCACTTCAACATCAACTTGGTTCAAGATCGATTCCACTTTTTGTCAATATTATTCAAAGACTCTGGATGTGCATCTCATCTTTTATTTAAGGCATCTATGTATTTAGTCATGCCATGATAAGTACAGGTCTGGTAAAAGCAGGTACAGTTCTACTAACTTCAGCTGAACTGAATCTACTGAAACTAGAACTGAACATGATCAATCAGCATCTGAATAAAAGTCTACCCATATGGGTAAAATCCATGTTTATTCTATTGTCAGCTTCAAATAATATGTCATCAAGTATATTTTTAATAGAAAATTCTGTGCTATGAATAATTAAAAGATGTGATCCTAAAACACCTTAAGAATTTAAGTTATTAATCTTTAATGATTGGTGAATCCAATTAATTCATGGTCTTCTATATTTACTAGCTGATCACAAATAAATCAAAATATCTACCAACCTGTATTAATCAGCAGTTTCAAATCCTTATTGGTGTTGACTGCATACATAGGAAATTTGTTTCATATACAAAATAAAAATCAGTCAAGAGGACTTTGATTAAATAGGCCATTAACACTAGGTTTTAGTTGTCTGATTACAGAGCCTCACAGTGAAATCCCATGTGCCCACATTCCTAATTGTAACATTATCCTCGGTGTTCTCTTCAAACGGGCCACTTTCATTGCTCTTCCTGTTAGAGATCACTGTTGCACTGTCTTTCAGCATAAGTTAAATTATGCCCCGAAATACAAGCAGCAAGTATGTCAAAAGAACAATAAAAAAAGTAGAATGAAATCACCTTGAAAATTCAAGTAGCACTGTCTTGTAGCATTTGCTCAGTTCTAGCAACTGACTGTGAGGATGGCACCCGAGAACAATGGGCTCTGAAACTTTAACAAACAGAGGGATTGAATAACACAGCTACTTAGATAGGAATGAGCCCCTCAAATCTTCCTAGCAGGCTGTTGTTAATTTAATAGGTTTAATTCTCCATCAGCCTGATCCTGGCCTATCTCACCTCAATGCTGGGATAACAGAAGGTGTGAGGTAGAGAGCTGAACATCCACACTAGAGACCTTGTGCGGCCATCCCCTCCCTGCTCACCCCTACACGAGCCTCTTCGCTTCATCACACAGATGAAGCACATCCAGGACTGTACACACAGTCTTGGCAGCTGCCCTGGACCCTCATCTGTCCCTTTGTGCTGAGAAATAAACCACCAACTTAATGAAATCATTGATGGCATTTCAAAGGTTAAAACAGCAGTGCAAGTATTCGCTCTTACTTTCTCTCATCTCTCTAGAGAAGACACCACTAGTTCTTTGAAACAGTAAATAAACCTTAAACCTTTACGTGTTCAAAGGAAATGCTGGCTTGTCTCAGAGAGCATTCCTTTTGACACAGCCTCCAAAAGCCTGCTCCCTGGCAAGTTCATCCTGTTCCACAGGCAAGACCTGGGTATTCCCTGCTGTGACAGAGCAAGCCCTTCTTCCCCTTCTCTCTCAGTGGAAAGTACATCTTCTTTCTAGCCAGGCTAACCTTTGACTTTGTCTAGAGCATAACAATATTCTCTCTTTTGAAAGCTTCCTGGAGGACTTCTTCCTTTAAAGCACAGAATTGCCCTAATTGGACCTCCAAGAACGACTGTCATCTTTTTTTCACATTACTTTACAAACCCACTATGCTCCCCACCTCTCTACTCTGTGGTGTTAGATTTTGTTAGGTTTCAGATTAAAATAAATTAAAGGCAACTGCATGAGGTTAAAGGCACTTTAGGGTTTAAACCACTGTTATTGCAGTAGCTCTCTCTCTGCCGTGGCACTATCATGCATCCATCACATTGTCAGTTCTCTTTTCAGTGTACAATTGACAGAGAACAAGATGGAAACAGTCCATCAATCTGGTGTCACAGCTGTAATAAAAGTCTGCAGAAAACCTGTAAAACTGCTTACACTCAGCCAGAGCACCAGTGTGCTGGCTGGTGTAAAGCGTTCAACAGAACTAAGGAGAGGTAGCGTGTCAGATGGAAAAACTGCCACTGGAGGCATTTCGCAAGTACTAAGTGCTTGCAGATACCTCCCTGTCACAACAGGAGAGAATGAGAACTGCACAAACAAACAAACACTTCTGCAGTTCCCACACTGAAGCACAGATAATTCAGCTATGCTTTCATCTGTGTTCCTGCATCTATTATACTCATTGCTATGCAAAGGGACGGTCACCCAAGCCACAAAACACTTCTCTAAGTAAACAACTAATTCATAGAGATTAAACATACAACTCTTCTCCACGAACAGATAATTTTCTATGTGTTTTTCCTGTACACAATATATCTGCCACACTTGGAAAATTACAGACAACACACCTGAGGTGGATTTCTTGTACAAAAATACTGAAAGCCACAGTAAAGAGAGGATTGGAAGCTTTCAGAATAAAGAACACATAACATGTCAATCCGTACCTATAGTTCACAATGTACAAACATTCCATGGAAAACATGTCTTAGATACTCTGCTCGTAAAATGAAAGATTTCATGTACAGGAAATATGAGACACAAACCCTGCTATCTACCATTATTCACATCCCTGGGAACAAATAGGTAAGTGAAGAGATAAAATCATCAAGAGGGTGTACATTTAGGAGGCAAATAGAGAAGCATAAGAAACCAAATAACACTAACAATATGAAGGAGGAGACTGTCTCCTAGGAAAAATACACGGAATAAATTCTACTTCAGAATACAGTAGATTTCTAGAAATACATATGCATGTTATATTGTATTTTCTTTTAATTAAACCTGATAGGAATTACATTTAAAGAACCACTTTTATTTTAAAGAGGATCAGGAAATACCTCCATCGTCCTCTTCACTCACAAGAAGAAAGCAGTTGGTATATTAAACTGTTGCTTTGCCAAGTGAAAACTAATCGCAGGGTATCTTTACGGACATTCTAACAGATTGCTTTTACTAATAAAGTAGAGACTCACTCTTTAAATTGTTTCTTATTTAAGTGATTGGCTCTTCTTCAGTACCATAATCTACCACAAAAAAAGGTGGTTACAAAGCAGCTAAATTCCACAGTGTTGTCCAGCTTTCTTCATAGCCTCTTTGTCAAAAATTCACCGGAGGAATGGTTTTGTTTATCAAATCATAATCAGATGTTTGCAGGGTGACCCAGAATGTGAGCAGTGGCAGATGTGTCTCAGACTTTGTGTCACAAGATAATGATTTGAGTTAACAAAAATTGTTTTGGTGAGGTCACGGATCTTTCTATCATCAAATAAGAGTTCAGCAATCTGGGTAATGAGGAGCAGCAAGAAAAGCAAGTGAGAGAATAGAATGAAAAATAAGATTTTTACTCTTTTTGATTCATTGACACTAAGCCTTTAACTGTTCTAAGAAATAAGATTTTTCTTCTCAGTTTTAAACAGCAGTTCCACTTCATCCTTTATGTGGACACAGAAAAACCTGCTCTAACACCAAAAACAGAGAACTGCCAAAATCTGGGATTTAGAATAATTCTTACCACACTGGAAATTGATCACTTTCTGATAAATGTGAAGGCTTTTCTCACACAGGATAACCAAGAAAGACAAGGGAGAAGGTGACGAGTCGTTTATCATCCCAGCAAACACAGTGGTTACATGTTAAAAGACCCTCAAAGCAAAGAAACCCTCTGCAACACAAAGCTCCCACTTGCATCAGGGAGCTGACTTCTACACGTAACCTTCTCCCACCAGAGCCACACTGGAGACTGTGTCCATGGCCGGTTTGCACTGTTCATCACTCTTTGAGTATTTTGCCCCTGCCCACAGGGGAAGGGAGATGGAAATGGAAGTTTCTCCTCCTCCCTCCTCACCTCCCCATTATCAAAAGCCCTCAAGTGCTGCAAAATCAGCTTTAGGTCACACCTCCAGCAATCTAAATAAGCACAAATTTTATGGAGCAATGGGATTTGAAAGGAATTGCAATGATTTCATCTCCCAGTATGTTAGACCATAGCTGTGCAGGACCCTACTTTGAATAAGGGCTGAATTGACCCTCTCTGATAAAATAGATGCAATGAGAGAGAGAGAGTAGTAAGGTTGGAACACCACCTTGTTAATAAAGATGACAAAAAGAGCCCACTAGGTTATCGCTTCCAGAGGTGAAATAATACCTACATGGCTCCAAAATTACGGTTTTGCAAAAGTAATGCACGCTTCCTCTGATACTGCTGCTTAATGAGACCATGAAAGCAGGGCCTTCCCAGGTGCAGGAGGAATTACCATGCCTCAGCTTGCAGAGCCTCTGCCCAACTAAACACCCTGCAGGTGTCTAAGTTTGAGAGCTGGCACTAAGGTGCTGTGCTCTTTGAAGTCCTCTTGCCTCAGCACTGTGACTGGCCCCATCCACTCCAGCACAAGAGATCCCTTTCTATTGTAAGTTCTGAGGATTAGTCCTGATCTCCAAGATGTTCTATGATCTTAAGAAAACATTTTCTGGGAAAATCAGTACCAAGAATTCCTGCTTTTCTAACACCTCTCAGAGCTGTGCCACATCCAGACGTACATGTACGTTTCACAGGTTCCCATTCATTCCAATACTTTTTCTCATATAGCAAAAATATTTGGTCTACCTTAACTCTGAACATGTGGCATCACCAACTGTTCAAAAGAAATATTAGCCCTGAAAGTGGTGACTGTCCTCACAGGAAGTCATTTTTCATTAAATCAGATATAGAGGAGCATTAACAGCAATTAGTGGATATTGCAGATTGTGTCCACACATTCTGTATTATTTGGTGATTTTAATTGTTAAGTATCACCCAAACAAGATTTTGCACTTAGTCTTTTATCTATTTGATGCATTCTCTGCACAGTGTTAGGAAGGACAGCTTTGGATAAAGAATGTTCAGATGTTTGTCTTAGATTAAGTAGGAGGGTGTTAATTGGCAAACTAGCTCATGATTTTCATATTAAATATGAGTACATGTGGCATATTTTCAAGTAAGGAAGTGGTGACTAAGTTCTGCATGCTGTGTTTTCTTTGCTGGTCTTGCAATGAATGCTATATGTTCTTGCTAGTATAGAGACGGTCATTCATTTCCATGCCAAAGTAATTGTAGTTTTTTTGCCTAGATTTTAACATCTGCCCTAAATTTATCTATTGTTGTGTTACACTTGGCTTTCTTAATTAGAGAGAGTGAGTGTAATTTGAAGGCTCTTTTGGAATACATTTTTGAAACTACCCATTGAGTCTGAGTCTTCCTGACTCCTGAGAAATCCCAAAACCTTGATGTTATTTTGGCAGCTCCCATTTTCTGAGTGTCCTTCTTTTTTTCAGCAGACAATGCCTTCCTCCAGGTCTCCCATACAGACAGTAAGCAGAATGCTAACATCCTGTATGGCTGCTAAATTCTAGTTCATTCAGTTCATGGATACTCTCTTGTTCCCACCTGTTTACAATAGTTTCTGTGACAGTCCTTACCTCAGGACCAACTCATGAAATAGAATTGTCAGTGATCTCCTCTGTCCATTATTTTGAAGATTTAAATCCTATGCTTGTTTCATTATGCAGATATGGGTTTTGCTATTTCTAGATTTTCTACTTCAGTTGTTATTTTTTTAAATGGAGTTTATTAATTCTCCCTATAATGCTCTCCCTTTAGAGCATTACCTGGTACCTGCCTGAAAGCTTATGTTGAATTACAGCTCCATGCTGCTGTAAAAAGCACCCTGTGAGGACACCCTGTTTGGTTATTCATGGAGACCTGCGTTCTGCAGACTGTTCAGTTCCGATCTTTCGGAAACAGTTTCATAAACTAGAACTGTATTAGAAATCTCACTCTCCACTGCAGCAGATGATTTAATGCAAATTATCAAGGCATTCTGCAACATTTCTACAAAATATTTAGGGAAAATAAAAGTAACATCTTTCCATCCAGCTTATAAAACATTGGAAGGTCTACTCAGAAGTGCAAGAGACTTCTTGTAAAGCCTTGACACCAACAAATTTTGATCATGCATTCCTGTTCACATGTCACAATCTTAAATGAGGGGATTTTAATCTTTGCAAAGCCAGTCTACTCTGAATTACCTTAGAAGTACTAAAAACATTCATTACATGTGTCCATCTGCTATTGCTGTTTATTATTTTATTCAAGTTTATTTAAAGTGCTCATCCATAGCTCTGTTACTTATTTTTCTATTCATTTGCCTTAACCACAACATTCAGTAAACAGTGTTGCTATAGCAATACTGAAACTTTTCATATGCCCAAATTCTTGCCTACTGCAGTCTGCGCAAAATAATTTAAAAATATTACTATTAATAGCTAAAGTGGTCCAGAGGTGCACCTAAAAAGTCACCTCTCATTCCAAGAACTGGCTTGCATGCTGGTCTCAATTAAGGGTGCACACAGGATATACATTACTATTCACATTGATATATGATGAATTAAATGGAGGGCTAAGCATTAAAGGTGTTTCTCCACTTTCATGTATCACAGAGGAGGTTTCTCGTTCTCAGGTCTTCAAGGACCAACATAGCCCAGTGCTAAAGGCTAGAAATAGGTCAGAGATTCTCCATTAAATATGCAGTGACCCAAATTTCTATGCAAGCGGCACAGTGTAAGAGTCCCTGCTAGTCCGGTCTAGCAAGTAATGCAGAAATGCCACTCCTTGGACCTAGGTTCACAGGGTAGAAACTGTTTCCCCATTTTCCTTGTGCTTGACCCACATAAAGTCCTCTCAGTAAAGATTTAGTACTTGAATTAAATTCACTGATCCACAGTTGTATTTCTCCCGTGTGATTTACGCTGGCATAAAATGAAGTGACGAAAAAGGCCCTGAGGGCTTTAGGAATGATGGGGCCTTTTGCAGGCCTTTTGGCATGGGATGAGTTTTTGCCCACAGTGAATACATAAAATAACTAGCTAACTCTCCTACTTTGAATATCAGTTACAAGACCAAGGAGTCTTCATTACTCTACTGGCTGGGGATTGAAAGTTCCAAAATTAGAAATCTACTCAAGAAAAAAAAAAAATCTGGGCATGCTATAATTGAACTGGTTATGAAAAGAGCTGTGAAGAGACTGTACAAGTGAGGCAGCAAATGTACTGCTCAACAGAACAGCAGCAGCAAAAGGAATAGACACTGCAAGCCATTTCTAGGCCAACGAGGCACAGAGGGGGATAGCAGCCAAAATAACGAGAACAAAGGAGAATTAAAAGTGCTTTACCAAAAGATTAATTTCAAATGTCTATAATAAAGTTACACAAATACTTCAGTTAATTTATTCTTAAAATAACGCAAATTAATCATACTTTACTGTGAGATTAAATGCTCTCTTATAAAGTTTGTCAGTGTCTTTTCAATAGATTTATCTTATTGAGATAAGCAGAGACTCATATCAGGGCTCTTTACCTGTGCCCATTCCTTCTAGTCAAAAAAGTTGTACTTCCTATTGCTGCCATGTAACTCAGGGATACTCTGTGATTAATCAGGAAAGGGAAGGAACTGGAATGATGCAAACCTTTTTGTTCATACTTTATTTGTTGAAAAAATAATTTTAAAAAATTAGTCTAAATAAGGAAAATGCACAGCAGTGTGCACATCAGAGGCAGATGATGACAGTCCAGTCACACACATTTCATGTCCTGTTCATAATTCAAGTGATACAGGCCTCTTCCCCAGCTGGTTTTACTGACATAGCATTTCTGGAGGTTGCTCCAACAGCTTAGGAACTGGTATTATTTTCTATTAAAAGAAAACAAAAAAAAATATATTAGGTGTGTCTGCTCTCCCTTAACCTTGTTCTCATTAATTATTGCATCACTGGAATTCAAAATATCATCTCTTTTCTTGGATTAATTTCATAGAGGTATCATGGGTGGTGTGCATGCATGTCTGCCAAGCTACTTGTCTTAGCCCAGAGTAACTCAGCTGCAGAGCAGGAGTCTTTCTCACTCAACCCTCCTACTCCTTCCCAGCTGAGTATTTTCTTCTGTGCAATAGTTTGCTTTTTTCCTTTGAATCACCTATTTGCTATTCTCTGGGGTTGGCTTAAACGGCAAGAACACATTAATCAAGTCAGGATTTTCTATAATAAGAATCCCAAAACCTGTACTTTTCTAGGTTTTAATTCCATTACTAGTGGGTCTACATACAATACCTACTGCATATGCTCTTCTTAGCAACAAGGACACGTGGAAGAGCCTAAGTCACCAATTTCAGAGGCATTTTTATATCAACTTTACCTGCCAAAGTATGTGAGGGAATGTGTCCATGCTATTTATGACAGCCCCTGTATGATGATTTTTCTGTTTCTCTTTTACCTATCTGTGTCCTAGAAGCAGTGATGAAAACTTTATTGGTGGTGCACAGGATATAGAGCAACACACGCACTAGTGCAGTCTGGGACTTAGATTCTGTTTCTCTTTGGGATTTTCGTATGTCAACCCAAATGTCATTAGTACTGAATCCCTTAACACAGACGCCCCTTACTTGCTTCTCCTACACACTGTACGTATTTACAATACAGAAGCAGAGCAGCATCCGAGCACCACACAACTGGCTTAAGGAATGAATCTTTTGTAAAATGTGAGACCAGCAATCAGCACAGCAGAACAAACTCATTCTGAAGCATAAGTGAAAAGCCAATCCTATAGAGACGCACTAAGAGATGTTACATCTATCAGTATGCATACAAATATTCAAATATCCCATTATGGTGAATCTACATTCATATTAAATAGCTCTCTTTCTTCTCATCAGTTAAATCGATATCTCTTGCCTTTTTCTGAAACAAAGCATTACATATCCCTGTAGTTGGTACTCAGCCTAATCTTATGAAAATCTGACAAAATAACTTAATTTTCACTATGTACTGCATTCAACCAAGACTTTGGGCTATATTTAGAATGGCAAGCCTCCCCCACCCCCATTGATACACTGATCTGTTTTTCATAAATCTAATTGTATAAATAATGTAAGTTCATTATAAATATAACTAATAATGAATCCAGCTCCAAAAGTATGAATAAACTATGCTCTGGAGTTTTTCCAGTTTCCAAAGAATAAGAATTTTGTCTGAGAAACAGCTGAAGAACCAACCATTTAGATGTGACAAAGAAATTTAATATTGTAATAGGAAATTTCTAAAATCAATATAATAGACAGCCTCTGCTGGATGCACATAAAATCCCTGAGTTAAACGACTGTGTCACTGAAGCATTCAGAGACAGGGGATGGTTGGAAGCCCAGCATGTGTTTGCTGTAGTACTCTGCTGAAATGAAGCTTTTATTAAGCCACATATCTTACAGAAAGTTTCTTTATAGCACTTACTTTTTCTTTGTCCTAACTCTGTTTTCCAGAAGAACATATCCTCACATTTCAGAGGCTGAGACAGGCTACCAGGTAGGGAAACAGAGAAAGCCCTACAAGTCCCTTGAGCAATATCAAATGAAGCTTTGCAGTCGGGAATTTTTTTCAAAATTTAATTATAAAGTGGAGATTTGTCTATTTATGTTTAAAACACCTAATTTTGTGGGTGCCTATGTTATCTTGCAATGAATAAAAAAAAAGCAGATTGTGAGAGTTGCATTAGCAAGTAACAAGTACAAAGTTTGCAACTCTAGCTCAAAAGTTTTTCCTTTCCCTTCATTCAGAATTTAATAATTACAGAACTTGCATATAGTTTATTCTGAACTACTACAGTTAATAAGAGATTCTACATAGTATTAGTATTCGTGGACATCAAACAAAAAACTGGCTGAGGATGGCATATTTCCCTTCTAACAGGAAAATTGTTGTGTGAAACCGTACATAGTTCAAACAACTTCAAAAATAATGTTTAATATTTAAAGAAAAGTACTAGTCAAGGGTTCCATAACTTCAGTAGATTTTATCATGTATTATTTACCTATTGGAGACTCTGAAACCTGCTCTATAACAAAAAATGTAAAGATGGGTGCTGAAGTAGCCCTTCTAATTCTGTGAGAACACCTAAAGGAGGGGTTTGAGTTTATGATACCTTGAGAGAAAATAAGTGGTGGATTACGTTAGCAAAGAAAATATTTCATGGCATTATTATGTTTTTTATTCAGTTAGATTTAATTATTTCCAGTCACACCAGTCTGAGTTATGTACTTCAGAACTGAAGCCTAAAGAGCAGAGGAAAGAAAAAATTGTCCCTCTTCAGTGTCCAGGTATGGTCCTGCTCTCAGCCCTGCCTAGCCACTACTCTGGCAGACTGAAACAGAAGCCAAATAATACTGCATCAGGTGGACAACTCTAGGAGTTAAAAAGATCAAAATATGTGGAATTAAAATTGATTTTAAACTCGCATACAAAATTCTCCAATGAATAGTACTACATTTTAGAGGGAACAATACAACACAATATCCAAACCCTCTGGCCAGAGCTGCCATAAAGAAAAATCGAATGGGACAGAGGCACACGTTCTCAAGCGTGCAGCAAAAGACCAATGAGTTCAAACTTTTCTGTGTAGCATTACAAAGGCATGGCCTGCACACATTTTCTGTGAAGGAGTCCCAAGGTACAAGGGCCAAAAGACACATCTGAAATAAACAGTCTTCTTTCTCTGCTATTTCCCCGCTGTTTTTCTCCCACAGCCTGGGTGACCCTGGCAGGTCCCAGGAGCTGCCCCAGCAGATGTGTTGCACACACAGCCCGGAGCGGGCAGCCCCGTCCAGCCCTGGCAGCGCAGCCGACGCCGGGGCAGAAGGCAGGGGCATTCCCTGACACTCGGGCTGTTTTTTCTGCTGGTGAAGCACTCCTGGGCAGCTGGTTTAGCTGCCGTAGGAGCATGAGGGATACTGTAAACAGCAGATCTATCACAACACTAAGGTACACTAATCCCACCTGACTTGAAATGTTATACTTTGTCTGAAGGGGAATCAATAACACACATTTCACTTGCAACTAATCTTCAGTACAACATCAATAAAGAATAGGAAGCATTAAGAAAGGAATGGATTTGCTCTTCTTAAAATTATTCAGAAAATATTAAATAAAGACTAACTTTAAATACTTTGCTATTTGTTCATGGTCATCCTTTAAGCAGAAAGATTTATTCAGCATTTATTCATTGAGTAAACTGCTGTGATTATTTTTTCAGTCATCAATCTCTTTTGCTCGAAGAGACATTCAAAGAGCATGTACGGCGAACATTTTATGAGCCGCTTTTTATATGGCCGGGAAGTTAGACAAGAGGAAGATGACCTTGCCTGACACAATTTCTTTATGAGACCATCTTCTCATTGATCTATGGCTCCACCGAGTAGAATTATGGTTTCAATGCTGCCCTTGGAACATGGGTCAAGCCATGTCACGAACATACATTCTTCCCTGTCAAACATTTAACTGATCCCATGGTTTGCAGAGCCAGTGCTATTACTTCCAAATTTGATTTGCATGTTTTCAGCAAAGAGGTGCCTATGCCTGTACATGATAAGTAGCTGCACCTGCCTTCAATTTGCTCTACTACATCTAATTTCCTAAGTGAGCAGTTCAAATACTATAACATGGCAATCAAAAACTAGCAAGATTTCAGAAGCAGAGGTAAGGATTGGATTACTCTAAGCTTTCAACCTGTGTTTCCCTGGCCTTGTCCAATTTCTTGACTAAAACTGGAAAATAAAGACTCAGCTCCACTAAATATAGTTGTCATCTGTTCACTGGGAAGCTGCAGGGTAGACAAATGTTTTACCAAGACATGGTACTTTATTCTGGTAACTCTGAGCTTTATGACCATTGTTTTAAAACTGACAGAGAATTTATTCCAACTTATAAATACAGGAGTGTACAGTTAATTTATAGTTTTGGGAATCCCAGAAAATACGCCTGCTGTTTTAGTTTTAACCATTTTTTTGTGTTTGTGGTTATAAACAAACTTAAGAGAAATAAAGCTGTGATATCTTTTGTGCAGTTCATGTTTAATACTTGATGCAATCACTATTTTCTGTTTGGCAGGACGCATTTGAGTCCCCGTTGAAAGCAATTTCAATCATCAGGATGAACATCCCTCAAAGGATCAAGACATCACAACACACTCCACGCTGGTACATTAAGCTTGGTCTTCTGAGGGCAAAAATTTACTTATGTCCATTGCTTTCGATTGGAGTATTAAATCAGACATGTATGTGATTTCGCAAAATGTGAAAAAACTTTCCTAAATTGTACTTGTAATTTGATATAAAATTATTCCAATGGAAACTGAAAGTTCAATAGAGCTTTCCAATATGAATATATAGAAATCATTATTCTCTCAATGTTTTGCTGTTGCATCTATGAATTGCTATATAAATCACATGCTCTTCATTGTAAAAGAAATTTCACTCTGAAATAGTCTAAACGATAATGTATAGAGAACAAAAGCCATGATATAACTAACAAGCAACATGCAGAGTCCATAAATAGAGGGCCAAACTTAATTTCCTATTATTTTATATTAATATATTTATCCTCTTTTTTCTCATTACCTTATATGCGCTTTCCCAATTTTCATTATGTATTCATGCAGGCCTGAGCCTATTTTTCTACTTATTTTTCAAACCCTCCATTCTGCCACTCCACAAAAAAAAAAAAAAAAAAAAAAAAAAGAAAAGAAAAGAAAAGAAAAGAAAAGATAACAATATATTTTGGTGCTACTGAAGAGTAAGGTAAAGGTTGTTAAATCAGACAGGAAAGATAAAGTTTGGAATAAAGAAATTAGATAATTTATCTAATATGATTAGATATAACACCTGGTAAAAATGCACCTGGTAAAAATCTTCTGAAAAATGTAGGAGCGCAAAGAAGAGAACATTTAATACAATTTTGTCAACAGAATATTAAAAGTCTTATTAGTTGTAAGTAATTATTTGATTAACTTTGCTTCATTTGATTTAGATTTACTTGGGCTTAGTATTCACCATGTAGAGAAGTGAGAGACTATGTCTGAATAGATGGAGGTACTGTCTGCATGAGCCTATCAGCTTTTCAAGACCACGCTACCATTTCCAAGCTCATGCCAGCTCTTGGTTCCCCTCAAGCTGGATTGCAACATGCAATGCTTTTCCTTTAGAACATCTCATGTCTCCTATAATATCACTTCCAAACTTACAGCTGAAGTCATTTTCAGAGTATGGTCCCTAATGCAACCTTAGTGCTGATAAATGGACTCTCCTAGCAAATAGTTCTTTAAAGACACATAATGCGTGCTTGGACAGCATTATCCTTAAGGGGCTTCATGAGTCGTCCAAGTTAAAAGAACATAGAAAGAAAACCCACTTGTTAAATAAAGTCAGAGTGGCAGAATAAATTTACTAACTACTAAACGAATAATTTTATTAGTAACATGATTCATTTATTTATTTCTATTATCATAACAGCACAAGGGTTGAATATGTTGCTGACATAGTGTTTTTGATTTGACAAACTTACAAGTTCCATCATCAGATACCCCCCATGACAGAATTTCAGTACCTAAGATTTCCTTACATGTCTAAAAGAAAAAATATACTTTCGTACCAGGGTAAGCTGAAAGAAGAGTGGAGAGCCCACTGAGTCAAAGTGGTCCTCATATGAATACTTACAGAAAGAATCCCACCTGCTAATTGTTTGCTAAGCCCACAAAAAGTTATTTGCTTGTTTCAACAGAATAATCATCACCAAAAACAGGCAGTATCTTTTTTATCTCAGGAGAGAAAGTGAACCAGATAGAAAGAAACCCCAAACTCTAACCAGAGCAAACCTGCAATGGGCTGTGTGGCGAATGCAGGCTCCACCTCACTTTGGCAGCACGATATATGTTCCAATAGGAAAAAAGGAGTAAGATGCATTTCAGGAACTGGCCCAAACCCTGGTGGTTCAGGCTTTTGTTTCTAATTAAAACTTCATAAAAATATATTGATATTGCTTTATTAGCAATTTCTTTTGGCCCCCTATTTTCTCAAATGTCAGTTGCTTGAAAGGGACAAACTTTACACATTATCAGCTCTTTCAACAAATTAGAAAAACAAATATGAACACAGTATACCATATTCCTATATAATGAAAAATTGATTATAAGCAAAGAATTGCATACTGTGCTAGTGTTGTAAATTACTTCCTCTGTGGCTTTTACAACATTGCCTATGAACATAATTGAATGTCACTAGTTTATGTTTGCAAATACAATCCCAATGACATTGCACCTGGGAGCATGTACGCACAGTCATCTGTTAGAGAAGGATCTAAACATATGGCCTGTTGATTAGGGTCTGGCCCCAAAGCTATCACAAAATCCTCCAGCCAGTTTTCTGCCAGACTAACCCATCACAATAATTCAGCTCTATCAAATTGGAGCTTCTCAACAACAATGGAGAAAGTGTATAGCATTTGAAACAGCCGGTTCAGATCTAAACACTAAACATTTGAGCAAGCAAAGGTCAGAGACACTCCTCCTACTGAGAGGAAAATATATTGGGTCCTACCTTACATTTTTATTCATCTTACTAGGCTGGCCTGTTAAGGTACAGGCTTCACTTTCCACTTCAATTTTCCAGTAACACCCTTCTAGAGCAAAATTGTAACAATGACATTATGTTTTTGAGTATATGGGTAGCACTTGTATGTTCAAAGTTAAGCTGATTCTTTAAACATAATTGGACCTCATGTGCATGGTCCCCATCAGCTGTTTTGGGCAAGTCTTCTGTGGCTCACAGATGCAATGCACATGCAATCACTGCACAGGCAAAACATGCCTCTTCTCCTCACTTCTGCACGTGTTTTCTGAATAGGATAGTAATTAAAATACCACAGAAATTAAACTGCTTGTGAAAATGAGCATGCATTCCTGGGAATTCAAAGAGGGTGAGATATTTAAACGTTAAGTCAATAGCTTTGGAAAAAATATTTTCCACTGCTAAATACAGGAGTTTGATGTGTTTGAAATGAGATACAGCTTTTGACAATCACTAAGGCTTACTGCAGGGTTCCACACTTTAAAAATAAAGGCCTACTTGTACATTTTTTGGAAGAAACAGCAATCAGACTAAGAACTAAGCACCTGTTGGCAATGCCAGAATCCATAAACTAGGGCAATGTCTGTTGGTATCTGTTATTACATCTGAATTTGAAACACCTACCCAAAGCAAATTGCAGCATCTGGGCTGTTGCCTTTGTCATACCTTCCAGTAAAAGCTGGCTTAGTTTGATCCTGAAATGCTTTTAAATTGATAACTGTAAGTGAATGTGTGCAATGGCCATGCTCATGCAATTTTACTTTGTATAAAATAAAGTAGTCAAACTTGGTACTGTGATAGCCTGCTGTTAGAACATATTGAAAGGAGAAAGGCATTCTTTCTAATGAACCCTTAAAGTGAAATGTTCTGGAGGACAAAAATATTCAAGTTACTAGCTGACCTTTAGAGTCATATAGGAGAGGATGTGCATAATGCATTATTCTGTCGGATATGCATTACTTATTATAAAATAATGGAGGCTTCAGTACTTTACATGTGACCATTAGAAAGATCAGAACATAACCCAGCCTTCATAATATAATTGAGTGCTGCAAAAATATCTCTAATGATTAATATACCAGACATTATGCAATGCTCCTACAAGGTAATTTTGTCCTGACACAGAATAATGATTGTTACAGAACTTCTGCAGTTTAAGACACATTAGGCCTCTGGGCTACACAGCCAGCTGTAAAGCTGTACGTGGGTGGAGAAATTTCTCGTTACCATCTCAGTATCTCCAACATGTGTTTACATTAAGCCAACAAAAATTTTAAAAACTCTTTGACAGAGAACTGCACAATTCTCCCTTCAGTGTGCAAGAGGAAGAGCCTCCAAAGCCAAGAACAAACACCTTCTTTCACGCAGTGCCACTCACACGCAGCCAAGGTCCTGGCCTGACACAAGTGGGGGAACAGGCACGAGATTTTTTTCCACCTTATTATGTCGCTGGGAAAGGACTGGAAGAATCCAACAGTTTATAACATCTGCTGCAGCTTAGCCAGGGCCAAGTTACTGGTAGAGATGAGTGATGAGGGACTGCACATCACCCTGGTAGCACTGCCTTGTGACCAGCTCAGGCAGAAGGAGAGCTGGGGCACAGTCCCTCACCTCCCCTCTCCCTCCACAGCAGCACCCTCAGCTCTTCAGCTCCCGCCACCCTCCATGCTCTGCCCGCAGTGAAGGGGCAGGTACCAAAGGAGAAAGCAAAGGGCTGGTGTGAAACAGCTGCAGATGGAGAAATGCAGAAATGTCTTCTTTATGTTAAACAATTTGAGAAGCAGCAATACAATCTGATACCCAAATCTGTCACCCAGCTGAATTGTTTTGCTGTTTGTTTTGACATAGAATGAATTCTTGCGGTTCATATGAGGACAGCTTTTCATGAACAGCAGTTTGATACTTGTTCCATGGTTTGAGTATCTTTTTCTGGGGTGCCACATTGGGCTATCACTTGTTTGCAATTTAGATGGTAAGCATGTGCAGGGCACACATGGCAATCTGCTGTGAGTGGCTGGAAGGGATGGCAATGTTTATGAAGGCAGTCCTCTGAAACAATTCAGAATAACCAAAACCACTATTATAGCAATAAAATTTGAGCTGGTATTACTTCAAAACAAGATTAGAGACCATTTCATGTGACAAAACTAGAAGTTTTTATTTATAAGCACCCAAAACTTGGGAATTTTTTTGCACTCATACACTGTAAGTATTATAATTAATATTTCATTTGCTTCTAGCTAGTATGAAAAAGATTGCTATTACTTCAGAAATTAAGTATATGCCATCTACTAATTCATTTTCAGAGATAAAATCTGAAAGAAAAAGACAGCCATTATTTGTGCACACATAGGAGCTTCAATAAACCAAAGCAAATTTTCTTACTAAAGCATACAGCAACACAGGACAGAGAAAAAGTAACATTATGAGAAAGGAGTTGAGAACAGATACCCTCAGACAGTCCTCAGAAGTGAACCTTGAAATCAGAAAAGAGACGAGTAATAACTAAGATATTCTTTCTAATGATTACTAAGAGATCTAAATGTGTTACAAATTTAAATTAAGTTGCCCAATTTACCCCTTCATTCCTAAAGTTATATATTTTCTCAGCAGAAGACGTGTCTTTTCACACCTTGATTCACAATGAAGACAGAAAAGCTGGTGTAATCTAAGCTAGCTTCCTCTAGAAACCATAGCTGGAGAGAATTGTTTAGAAACAGCTCAACATTTTTTAAATTCTCCACTCCCATACTTTGGTATTAGCTAGCAGGCACAAACATTAGATAATAAAAATGAAAGGACATTGTGTTTCATAATCCCAGCCAGCCAGAAATAAGAAATTTAATAATGTGTTGTTAAAATAGGAAAATATTATCAAAACCAAAATACTTTATTTCGGAAAAACTTTACAGGATCCTTTGACCAGTCAGGGGTTTTAATTATTATTTTGAACATCAGTGGAGTGGAAGAAATCCTTCAAAAGGAAGGAGAAAACCTTTTTTTTTTTTAAATATAAAAATCTTTATTCTCAGCCACCAGGACTGTATGGTATTCCCAGTGATCAGACCCAGTAATCAGACACAGGAAAAGAGAGCAGCCCTCCATAACCTAGCACTTCATAGCTGGATCAGCAGCACTTTGTAGCAGATATTCCAGTAGTTGGATTAAATCTATTGATCTAGAAATATTGCCTTTTGGGTATGCTTGGGGAATAACATTTACAGATTGTGAAATGAGAAAAAATTTATACCTAAAAGCAAAAAAATAGAAAAAAATATATATTTCATTTCCCTTTTTCTGGAGCAAATTAAGAACATACTGAAATATTGCAGTTTGTCAAATAGCTGAGAGGCAGCTGACACATCGCAGTTTTAGTGTCTGTGATGGCATTGTTCTATGAAATTAATTCACTCCCAAATTTCTTGTGGCGGTAGCCTTCGACTAGCTTTTTAACCATGTCTAATGGAGATCCTTTATACAGAAATTGTAAAAGTGCCAACCCAAGAAAAATGAAAAGATACCGAATGAACTCCACTCACCTTCTCCCTGGCTGATGGGAAAACGTGCTTAAATTTTAGCATACTTTGGCATGTCCATTCAGGGAACTTTCAGATGTGACTTCTCTTTCTCGTTTTTCATTTGAAGATTTTATCCACTTTTTCCTCTTTCTTGGCATTATAATGTAGATGGAGTCTTTCAACTCCATATTTTCATGGTCTTAAATCACCCAAAGAAGCATCAACAGCTATGGACAGAAGTGCAAAGGAAAATGTGCAAGTGATTCAAGAACAGAAGAATTAAGATAAATACAAAATTCTGTTTTTACAGAAGCCACCTATGGCAGGCAGAAATAGCTTGGGGATGTTCTGCATAGCTCTGCTTTTATGTGCTTCTAGTATGGACACTGATTTATTATAGCACATTTGACCTTTTCTTCATTATCCACAATTCACAATGCCATGGCTGCTGATTTTCTTGAGATTTATAAATAAAACAAAGATTAGAAACTTGCAAAATTTAGCATATTAGTAAATTAAATTTTAAATGTGCATTTTAAAATACTGTTTGCTTGCATAACTAATGCAGAAGATGCTATTAGCATTTGCTTTTCAAGTCTGCAGTTGTTACCGCATAAATAGTGGCTATAGTGTACTCCCTCCTTTCATTAGCTTATTCATAGCTTCCTGTGAAAAAGCTGATGCATCTCTGCTTCTTCAAGTAAATATTTTATAGTATCAGAGTCCTAAATTCAACTCCAGTATTGATTACAAGGCATATTACATTTTAGTTCTGTATGCATAGAATAAAACCAAAAATCTCCAAGTATCAGAGTAAGTTTCAAACTAAGAGATTAAGTTCTATCATAGTGACAGAGATGCAGGCACTAGAATGCACTGGGAATAGACACTAGTTTTAGAAGAATTTTACTGTCCAATATTTACAGATTAATCCATTTGGGTATATTCACCTGTTGTCTCCAGCTTACACCCTGCCAAAACCAGATCACAATGGAAATGTATGGAGAAAATACGATGATATATTTACATATGTATTTTCATCTAAAGCAAAAGAATTTTGAAAATAGACCAGATTAGTAAATTCATTTGCAAAGAAATCACATTAATAAAACTTGGACTACAGTTGTCATTGCTGTTGCAGTGCTATAACCACAGTAGTCCCTTCACAGAAGAGAGTTTCACCGTGATACAATTTTCAGCCAGAACAACTGACAGGGTTGACTTTTATTTTATGCTATCAATGTGGCCTTTCCTGGACAGAAATGCTAAAGAATATATGGAGAATGGAGAAAGGAACCACAAGACTAGGCAATGTTTACCAGGTCCTGAAAAGCAGGAGTGCAGGAGAGGGGCTTCAGGGTGAAGCAAAATAACCCACAGAATGCAATGATGCTTTAGCTAATGCACGGCACAGGGAATCTGACATGCACAGCCGGATGAATACAGAAGCTCCAAAAATCTCTGAGTCATGTATCACCTTGTAAGAAAACCAGTATTTGTGTTACCACATCTTTGTTTCTCACTTAGCACTACACACTGTAGAACTTTCACAGTTTCAATGAAGTGTTTCTAGACTTCATAGTCAAATAAGTGCCAGGGAGACTTAATATAACTAGAGCTTGCCAAACCCCAAGATCTCTACTTCTATTACTTCTGTTGCTTCTGGTAAAACAAAACAAACAAACAAAAAACCAAATGAAAACCTAACCAACCAACCAACCAAAAACAAATAAACAAAAAAGACCTTTTAACATTTGGGAGAAAACAAAACATACCACAAAAGCCAGAAAACAGAGGCAGAGAAAGATAACAGAAGACAGCCAAATATCTTATTAAGTTGGGTCACTCAACATTTTACAGGATTCAATTATGCAGCCAATCCCTACGCTGATGTTTTATCTTTGTTATTTCTGGATCACAGAAAATCTCCCAGTGGAAAATTCAGATAAACAAGGATATGCTAAAATTATAAGTTACAGTTTTGATCAATATAATAATAATAAATAATAATAATAATGCCTTTTGTGCCATTAAAAATATTTAAATATATCAGAAAGGTACTGAGGTGTTACGCTGAAATATTTTCAGTAGATTGCCTTATTTATCTAGTCTAAACTTGATATTCCTGCTAAGTCATCTAGGTAATTGCCAAATATGAGCCAGACTTTACTGTATTTAGGCGTCTACAATTTTAAAGCAGAGAAATAAAAATATTAATTATTTTAGTATTTTAGAAATATACATATGCCAGTTCTATGCTCTGGAAACAATGTGTATATAGAAAATGACGAGGAGGCTCCCCAGACTAAAACAACTGCAGCAGAATAAAAACACTGGTCATAAGAGCTTAAAAGTCAGCCTAAGCAGCATATGTGCTTACTGTACCACCTAACACCATATTCTAAATTTACAGAAGAAATTACTGAACAAAAGAGAAAGCTAACATTTTAAGCGAAATTTAATAGAGAAAAATGTCACAGGGCAAAATCATTATTCAAAGTAACTCCAAAGTGAAAAAGAGCAATTCAGCTAATTTGAAGACTGGGCTAGCTCAAAAAGCACTGCTATTCAGTAGTGTCTTACTATTGCTTAGCAGATGGCTGAGACTGTACTAGAGCTCCAGAACATTAGACTGAATGCCAAGTACCCCAAACAACACACCAAATGCATTTATTTACTCTTTTCTGGTCTCTGCCACAGTATTGCCATAGTGCAGATATTAAGTCATCCTTGATGGAGTCACAGGCAGATGAGACTTTAGAAATTTGACTGCCACATGCATTTAGCTACCACAGCGGCTCAGCTCTTTCGTGAGTACGACAGCAATAGTACAACTAAACTTTACCAAGCAGGTTTTTGAGATTAACAGGTAATAGCAGTTAGTAACCTTCTCCTCAGAGAGCAAAGAGGGAAAAAATGCAAATTCCACTGAAAGTCTTTTTCTACTGCTTCATTTCTTCAGGCTTTATATGGAGTGGCAAACTCCGCCGACAGTATTCCACCCCACCTGAATGAAAGTTATCACATCAGAACAAACATTGCAATATTACAAACTTAGCTGTAACACAGCTTGGAACATTAGGAAAATATGCTTTTACCTATATGTGTGAAGATAAATAATGACATTACTTCTCGAGACTGCAGTTGCTCCTTAGGGCTACTCGGAGTTACTATATGTTCATCTCGTTTTACCTGCAGGCTGCTCAAATGTCCCAGCTTTCCAGTGTGCCACTTCATCTCCTGACATGGACTGCTTTTATTACAAAAAGAACCAAAATCATCTTGATTTTATTCAGTGTCACTGAGCCACAGTGGTCCCTCAGATGTTCTGATCACTTAAAACAGCTTGCAGTATGTACATCTCATGGATCCTACCGCCAAATCATCAAATTAGGGGATAAAACTATGTTGCCCCACTGAGTTTAATGAAGAAGTAACAACATGTTACAAGAATTAGCGAAGAGCAGAAACAGAGTGATTTTCAAGTCTTGTAACAGTGCCTGTGTTTTCAGAGAGTATCTCCAGATTTCGGAGAGGAGAGAGGAAAGTGATTTTAAAAGCAAGCACATTTCAAACTTTCAGCATTCAGAAATGGGGAAATGTGAAGTCAAGATTTTTAAGAACCATCATAACTGTCAGGGCACTGGAAAACTCATTTGTTCAGCCCCTTCAGAGCATCACCAATAACAGTTTAGAAAAGACTACGAGTGAAATACAGACTTTGTGAAGCTCCCTATGTACATGAATTTAGCTTCACTGATGTTCTCATCGTAGAGTTCAGTCGCATTTACTGCTTATGAAACTAGTCTGATAAATTCAATTACTGAAGGATGTCTGGTTTTAATTCTTAGAACTACTACTTCTTTCAATTTAAATTGATTAATAATAAAAGTTACAGCATTTCAGAGGAACAGCATATAAATTAATTATAAATTGAAGCCCTAGCCCATGGCAATAAGATACAAAGCTCTCCTTCATGTCAGCTCAGATGCAGCTTTCAAGTATATTCCAAAGGTACTTCTTCTGGATAAATATTTTACGTTATAGATATAAATTACAGTTTATTGCCAGCTGTTTAAAATATCTATGATTTGGTAAGATGAGTCTTGCTAACCCCCAGCTGTCTCCCATTTAGTTGAATTGGAAAAACACTGGGTAAATTGCTGCCCATGGAGCACAAACATAAGCAACTGAAGTACCCATAATTTGTTGGAGTTTTAGATCATCCTAATTTAGATATTTTTCAAAAGACATAATGTAAAGTAGAGTCTACTTAATCGCCACCCTGATAAATAGCTCTACTGGGAAGATAATACAGTTAGTAAAAGGGTAAATTAAAAGCAAACTGTAAGAGCCACGCTGCATCCACGACATAGCCGATGTGTTTGGATTGAAGCCGTTTGATGCGCTGCTCATAGCAGTGCACAGTGAACCGCCACCACGCGTGGCACAGCTGTTTGTTATCTTCAGGGGACTGCCTCGCGCGCTTCAACTGATATTTACAAACTGCATCCATATAACTAAAGAAAAACTAGAAAGTTTCTTAATGCGCTGGGGTCTTGGGTAACACTATAAACACAGCATGGCACGTGCTCTCAACGGGGCACTTAAATATCTTTTTTTCACAGGTTTTATCATATGAAAAACTACAGTAGGTGGGGATGCAGTCAAGAGATGTACCTGAGTTATATGCCAAGGTAACAGCAAGAAGGGAACCTCAAGAGAAAAGAACTGACAGTACAGAAGAATCTCTTATATCTCAGCAAGTCTGTACCAATGCCTAATTATTTTTGATATTTTTTGTGATTCTTCTATATGTTAAGCAGAGAAAACACATGGGGCGAATATTGGTTCATACTACACTCCCTGTGAAAGGCAGCTTTAGACTGCTAGATACTGTCACCAACAAACAAAAATTGCAAGCTCAAGAACCGAGAAATACATAGATTTTCAGTGTTACATACAGAGCCAAGTATTTTATTCTCCATTAAAAAAAAATGGTATTTCCTTTTGAAGTCTATTTATAACCACAAATGCAATTTTGTCCTCTTTGAGTAGTTAAAACCTTAATCTCTGGCTTTCTCGTTCAGAAGATATTCTTCACAGAGTGATTTTTAACTGTTACAATCCCTTTCTATGATTCTTAACCGGGGCTCAGCCTCTCCCCTTTTCGCAGGGTGCAGTGATGTCCCGATTAGGAGAGAAACAGAAGGCAGAGGTGGCAAGAGAGAAGCAAAGGAGGGAAAACATGCAAGGAAAGGAGACAGAACTGCAGAAGGTAGAAGTGTGGCTGACAGCCCTAGAATCCCCCAGGACCACAGTCAGCAGTGAAGAGAATTACCTTGCGGAAAAGACACAGCTGGCAGGAAAGATGTCAACCGCAGGAGGTAAAGAAAAATGCAGGCAGGAGGAGAAACTAGTGAGCCACTCTGTGGACAGGAGAGCCTTGGGAGCAACACAAGGGGGGTAAAATGGCCGATGACTTACAAATGTGCACGCAGCCCACAAATTAAAGTAACATTTGATTACCCCTATCAATCCAAAATGGTTTCCTTGGACACCAGTCCAAGAGAACATGGAAATTACCTCTTCACTCACTGACAGGCATGGTTCAAGAGCAAATACCTTCTACCCTCACGCCCAAGGGTATTAACCAGTCATTACCTCACATTTTCTTGTTTCCCTAATGGGCCCCGTTTCATCTCCCTGGGTAGTGAGAGCTGCTTCACAGCACATTCACGGCAGCAATCTGTAACAGTGCACTTAGCCAGGCAGCAGGGGTACTGAATAATGAGCCCATCTGTACCGTCCTTCCAGCCCTGTCCTAAAAGCATCGGTAAGCTCCAGAAGTAATATTCTCCAGGTACCTCCACCTAACCAAATTTCTAAGTAGCAAAGGATTACTCTTATTGTTAGCATGCTTCTTGTACAGTATATAAAATGAGGTGGTTTTTTTCTTTACTGTTTAGGCAATAAAACGTATTTCACTCTTTTTGTGTTGGCAGACAGCTAATAATAAAATGTCTACTCAGAATAACACCGTTATGAAAGGGAACCTTTCCTCGTCCACATTATGTCACAGGGCCTACCCAATTAGTGGCAAAACACTTGATAATCCCCATTCTTGTCCTCAGATTAGAACAAAAAGATGAAATAACAATTTGGTGGAAAGCATTTTAATATAGGCATCCAAGAGTAAAAACATTCTGAGCTCTGCAATGGAAACAGAAAGAAAAAAAAAGAGAGAGAGAGAAAAACCTTCCTCTGATTTCCTCTGATGTTGCAACACCTTCCCCTCCTCTGTTCCAGTAAAAAGAAAATGCAGTTCTTTTTCATCCAGGAGTAACTGGAACTTTAAACAAATGAAATGCTTGGGAGTGAAATCTATCTTTTATTCTGAATCAAGACATGGGTCAAGCAGATTTCTGACCAACGGGAGATGATAACTACAACCACATTTTCACTTACCTCAGTTCCTCCTAGGATCAAAGCTGAGGCTGTCAACCTTAATTTATGTTTATTTAAAATATTTCCAGTATAATTCTGGATTTTTAAGGAGTTGTCACTGAGCAACACCTGAAACTGTCTCACTGTACGAAACTATGGCAGTATTTTTTCCCATCAGATACTAGTTCAGCAGTCCTCTTCATGTCTAATTCTTTGACAGCAATTCAGTTTTAGATGGCTTATAATAGGCTCTGCCTGAATTCTGCCAAGATTGAATTGTTATTGATTGGTACGAGGCAATGGTGTAGAAGGGTGCATTTCCACAGCTTGTATTTGGATGGGTCAGATCTTTCAACAAATGATTTTGTTAGCAAACCTGGGGTCACTCTGGGCACTGATTATTACACACCCTTGCATTTTTTCCATGACTGCAAGCTCAACTCCTTACTCTAAAAAAACCACAAGTAATTTTCTTTCTAAGGTCTGTATGGAGGTTCTTTCATGCAGGAAAGGACATTATAATCGGTACATTGTAATTTGTGCATAACAATTATAATCGTTATGTACATACAATTGTAACAACGCAAGATGCCAAGTGCCAGTTTCCTACCTGGGCACAGCCTACCAGCCTGCGTGAAGCTTCCCTGTAAGCCTATTTTTTCCCATCACTACAAGCTCAGCGTCTCACTCTGCAGAAGATGTTACAGATCTCGGCACTGTTGTGTAAGACAAACCCATTCATGTTCCATTTCAACACTTATAAATGCCAAAATACAACCAAGTCAACAAAAATTTATGTATTTGACTTCAGAAGATGAAATTATGTAATTAGTAACATTACACTGATTTTATTACTGTTTCTTTGATTTAAATTGTTAGTGGTTTAAACATCTTAATTTCAGAGTGAATTATATAATTGTTTTTTGTTGCTTG
Source organism: Mohoua ochrocephala (assembly GCA_013398855.1). Taxonomy (NCBI): domain Eukaryota; kingdom Metazoa; phylum Chordata; class Aves; order Passeriformes; family Acanthizidae; genus Mohoua; species Mohoua ochrocephala. The sequence continues at coordinate 156,965 of VZTA01002072.1, forward strand.
TTTATCCATTTTTTGTATAATTAGGATGCAGTAATTTACTTTATATCTCTTTAGCTTAATTGAGTTAATAGTATCTGCTGAGAAGCATGATGTCACACTCCCAGCTACTTGGCTGGAAAACTCACGAAAGAGCTTTCTCTGGACATAAGAATTTCAAAGGGCAGCTTTTCTTCTAGACCTGTAACTCTGCAAAAGTTAGTTTTGTTCGAATGACACAGCTGCTTCCATATTTTTGTTTTTCTTTTACTGCTCTTGTGATAGATCATATTAAAAAGTCTTTCTTCACATGGTATGGTTCTCCCTGATGGTATTGTCATCACAAAACACTATCTAGTGTATCAATAACAGCAAACAGGAGCAAGGACAGTCTGTACTAAAAAAGAAAACCTTAGCTTTCAGTTAGTGTCTAATAGCTGAAATTGCCTCCCTTGAACTCTATCAATGCAGCCAGTATAGCACATCCATCTCCCTTTTATCAACCCTTCATCTTTTCATGAGCCAGCCAGGCTGGAAAGGACCTCATCTCCATCTGCTTGGACCATGTCAGGCAGGACTGGCCCACCTGCAGTCTGGGTCCCCCGGTAACGCAGAACGTCATGGGCACCAGGCTGCAGATGAGGAGGACGCATTCGCCAGGTGCTGCACGACAGGTCGGCCTCCCACCCAAACTGAAATCCCATTTGGCATGCACCACTGGTCAAGAGCTCACAAGAAGGCAACTGGCCCTGGGCCACAAAGTATCTCAGACACAATGAATAGGGTTTGACTGGTCTGGTGTCACTGTCATAACGTTATTATGGAAAATCAAACAAATTCCATATGTTGGGATAAATGATCCCAATGACAGTCAAACAGCATCTACATTAGAGGTAGTGCCACAAAAAATTCATCTGAAAAACAGAACCATAAGTGCAGTAACTATAAAAACTGGACAGTCTTAAGGCCTAAATCTTGGCTTCCTCTAGAAGTTAAATCCCAGAAATAAATATTACTGCTATTAATTCCTAGAATCCATGGAGGTACTCACAAGGAACTTAGAGAACTGTAAAAAAATTCACAGCTGTTAAAAAACATATCTCTAATGCTGGCTCCCAAAAGTTCAGCGCATGTAAAACCCTTTCTATCCCCTAAGTTTTGATAAATATTAACTTGCTGGTCTTCATATATCACGTAGAGGGAAAGTTATGCAACTGCCATGTTCCAGCTGTAAAAATGAAGATGTTGAAAATAAGACAATAATGAAGGAAAATGCACCAACCACCAGTGTAGCCACGGAGTACTATCCATATTCATTGCCTGTGACAATAAAAGGAAGCCCCACGTGGTAAAAATGCAATATTATCATCTTAGCTGGGAAACAAAGCACTAAAAATGTTAATTTGTAGATGGACCAAGTCATAAATGAAAAGTCAGGGGGAAAAAATGAAGCTACATGAAGTGAAGAAAGAAGTTCAGTACAATTTCTGTCATGCCAAGACAGAACCACTCTCACAGCACCTCAGACATCAGTCATCAGGCAACACATCCACTCTGCTCCTGCAGCCCACAATACCCTCTGCTGGCTGACTCGCCAGCATGGGACACCCAGCTCCAGCGCTGTCTGCGTTCAGAGCAGGTACAGACGACACTGCACGGCTGCTGGTAAGAATTCCAAAGGATCCAATAAGTGTAGTTAAGGTAGTTGTTTTAGAAGGTGACTGATGTCACCAAACAGTTGTGAGGCTCAGAAATAGAGTGTCCAAGCAGAAATAGGACTCAGGAAACTGGGGGAAAAAAAAGGACAAAAGTCTGTAACAAGCAAACGAGGGTACTAAGAGCAGAGCAGCCTTAATCTAGACCAATCTGTTGTAGAAAGGGCCGAGCAGTTTTACCCCTGAAGGAGCCTTGGCTTTTGAAACTTAACATGACCACAGTCTGAGGCTGAGATATATCCATTAAATGCAAGTGAATACTAAAGTCCTGTATTCTGACTCACTGCAATATTAATTTTGAAAGTCTCTGTACAATTTAACCTTCCAGTGCCACAGCCAGCAGCAAGACTTCCTAAATTAGCAGAAGTAATAAACAGGAGCCTCATTAAATCTTCCTCTTCCCTGATTTTTTTTTTTATCCTTCTAATGAAGCTCTCTGTCCTGTAACTCCCCTCATTTCCCTAATTCTCTCTTCATCACTGATTTCTTTATCCTTTGATATGACGGAGTGTCGTGTCGTAAGTAAAGGTAGAGATACGTTTTCTAGAGGGCAGAGCATGAAAAGGACAGGAAGGCATGTTATTCTCAAAACTGCATCCCAGCAAGGCAGATGGCTCATTAATGTACCAGTCTTGCCCTCTCAGCAAGGAAAAAACACACACTCACTTACACAGAGGGGTCAGCCTGCGAGCCATGCTCCCTCTGCCAGCTCGAGTCTACCTGCTTCTTTTCAAGCTGTCTTCTGTACTACTTGGGTTCACCTTTATGCAGCAATGAAATGAAAGGCTCTCTAAAAGATGTCGGGACAGCTCTTGATGCACTCCTTATAGCTTTGAGTCTCTGGCTTGAAACTCTTGAGAGCCCCTTGAGAGCAGCAAAAAAACCCCCAACCCTTTGGTATCATGTTCCTTTGCAGACATCATTACCTCAATTAAACAAAAGAGAAATAAAGTAATTTACTGAGTGCTAATTACACCAAAAAAAGAGTTTAACACAAGCAGGCTAATATAATTCACTCTGAAATTAAGATTTTTTTACAAACACCCCCAGCTTCTATCAAAGCAAGTAATAAAATAAGTGTATTGTTACTAATTATAGCAGTTCATCTCCTAAAGTGAAATACATACAACTGTGATGACCTTATATATTTTGACAAATGAAATTTGAAAGAACAAACACAGCTCATCAGTTCAGTTTCCCCAACAAGGAAACGGGGTCAAGGCTACAGGCATATAGCTTTCCCTGCTTTTCTAACTTTAAAGAAAGTGTCAAAAGCACATTGACAAAGTCTGACAACCACAGATGATTCCAGGAAAGACTTTGCCAGTTTATTTTTCTTCTTATTGTCATTTGAAGAATTGAAATAAAATTCTGTTATGCCACGGATTGCCCTGTCAGGACTCCATTGACTATTTGTTAATGGAAGGTGCATTGCTCCCTGCACAGCTGTCCCTGGGCTTTTGTTCTGCAGCGCCTTGGAAACAGGTGAAATACTTCCATACTCTAATACCACCATCTTTTTTTCCCTAAATAATGAGCTTTACTTGAGGTAAGCTCCTACTGCAGTCACTCTCCTACCTCTGTACACAGTAGGTACTTCAAACCTATTTCAGCAAGGATGAGGACATAATGGCAAATCGATCTATCCCTGCAAATCTAAGGAGCACATCATGAGGGAAAGCACAGGAAATTTGGGGAGGAGAAAATCTCAAAGACTTCTTCCATTTGAAGTAAACTCCTTGATCCCAAAATTGCCATTGGGCACCCCAGCATACCTGGACCCTCACGACTGTGATGCATTAACGATCTGTTTACTTCCCCCGTCACTGTTAATTACTGTCATGCATCCTGGTTCACAATATCATTTAATACCAATGTTTTTCCAGATTTTGTATATCTTTCAAACATTCTACTTTTCACAAATTCCACTTCTATTGCATTTCAACTGCAGACAAATTCCTATTTGTTATGTAGGCTTCAGCAGTCATGACAGTTCAATAAATGAAGCTTTTGCAAATGTCTCAAAAATTGAGATCTTTCTGAGACTTCTCTGTGATTCTGAGGCCTTTAAAAATAGAAAGAATCATTCTAGTTTCCAATGAGAAATTCTTCTGAAGCCCTAATGAGAAAGGAAAAGAAGGTATCAAGGTATTTATTGCCTCTATTTCTTACACACTTTTTTATAGATCCCTTATCTGTGGGCCTGATCTCAAGGGGCAATGCTCAGGATGACCTGAGTTTCACAGAAACTGTGAAGGTTTCCGGCATTTTGCAGGAAAATGCTGCTTGTTTTTCTATTTATTTTTAAATCAGCTCAGGTGACTAATAAAACCTGTCCTGCCTACTGCAGATCAGAATCCAGACATGTCGGTAGAGCACTGGAGGGGGGAAAAAGAGAAAAATGGAAGTGAGCCTTCCTCTAGGGTCACACAGGTCCTGTGGTCAGTGGATGCCTGCTGAGACCCCCCTTCCTAATTGATTGTCTCGCCCAGCAGGAACCTAAAGACTCTCCAGGAGCTAAAGAAATGGGAGCTGCACTTTCCAGCAGTAATAAGTGCCATTAACAAGGCAATTCTGCCAAGAGGGTTGAAGGCATCTGTTATTTTGTAAAATACTTCGAGGGATGATATATGCACTGTACCTGTTTAAGTATGTGCACTGACTGTTATGGATGCAATGTATCAAAGCAGCAGAATTACTAGGCAGAATTCTTGAGCAACAAGAAAACTGATCTTATTCTACTCTGAGTTAAGCATAGTTGACTCTTTGTCTATTAGTGTAGCTTTTGATGTTGTAGTGTAATTAAATTTGAACCCAATACACCAAACTTCTGCAACAAATTATACATATTTCTCTTTCTTCTCTTTGTGTTGAAAATATATCCTGGCTAACTGGAATCACTGTGGCAAGCTGTAAATGATGTATGAAATGAAAAATCCCTGCTCACTGCAAGGAGAGGATATAGACAGGGCTCAGCAATTGCTGCTGGGCTATGCTATTTGCTGAAATATTCAGCTCAAATGCAGTCACACAAGCTTGTCAGTGCTGACACTGGGCAGCAAGCTGCATATATCATTTTTCAATCTTATTCAGGACCAAATGACTACGTGATAGATGATATGATAAATTCAGAAAAAAATTTATAAAGACCCTAAAACAACTTCAGTTGTTGGGCTATTTTTTTTTTTTTTCCTCAAATGACTGATGTTCAACTGCCTTTGTCTCACCAATGCTCTGAACTTCAGAAACTCATAAAGTGACACAAAGAACAGCTAGACTGGAAAATTATTAAACAACAAATGGTTTCACCACTCTGGAAATATTTGTAGACACTATTTAAAATATACTGAATGACTGCCATGATTATTATAGGCTGCACCATGATCAGGAGGGTCCTTTGAACATCTTTGACCAAAGTCTAAGGCAAAGACTCTCTCTGTGCTTTTGTATAGAGACACAGAAATACATCTGAATTTCAGCACAATAAACCTATTTGCATTCCTGCACAGGACTGTTGTTACATCAGAGGTATTTCTATTAACTGCTGGGACCTAGGCTATAATTTAACAGTATACAGACTTCTGCAGATCATGGAGTTCCTGCTAACCCCACACCCCCCATTTGTTGTCATTCCACAGCTCACAGTTTCCCCTATTTTACCCAGGCAACAGAAACACAGCCATGTTATGAACTGAATCAGGAATCTGGCCTGACTTTAACAAACTATGTCTAAAAAAAGGAAAGGAAAGGAGTATTTTTGGTAAGCCAGACAAGTTGTCCCTAAACATAGAAAAGGACAAGATGAAATGTGAGACCTTACACAAGATTAACTTGAGGCAAGGCTGGGGCTCATTCTGTCATTAGAAGCATCCAGGGTGGATACCCTAAAAATACCACAAACTGTTTGGAAGAGCTGTCAATTACAAACCTCAGAGCTGGGAAGGGGAAGAGAAAGACAAGGCAGCTGAGAAGAGGGGTGACTGTGTTGGCAGTAAATCTGTGACTTCTGTCTCCTGTGGCAATTGTAAGCCTGACTGACAAAATGCAGATCATGTAGCACCTATGGGGTTCTCTTTAAAAATTTTTATTCTTGAAGCCCTTCAAAGATCACACAACAAGATGAAATTTGAGATTTCTTTCTGCCTGTGTGTTCTTCTTTCCCTCTCTTCCATTGAGATGGCTGCAAAGGTTAGAAACTTGTCTCACCTCCCCTGAAGGCAACCAGCAAAAGGGAACCTCAAAAAAGGCTTTAAAATTCACATACTTTAAAATGTATTAACTGTTAAACTTTGGGTTTGTTCAGACATTTTTTACATACACATTTTCATGCATTATGGAAGTTTGGAAGTCTAGCTTTACATACTTAATGTTTAACCTTCCAGGCACATTTTTGACTTCTTACCCCCTCTAAGTGGGTGTTAATTCAAACTAGTCAAGAGGGCACGAGCTTGAACAGAAGATCTCCTTTCCAATGTTATTTTTTCCAGACCTTTCAAAGATAAGGTTAGATATATGTGTCTGATCCAAATGTGGTGCAAGCAGCTAATGGCCCTCAGAGCACTGCTATAGCACCTTGAGGCCAGAGTTGATGAACTGAAGGAGCAGGGAAATACGGATGCCTCTACAGAAACAGCAAAGCAGTCCTACATCAGAGCTGCCTATCTTTACCAGGCAGAAGGGAACACAGCGCATACACGGGGAGCTGGGGGGAGGTCACTATTTTAAACATATAGAATGTAACACAGAGAGAAGACTACACCGTAAAATCTAATTACATCCATTACACCTGTATGGATATAAGCCCAAATAACAGAAAACAAAGATGTTAGAAGCATCATTGTGTTAATCATCTCTTGATCAGGAAATGTGTGTTTAAACAGTGACTAGTACAATGACAGCATGGTCTGCAAATAAGGCTGCTGCGCATTACTAGTCTGAATATTTTCCCTACACATTATTTACTCAGAGCACTGTTCTAACATTCACAATCCCCAGTCATGGGGCAGGACCCCACTGAGAAAACAAAGTCTAATAAAACAGCAGTAACAGGCAACTTCAGCCCTCTGTATATAAATTAAATTACTTAATACTGTTGCAGCCTGAAGAGGAGCAGAACTCCATCTGTGCGTGGCTTTCAGCGTGTGTGTGGCCAGGTGCTTAACGCCTGAGCCATCCCTTGCTGCCTTCCTGCAGCAGCCAGGGCCAGCTGGGAGCTCCCACTGCGACTTCAGCGCAGCTTACTGGGGAGATCTAAAAACCACGATGCAGCCTCTGTGGTTACCAGTTTTGGACAAATCCAACCGAATGTTCTGAGAGGCTAGGAAAGTTCAGAAGAGGGATTTTTGAACTCACTGCTGTGGGGACATTACTGCCTTTATTTAGGACCAGCAAAAAGAAAACAGCTGATACAAAAAGATGAACCCAAGGAAATTAAGAGCAAATTTCAATATTGAAAGTAAAATATGCAAAATAAAACCAAGTCAAATAAAAATATTAAAATATTTAGTTCTACGAGTCAACAAGACAAGGAGACTGATACATTAGAATACTAAAAAATAAAATGCATCAGAAATGGACAGAAGGTAAGTCCTAAACAACTGAATTACTTTTGGCAGGAGACTCTGCACTGAGGCAGTACCTGGCCCAACTACCTCTCCACAGAGCACCTGAAGCAAGGTGCACCTAATGTGGGAATGTAAGAGGTGTGTCTTTGGCTGTGAAGTGTCGCTCTCCTTTTCTTCTCCTGCAAGGGCAGGCATTTGGCTACACAACCCTTTCTTGATAGGAAAGGTTCCCAGTGGTTCCATGAACCATTTCAGATTTTCTGCCTCCCTGGAGATGACAGCACTCCAAGTTTACAACTTACACTTTGATTAAACTTATCAAAAAAATGTTTGTTGTAAAACAAAGAAGAAATTTCTTACCTATCTCATGATCAGACTGTTAGCTTTAGCACTGGACATAAAAGGTCACAAGTAAAAGCCAATTTTAGACTAATCTTGCTTCAATTAAAGTTTTATATTTACTGATGGAATATTTCTTTAATTGCTTACTCTTGATACATGGGATTTCAGGATGTATTTGACACACTGGAGGCAAAGGTTAAGGTTAACAAACATAACCTGTCTCCTGAATGTCACTGACACTGATCAGCAATTTTACCCTGACCCAAGAGTATGCTCACTTTGAATTTATGTCTGAGATTCAAATATAAAAGTTCTTGCTGGCTCTGCTGACTGACTGTCTTGAGTACCCCCTCCACTCTGTTACAGCTATCAGTCAGAAGATGTATGGGCTCTCAGAAACCTGTGAGTGGCTTCTTCCTGATCATTTTGGGCGTAACAGTTATTCCCTCCACGCACCTGCCAACTGTTTATCCTCAGTCTGACCTGTTCATTAAGTACAGGTTATTGATTCATTCCTGTTAAATATCACGAGATTTATGATACCTTCTGTTTGTTTCATGACTTATTTCACTAGCTTATTCTACTGGTATGCATGACATTCATAAAAGGGTTTTCTGAAGTGCAGGACAAATGCATTCTGCACTGAGACCCATAGTTCTGGTCCTCACGTTCCTCACAGATTTCTCACCTACAGGATGGTGCATGTCTACGCTCATTGTGCATCTAGGACACAGTCAGTTAACATTCTGCATCCTCTCAGAAGTAGCCATATCCACAGATTTGGCCTGGTTACAAGAGGAAATACACATTAACTGCAATAACACATGGAGACAAACTAATCTTCATGCAGATATCCTAAGGGAACTTCAGAATGAAACGGCTGAGTAGCACGTAAAAAAAGTTATCGGCCTAAAATTATCTACTACTGCAGGGGACTTGGGGGCATTTTAATTTGTGTCTATCCTTCAGAAAGGTATTGGGGTGATTATGGAAGCCAGGCACTAGTAAGGTTTAAAAAAAAAGTGCTGAAACAACTGCAACAAGAATAAATTACACATGTAGGGACAGGCAAGCACAGCTCCTACAAAAGAAGATGTGTCACTGTCATCTATTTAGCACTTCGGGGATTGTAAACAAAACCGAATGAGGAAGAAACAGCAAATATTTATATGGGCTTCTAAAGCTTTTGACAAAAGAAACTAGATCTTGAAGTCAAACAATGTCATAGTTTAGATACTGACTTGAAGACAAGAAACTATAAACAAAAGAACAGCTTTTAGTATGATAACTAGATGAAATTGAAACCTACTGGTTATTGTGCTAGTGGTTTTCTTAATTTATCTTGTAAAGTCTTCAAATCAGGAATATTATTCTAAAGAACCTGACTAAAAACACCTCCTTCTCGACATGCTCACATGAGTGACATTTAAATAACTATCTTCAGCCTAAGATTCTACAGATACTGAACTTTTCTGCTGGCAAGGAGAGATCTCCTCTAGCTATGAAAGTCACCTTTCTCTTTTTGGAATTACAGAAATGATAACTCTTACAAGTAAGGGGTTGGGGAGTGTAAGAAGTACTGCCAGTTAAAAACCCAATGAATATTAAAAAACAAATTTCCAAGTTTATTCTAAGCCCTGAATATTAGCGGGGAGACAAATATCTAGGTAAAAGTGATGCTAGAGACATCACAGTTTGACTGATTTTTTTTTTTTAGACTGATTTGCTAATATGATGATTTTTAGTTTTCAAGATTGTTTTGGGTGTCTGTTTAAACATAGATTGTACAATGGAATTCGTGAAGAAGAAAGTAACGGATACTTTCCTGAGGAAAGAGCAGAAACTTTCCCCTTGCTGTTATAATCATTCCCACTTTTAAACATGGACCATGAGAATGCAGTGACAAAAAGCCATGTGCCAGTACTACCAGTCTCTGATTATGTACTAGGCCTTTTTTGATAATTGATCATTTTGGTCCCTTCAGGTTTACCATTTATCAGTTCATTTGCATAAACAATAAAAACTTAAAAGTCTTAAAAGATTTTTTAAAAATCCAAGAAACTTGTGCCAAAACATAATAAATGCCAAGCTAATAACCCTAATGAAGTCTTCTGTGTCTCAAGCAGAGTACACAGAAAAGCTATTCACTGAACAAAAAGAGCAGGGGAATCCAAGAACTGCACAGAAACGGCAAAGGCAAATGAAGAGTAAACCAAATCAAGCAGCAGAACTGGCATCTGAATGACGGAGAAAAATGATAGGGGTGCTCCAGTGCTGTTACCATTTATGCAGCAAAGAGAAGATCTATGTTGTATCTTTTACTACAAGAACTGTTTAATCAGCATGCTTGAAACTTTCACACCGGCCATATGACCATGGTGCAATTACTCAGAATGTGCAGTGCTTTACAAGAGAAGTTTAAAACAGTCAGGAGTGTATTTTGCTTCTCTGTTTATGCAACATCAAATATTTCTTTAGAGCACTGTCTCTTACTCAGTAAGACAACCCTCAAGACACGCTACAACCATACTCCCAAAATGGGCAAAATGTGGAAAAACTGGCAAGCTCTTTTCTGCATCAATATTTTGGCTGTCAGCTCTGTCAGCAATTGATAGTGACTTTTGAGAAGAAGCTGACTGTTCATTACACCTCTGGGCTTTACAAAGATCACATATTAGAGCTTCATGACCAAATTAACGTACGGTCTATCCCCTTCCCTAAGGCCCCTTCCCTGGTATTATTATTGCTGGTAATATTGTAAGTGTAGTGTGAAATGGCCAATTCACACATACCATGTTTTACACATTGCCTGAATCTGCTGGAACATGATTTTCATAAGAATGATGAGAGTAATAAACATCTTCTGGCAGAGACTCGCAAAATCTGCACACAGTTTACTCATGCAGTAATGGGCCATAGAACTGCAGGAGAAAAGCAATGTACATACACATGAATAAATTAAAAGAAGAAATGTGAACCCAATGGAATGCTTCTCTTTTAGATATTTAGAAAAAGCACGTATAGTGTGAAAAAGCTGCATACATACTCAGCAGCACTCATAATAGTCAGAGAAATTAGAACATATTAGTTTCTAAAACAAGACTTTATAAGCGAGCTTTCGGTGATCCAATCTCAGCAGTTGCTTCAACCGCATCCTAGCTTTGAGCTCTCCACGTGGGCTGTAGGCAGAAAAAGGCCTGAAAAAATATTCTCTCCTACTAACCTATTACATGGATTACTTCTAATCAGAAGAATATTAAAATTGCTGTGGATTTTCTAAAGCTGAGAGAAGAAATTCAGCTTTTATGCTTGAAGAATTTCACGAGCAGATCAGGAAGGTAACTTTTGTGTAGAACACAAATAAGAGTAGGGAAAAGACTTCAGATTTTTTTAAAGTGAAAACTCTGATCACCTCTCTCAGTTATTCAGATTACTTATTTGCATTGTCAGTGCAGCGGGGCAAGTTTTTCCTTACGAAGGAACCAATTTGAAGCCTGAAATTGTAAAGTAATTGACGTTCTGCGTAGTGCTGCTGCTTCAAAGAGACTGGGGGACTTCAGCTCCTGGTGTTGCCAGCAGCGTGTAGCATTTCCTGCATCCGCTGAGATACTGAAGATGCGGAGAAACAAAACTGGATGATGGCTTAGGTAACTGTTGTAAAAAGCACAGTTTTGCCATGAAGTTAACGAGACCAGAGTCTTAAGTGCACAGGAAAACCAGTTGGGTTTTTGCTTTTCATTTTAGGAAATTTACTCAGATCATGAAAATAACACTTAAACAGGATGAGCTCTGAATCAAAAATAATAAATTCATGGGAGGAAAAAAACTGAGAAAAAACACATTTTTGACAATGGCAATCAGCAGGGCTTAACAAAACAATAGGACATGCCCTGTTGCCCCATTCTTGTCCCATTCTCCTGTTATGTGTTAAAGATGTGGTTCAGTCACAGCTTTCCTTCACTGCTTCTGAACAGCTTCTAGTCCTTGCTGTTTCTGATTGAATTTTGCTTTGAGAGTTTTTCTCTACTAGTGACTCGTGTCAGGTCCACTAAGTGACTAATTCCTGGTGTAGGAACAATCCGAACGTGTCTTCTTCAATGAAAAGCCAGGTAGGACACAAAAAGGCTTTGACATGTTTTTTGTCTTTTCCCTCCTTCAATGCCAACTGCATTAAAGTCCCAAACCAAGTTTCACACTAGGAACTGCTAGATGAAGGAACTCCTCCACTCATCCATTTTCCAAAGTTCCTCCAGCTGCCCAGTGACATGTGTGACATGGGCTCCGACAAACTGCCAGGTACCAACGAGAACTAGATATTTCATGGTACTTTTGCTGAGACTGACTGTGCCTGGTTTCAATTTATTTATTTGCTCTTTCTCTTGTATTAAAATAGAGGGCCATGCCATGTAGCAGAAGTGACACAATTAATTCCTGATTGACACTAGTGTGACCCTGAAACATGGGTTCTTTCATGTCCATATGAACTGATAATGTCTTTTATTTCTCTATTACATAACAGCATTTAAAGGAGTTCAGTTATGACAACTGTGAAATATTTTCTTTAGATCTGTGAAATGTAGGGGGAGATTTTGTCTTTCAGAGTTTTTTCAATATTATTCTTGGAGCAAAATTGGATTAACATATGCTTTCCTAAAGTCCAATATATCCTCCTCTAGCTTCTCTTTAAGGATTTGTCTTAGTTCAAGATGGTATTACAATGAAGAAATTGCAACTCAAAGAACTGCAACATCTTTGCAATCATTCTAACAACTTGAATCAACTCCTATTCAGTACTTTGACTACAAGGACAGTATTCCATTATTCTAATAAATATTTCCAGTCCCTTACTTTACTGAGATGTTCTGAAACTTAGCAATGATAAAATTATCTCAGAAAGTAAATATTTTCCCACTGAAAAGTCTTCACCTACACTTTTCCACAGTTTTATCTTTTTATTGCATCTTAAAAAACCAACCAAACAAACAAAACCCTATTGGAAACCAATATCAGTTGAAAAGTAGAAATGTTGGCAACAGTCCTCCAAAGAACACAGTTTATCTTCTACAGGACAGAACAGCTCTGTAGTTTATGAGTTTTGCATGTTCAGAAATCAATCCCTCAGAAGCTTCGATATCCTTCCCTACACAAATAGAATACTTCTGGGGGTGCTGTGATAGGTAGTGCCACACACAGGAGTTTCCCAATAATACAATTATGATCAAAAGTTATCTAAAGGTAAAAAATAACAAAAATCAACCCGGTTTGGTGATTTAGAAGAGAGAATTACTTGGTTATGACTACAAATTTACCTGATCATTAACTATGATATCAGCATAAGGAAAAAACAGACTGACAATAAAAAGGAAAAGGGAAAAAACCCTCACTTTTTTCAGCATACTTTTTCCTACATTTTTTTGCTACTCTATTAATATTTAATAATAATAATAATTACCATATTAATCCTACACAGAGAGACTATTCTGAACTTTAGGAAAAGTGGGTGTTTTGGTTCTCATACTCTGAGCTTCTCAGTTTCTTGGTCTTTCTGCTCCAAAGTACTCTGCCTCTGAGTCTCACATTCCATTTTGTAACACAAGAAAGTTCTGTCTAATGGAATTTCCAAAAGAAAGGCATATATTATTTACATCTGTAGCCATGTAGCTACCATTAAAAAAATGGTGCTTTTTTTTTCCTGGTGTCTTTTTCTTCAATATTTTCAGTGCAAAGTTTCATGAATAAGTACACACTGTGAAAAAGACCCCTACCAGGAAATACCACAAGAAAGCAAGGAGGTCTTTTCATGTTAACTAACTGTTAAGCATGTTTAGTCAAAAAAAAAAAAATAAAAAAAAAAAAAAAAAAAAAAAAAAAAAGAAAAAGCCCACAGGAATGCTTTTTGTTGTGGCATTCATTAAGAACAAAGGCACAAGCCAGTCTCTCAGGCAGCCCCTTTTGACAGATTTGAAACCCATGCAGTTTCAGTAACCCTGGCTCTCGTGAATTTCCCAGTGCAGAAATACAGACTGCAGTTAAAGACTATCCATCAAAATGATGATATGTTGAAAACTGGATCACAATTTCTTTAGATTAAGAGGTTCCTTTATATGGCAAATTGTTCTAAAATCCAAAATGTGAAGTACCTCTGCAAGTGGATTTGTTCTCAAGTGCTTTTAAGTATACACTTTAATTGCTATTCCTGCTTTATCTATTCATCACCAGAATTACTGAATCTCAACACATTTGATAAAATTAAGCCTTGTGGTAATGAACCTGGGTAATGTTTCATCTAAGTCAGAAAGCTTGTCAAAGGGCAGTATATTTAACCATTAATTTAACTAGAGGGAAGTTAGCGCATTTTCCAAATTTGCATGTGCAAAAATAAACAAACAGAAAGAAACCTCAGACATGCAGGGTGAACCACTCAGTAAAAGTGTCTGTTGTTAATTTCTACAGAGGTACTGAAACAAGGATACTTTCAATCCATACCCATTAATATTAAAATAAAATTGTCTAGCTTCTGATTGAACACTAAAATTGAGGCAGCTGCAAACTTCGTGCACAGGTGCCAGAAGCCCAAGAAGTGGCGTTGACCAACCCGACATACCACTGCTCTGTTCAACAACGGCCAAGCTGAACTGACAACCTTTGAGTGCCCTAAACTATGTGACATCACTGAAGTTATACCAGTGGCTATGTAGGATCAAGCCCTTAATGCTGTAAAATGGTAATTTCATCTCACAAAACAAGAAATACTGCCTCCTCAGAATTGCTGGGAAGGAGAATATTGGGTCTCCAGTATGTATGTAATATAGAAGGGCCCGTAGTCACATGGCCTAAATTCCTTTTAAGTCATCGTGTCTACTATTTCCCATGGGCTCAGCACCTTTTATGGTCTAGATAAGAGCCAACAGGTAATGTAAGGCACAGGGAAAAAGTGAAATTTAAACTGTGTGAATGTACGCACTATTGAAAACAGGTGATATTGTTATCTTCTTTTCACCTGTGTAATAGAAACATTTTCTACAGCTTGTTGTTTGACATTAATGGATAACATGTATGAGAAAGCCCACTCCATCTGTTCGAGAGTTTTCTTATTATTTGTCCCAGAGGTAAGAACTGAAAGCTACAGCATTTACTCATTACGACTGCAGGGACTGGAGCACAGGAAGGTGCAAAATAGAGATTTAAGAACAGACTCCTAAAAAAGAGATAGACTGGATCTAAAATACAATATGGCCTAATTCTAACACTGTTAAGTAAAAGATTTTTCTTGCCATGAGACAAATAAACAGGACTATATACAGGCACAAAATCAGCCCATTTTGAAACATATGTCAAGTATTTTCTTAAGCTTCCAAACTCTGTAAATTTCTAAATACGCCTGAGGAAAAAAAAGTTTACCACACATCATTTCTTGCATAGTAAATTTGCAAGCCACTACTTTTTATAAATTGAGATGTTTTTCTCCAAACATAATTGTTTAAGTTTTATGCCTGCATGGTAGTTCCTGAGAGACGTAGGGAATACTTGAACTTACTTCTGGAAAGGACCACCCTAGGTTTTCATAAGTACTATTTACTGTAAACAGGTAGCATGGTTTTATTTTAGGGTTTTTTTGCAAAGCATCAATAAGTAGACTCTTTTTTCAAAGAAAATATTAATTATTTGCAAACTTTTTCTGAATACAAAACCGGATCCCAGACTATAATGATGAACATTTGCTTTATGGCACTGCTGTTTGCATGAACAAAAACACATTTTGGATGGGACCAAAGATATAATTAAAACATAATCACAAAAATTTTTAATGAATGTATGAGTATCTGATCGAATCGATAAAAGTGAAAAAACGTCAGCTGCCAGCTTCTCTTTGGCAAATCACTGATGTGAAGACAACAGCCTGAAGTAGCTTTATGAACCTTAGCTGTCATACTAGCAAATCACAAAAATACTACACTAAGTTGCTGTGAATAATGCCTTCCAATTCACAAGAGAAAAAGCATAGTCCCTAGAAAAGGATAGAGTCTCACTCTTTAAATCCTTTGATTATTAAAAAAAAAAAAAAAAGCCTAAAACTTCCACCGCAACTACTAAAATCTGTCAGTATTAGTCTGCATTGCCTCTCATGTCTATGTAATATTTCCTTAACACGTAATTTACATTTTGTTTTAAATGTTATTTTTATTTTAAGCACTATTTCTATGGCTATACATTTTTCTACGTGCTGGTTAAAGCATTAGCAAGTGATTGATTCCCGTCATCATGGGACTCACTCTAAATACATTTGATATTTAAATAGGAACTAGCCATTGACTTCGTAATCCTTTGTGCCACAGTTGTGCTGTGAAAGTACAACGACAAAAGGCAAGTACAGTATTTGTCAGGATACCCTCGCTGTCTCCTCTATCCCCACAGGCAGTGACTGCAAATGTCTGTGACTTCAGGTTGGTGTTGTGATATTACTGTGCACATTCCCAGAGGGAGCCCTGCGAAAGGACGTTTGCATTCATGTTAAGATAGAGAACTCAGCTGCCTTCCACAGGCACTGGCTGCCCACGACAAAATGACTGACTGCTACATGGAGAGAATGCTGAAGGACATAAACATACTGCAGTGTGTTTGGTCAAAGATTAAGGCTCTTCTCACAAGGGATTCAAAAAAACAAATAAGCAAAGTAAGAGATGCATGTGCTGAGGCCTCATTGCTCAGGTAAATGCAAATGCAGTGTTTCAAAACTTGCCAAATGCATACCCTTTATTCTTTTCTTTTTTTTTTTTTTTAATCATGGAATCTCATAAAGAAGAGTTTGAATGTGAGGTTATAGACTACTGATTTTGATACTGATGAAATTCTGGGTTACTGTGGTCACAGGCATAGGCACTATTCTCTTTGCCTCCAGAGAGCAGTTTGGTAGCTGAGCTACACAACATGAGGACACATTTGACTTTGCAAGGCTGATCACATGGGAGGATCAACTCCAGGGTCTCTCGACTGTCCTCTTCAGGGTCACAGGTAGATGAGGGCTCAGCATAGCAGGATGAAGGGAATTTGGCTGTTTTAGCAAGACAACTTCTGTATATAATCAAGGCCTAAATATCTTAATTTTTAACATCTATGAAATCTTAATAAACACTTTTATTGAGTTTTTTTAAAAAATCACAAACAAAAAACCCCAAACAAACAACCACCTAGCTAATGAATGACAGAAAAAAACTAACACATACATTCACCTAAAATCTCACGCCCAAACATCCTCTAGTACCCCATTGTGTGGAAATACCAATATGTTAAAATATCAAAGCCATATTCAGTTTTGATCCTGTAAATGCTTACAAATCTATTTTTATTTTATATGTAAAAATTTGAAGGAAAACATCCTTCTTACTAAAGTTGCAAGCACATAGAGTTAGTAATGATTTTCATGATCATTTGATATTTGTTATTAAGAATCATATCAATATCTGCCTTGAATTACGACTCACTATTTAGCAAGATTTCATTTTATTTCCCTATAGAACAGAAAGGCTGATGAGAAATTGCTTGAAAGACCATGTCCCTCAGTAACCAATTCCAGACAGCTTGTATGACATTTCCCTGGGAATGCAAAGGAAAAACTGAGAAAGAGAATAAATTCACTTGGGGCCTCTCCTTCAAGCTATGAGCAAATGAATCCCTGTTTGTGGTTCTGCTGCAGGCTTGGAATATGGTAAAGTTGTGGGATTAGCAGAAATCAGACATTCCTGTCTCTGAAATGAAAACTTTACTTACTATATTCAGAAGAAGAAGAAGACGCAAGTAGAAAAAGTTATGAAAAATACCATTCTGTAATTTAAATCTGTCTGGTGTGGGTCTAAATATACAGTTCTGGCCATTTTCAAAGAATGTCAGAATGGGTATTTACCATGAGCACATCTGCATAAGATTATACACAGACAGAACATCTTTCTTAACTAAAAAGCGTTATTTTTGTCTTTCAGATACATTTTTGCTCTATATTAAATGAATGTAACAAAATATTTATGAACGCTTAATAGATATCCACACTTTTGATATGGAAAAAAAATATTTTATTAATTAATACAGCAAAACCAGCCTGTGGAAGAAAAAATATTGCTTTGGAAACTGTTTCCTGAAGGACAATCAGTAAGTCATTACTTTTAACCTCCAAAAAGTACTGTTAATACCATACAACTGAATACTGAATGGTACAAGTGACACTACAGAGAACAAACAGTGGCATGAAAAGCAGCATTTACCAATTAGTCAGTCTACATAAAAGCGTACACTGTGATATGGCAATTACAGAAGTACTTCTGGTGTGCAAGGCATGCAACAGGGAAAAAATTAACTGAGAATGCAGAACTAGAAAGTATGAGAAAAACATTTTAATGTGTACACCTACAGAGAGTAAAATATAAACCAGAAGTATGTAGTCAAACACTGTTTCCTTGAGAGAACATGCTGAACAGACCAAGGAAGAAAAAAACCAGGAACTAGTGAGTGTAATCTGACTATACAATAAACACAATGACTAGGGTATTTGAGATTTGCTGTTATTATCTCTAATTTGCTAGCCAGACTGTCTTTTCTCTAACACATTCAGTATGTGACACTACACTGGAAGTATGCAATATTGCAAATCCTTTTAATGGACTTCTTGGAAGATTCTTATAAAATCAAAAACAGGGAACTTGGGTTTTAATTAATAGCATAGGTGTCATATCTTTCCCACAGATTCAAGCACTGATAGGAAATTTAAGAAGACGTCTGGTAAAGTTGGATTCTTTTCAGTTCAAGCTCTGTATCACTGAAAATGTTTGGGTCACAGAAGCCTCTTTTTCAGGACAGCAGAGAATTTCATTCAAAAAATTAGTTTTAATTTCTTCCAAATAGTTGCAGCTAAGAGAAAACATGTTTTGGCCATGGCTTTCAGCAAGCTAAGCCGTTTTGTATTCTGCAGGCTTGGTATGTCACTGCAAAGACACATGAGATTTGATTATGTTGTCGTGTTGCATCCCTCAGCAGTTCATTGACACACTGCAGGCTCTTGATCCAGTTTTTGTGCTTCTTTCTAAGTTTCTCTTTGAAAGCTCCAGGGCCAAAGAACTGTGGATATTGACAGCATTTATTTTCATGCGACCACCGTTCACTTTAACTGGTTTTGTGGAAGACACAGGACAGGAAGAGCCAGCCCAACAGCACCACACAATAGTTACATTATTCAGTTGTGCCAGTATTTGTTTACATCAATTCTCAATACAAAAAGTCAGACTTGAAATGTTGAGGGTGAAAACCCACATCTCAGTTAAACCAGTGGTGTAAGAAACTACTTTAGCTAAGGATTTTCATTGTGACTTTAATTGCTGTCTATAGAAATCAACCCTCCAATATGCCTGTGTAGGCTATTTTAAATACTTTTGAAGTTGCAGTCAGTTTATGGGCAATTAATTTTCTGATGCCTTCATGTGAAGCCAGAGGGGATCATCTAAACATGCACACTGACGTCTGTCTAAGAGACATCACTCGAACTGTGATCTTACCTCGTCCCATTTGAGTTACATGACAAAAAGTAACATACCTAGATTTCAAAATTAATTTTAGCACAGTCAGGGCATAGAGGGCATGGTCAGGGCACAGTCAGGGCATGTTGCATGGTCCTGGCATGGGTAAGACTATTTAGCCATGCCCCAAACACAAGCATGTTAAAATTTTAAGACACAATTTACACCAAGGTAATGTCTCAGAGGCTCTTCAATACAAATCGAGGACTGATACCTTCCCTATGTTTCTTTTGTTACTGGGGAATACAGCTGATGGCACTACATCAATATTATTTTTAAGATCATTCCACAGGAAAATATGTTGTATACCTCCCAAAGTTCTTTCTATTATAATATGCAGGAACAAAGAGATCAAACATCTCTAGTTCTCCCTTGGATTTTAAGGTCATTAAATGAGTGGGGGATCTTCATACAACTTCTTCTAACAGGTCCTAGGGAGATTTTCTTGAAAGGCACTTTCAGTTTTCCTCTCATGCCTGAGATTTACTCAGAATCTAAAGATATAACAGCATAAATGCCACAATTAAGCCGCTGCTATATGGCCTCAATATCGGTCACTTGAGCTAAGCAATTTTATCACACTTATGTTAGCATTTACGCTTAGACAACAAGACAACAAGATATTGCTTTGTGTCTCTTATTGTTTGCGTCTGTTAAAAATAATTTTGCCAAAACTGATGTTCAATTTCAAAAATTCTTGGTTTTCCTCTTCTTCTAGATGACAATTTCAGATCTTAAGATATAAACATTAATGTTCAAGAGAGAGACATGGACCACAGTATTCTGCCAGAGTTCATTATTACTGCAGAAATCTCTTTCTTTTTTTTGCTTTTTTATTTTTGTTTTTTATTTTCATTTTCAGGGCAGGTCAGCACATCAAAACTGATTCCCAGCATTGTGTCCTTGGACAACTCTGTACTCAATCAAAGTTAAAGTACTGAATGAGGCTGGAAGTGCAACAGTATGTTATCTCCAGAAATTATTTAGAAGTCTCTTTCATTATTAAGCAGTTCTAAATTGCTTAATAGATATTAAATTAATAAACAGGGAGGGAAATTACAAGTAGAAATAATTCTGAAAATATTGTCTTGACAAAACTCATTTCTTCTACCAGAAGTCTGAGGCTGAATGTGCCAATTTAACTAAGCGAGCCATCCAATTCATTCCGTTAGGATACAATATCTGCTCTTCTTTATTTGGGAGTCTCCTATATGGCTTTCCAACTCTTCACTGTACAGACTATGACTACACTCTCATACAAGTTAGGTCTGACCATGTGAATGCAGGGAGTCTGAATATATTTGAATTCATCTCCGAGAAATTGGCTTGGAATTGTGAATTAACTTGGGTAAATCGCTGTTTTCTCTCTGACATACATTTCTATTTCCATTAGTAATTATTTCACAGTACCATCTGTATTCTGGGTTCTTATCCTTCTGCTCTCCATAAACTATGACAATATAAATGAAAACAAGCACAGTTAGTAATTTTGAAGGTTAAAACATGTAGCCTCCACTGATGGGAATGAAATCCACTTTAGAAATCAGATATATACATACACATGTATATGTGTGTAGGTATGTGTATATGTGTGGAGAGAGAGATGTATGTATACAGATATCACCCAGGATAAATACTGAGCTGGTAGGTCGTGTGTCTCAGATCTCTTCTCCTTTATGCAATGTAAGGAGAGCATTTGAAATACTTAGTGCTTTGCAAGTCCTGACAAATAACAAGAAAGCATGTTTTCTTCCTGCTTCATTAGAGACACTAGTAGTTAATGTTTGTAGAATATCAATAATGCAGTTTGCAGTTCTGCATAATTAAAGACACCCTACGTTAATAAAATAACTTGGAAAGAGACGCAAAACACAAGACATAAATCCTCTGATGCCTTTGGCCTAAACTTAGATAAGTTTAATTACAATGATGTTGCTGTACTGTACCCTACAAAAATATTTTTTTGTCACTTAAACCTATCAAAGTATACACCCATTTATGACATTTGTGAAGAAGAGCAAACAGTATAACGGCCCACAAGTGGATACTTAAAGTTTATGGATTGCTAGAATACACATTTGCAGTAGAAGCTCATGAAAAGGGAGGAACTTTTCTGACAGAAAAAGCTACAATCCCTTATTTTAAGGATCTTCTGATAAATGAAAGAAGCCAGTGTGCTGCTACTATGGAGAATAATTGAGTGTAGCTTTCTGGATCACGAATTTAATTATAGTTGGGCAGCTCAGTGTTGGCTTGGGGGTTTTTGAGGAAGGGGGGGAAAAAAAGCAGGGCAACAGAGGTGGTTTCTGGTCTGATCCCCTCTCTTCTTCTCTTAAAAAGAATGAAAAAAATCTCCACAAATAGTGCATCTGAAAGCCAGTACATATAGGCTATGCTTTGTTCATGTAGGCCTCAGTGTACAGTCTCCATAAGTCACTCAAAAATAATCAAACTTCACTGAGAAACTGGAAGCCAATTCTAGTGGGAGGTGTCCTTGCCTACATTGGGGGTTGGAGTCAGATGATCCTTAAGATCCCTTCCAACCCAAACCATTCTATGGATGGATACTATGCAAATGGAAGAGGTAGAGGTGATAGAATCACTGTTTCAGGTCACTGTAACTTTTGCCAAACAAAAGGTCTTGAATCAGTCTGTCTATTTAACTTGAAAAAACTGGAGACTACATTGATTGTTCCTTACCAGATAGTTTAAACGTCAGGTGCATTTCCTCTTAAATGTAGGTCAGTCTTGAAAAGGTGTTACTTTTGAAAAGAGAAATCTATAAATTTACTAGAAAAATATTAATACAAAGCTTTATAATTTCCCTCATTTGCAATTTCCTGAAGCAATAGATGAATTTGGGTCACATTTAACACTAGGTGTATCCCCCTAAAACTCTATTTTAATTTTCCTTTTTACAATTTAATACCTGCTGAGAAAGAAAATTCACTTAACTGTACTTATGAATGGGCAAAGAAGTTATGTCTTCCAACATTAATCCACCTTCCTCATCTGCTTATTATTCATAGATACCCTTGCTTTCCATGAAGACACACAATTATGATGGAATACCATATTCAGATTAATTAACCTTCAATACCACTGGTAGAGCTACATAACTTTTCCTGGTGATTTCCCCACAAAACTAAGCTGAAGTGATTAGAGGTTTGACAGTGAGAAGAGCAGCCTCTAATTTGGACTGTTGCTCCTGGCAGCTTTAGCCCAAACTTACACATGGTTTCAAGAGCTATTTCTGAAATATCTCCAGCTCCATCCCATGGCTCTGTCTGTCTACAAGAATGAAGCTGCTCTGCTCCACCTTTGATGGCTTCATCTAAAAACTCTCTTCGGTGCATGGAGACATCAAGCTGGATACAGAGTTTATAAAATACCCCATTCCAGGAAGGAAAATGTTAGTGTTAAGCTCATACTTTCATCTTCAGTGAAAATTTAGTATAATGGCTTTTTTCTATCCACAGAATCCACCTAGACTCAACTGCTTCTGGGCTTTGTCTTAAGCTTTGGAAAATAAAATGCCCAAAACAGCATTAAACACTCTTGGCGTCTTACAAATACTGATAATATTTGTCAAAGTGTTTCCATGTTCACAGAGTACCTATGGGAAACATAATTATTCCCCAATACACACAATAATGAAAAATTATTTGCTCACTTGAGGTTTCAATTGAGTGAAATGATATAATGTCGTGGAAATGTAATATATTAAAAGAAGACATCCCTCCCCTTCATTATATACCTATTTCAAAATCAATTTTTACAGCACTAGAAGAAATTCCTGAAATNTATAATATAATATAATATAATATATCATATTATAATTTAGCGCTTCAGGATTTTATTCTCTATTGCATCTCTCGGTATTTTTTTCCACAGTGAAGTTCATTTGCATAAAACGTGGTGCTAGGGAATGTATCCCTTCCTGACATTAGAAGTACCAGCAGCAGTGGTGCTAAAACTGAGATTAAGGATAACTGCACTCTTGATAGGTGGGAAAAGTGACCTTTTAAATGTTTGAGCAGCCTTATTTTCACTGAGAGCACCTATGCAAACATAGGAAGGGATTAGGAAGTTACTTTTTCCTTAAATTAAAATGAGAAAAAGGCAGTCTAAAGTAGCCTATGTCAGCCTAATACTAAGCTATCATACCAGCTTTTTCTATTGATTGAAGGAAAATTTTGAATTTAGCTCCACTAACTGTGTACACTGCACTAAATGGTGCATAGATATGGTGCATAGATCAAAATGCACACAATAGCATGTAAAAATCAGTGGAATGCTTCTGTTACTACACTGGTCTTTGTATCGCTCCTACAAAGTCTCATGCAACTAATACAAGAGTCTGTCGTAAACCCATCAGGACAAAAATGCAGACTTAGAATCCTGACCCGGGATTTTCTCAAGGGTGAATCCCCCTTGTCATTTAAGCACTGCATTAGATGAAAGCTTAGCCCTATGCTGATCTAAATAATCAATGTGGCATTATTCGGAGTTCTGTCACAAATCTGTATAATTCTTTGCCAATTCTTGCTCTTTTCCATGCATGGCATGTCAGGCTGATGAAGGAAGGCTTGTATACTGGGAAAAGATTTTAATTAATTGCAAGATTAAAGTATTGTCATGAAACAGATGAATAGTTCTCATGAGTCCTCACTAGGCTTCCAAAGCAGCAGTGTCAAGCAGAAGCTTTCGCATCTTCAGTGCTTCTGCTCAATTTCCCAGAAAACACGACCCAGCAGCCCATCCTACTTGTACTGGTAGCAGTCAGCATCCTGCAAAAACCACCAGGCAGGCTGCAAGCAGAGTCATAGCCTCAACCTTCTCTCCATGCTTTGTGACAAGAAATAGCACAGTATTTTTCATTTAAAGGTATAGTACACTTAAAAAATGTTAATTTGGTACAGCCAGTATCCAGACATCTTGCTTGCTCTAGCTACATTGATATAGTTCCCAGAAAAGCTTTTTTTGGATTTACACTATCTTCCTGGATATATGCCCTCTTCTGTAATATATGGATTTTTGCCATTTTTTAAAAGCCAATTTTATGTGTTTTACTAGATGAATAACTCAATTTGATGGAAAAGGAGAGAGAAGAGCATTTATTCCAAAAAAATGGAATCTTTTACATCAACTGTGTGACACAAGATATTGATGAGAAGGAAGGAGTTTCTGCCATTGGAGGGAAAACAGCAGAGCTGTTACTTTATCACTTGATACTTTTGTCAGAGGGGTGGTAAAGGTTGCATCAGCACCTTCTTTAATATTTTGAGCAAGGAGAAGGATATTAAATTAGTAGCAAAAAAATTAATTCATCAATTCTTCCCTACGATGGATAAGCTTAACAAAAATAACAAAATAAATTGTATCAATGCAACTTATATTTTATTTCCTTGTAATTATCTCTAAAAAGATCAGAGAAGCTCTTGGGTTGGCTATTTCCGCCTGATATATCAGCTGTGAAATAGTTAACAACAATGCTTTCCTTACGCTCCCTCAGAGGCAGCACCCAGGATGAAGGGGGCAGCACATGGTATCATTTTCTTGAAGCTACTGTTTCAAGCTGTCTGCAGATGCAGACAGAAATCAAGGCAACTGCTTAGGCTCATTTGACATTTTGAAGGTTATCTTTGTAACCATAAGGAGAAGCAGCTTAATTACTTCTTCAATGAAAGCTCAGATTCTGAAGCTCTATTATAGGGCACATTCAAAATGAACTATAATTGTGTAGCAATTTAGGTGACTCTGTAATTACATTATACACTGGCCCCTTAAAAGATTCTAAATGTATGTCTAGGGTTGTAGATAAAAATGGGTGGTGCCTTTACGTGCAGGTGTGTGCAGGCCCCCTCCCCACACATTGAAATAGCAAAGGGCCATAGAGCTAAACGTGCTGCATTTTGCATTTTTACATAAGAGTGTGCAGAGCTAAACTTCCAAATCAGGACATCTCACATATATTTTAAAGTGAAAGCTAAACTTTCTCTGATTGCAGCATTTCCTACAGCATTTAACAGAAACTGCTTCTGAGACTTGTTCTTTGGAAACCTGGCAAGGCTCAAGAGGACTCTTAAGTGTTTCATGACAATACTGTAATTGTGCAATTAATTAAAATCCTCTCTTCAAAATAAAACATCTTCAGCATGTTTCCTACCTGCTGAGTTTCCAAAGCATACCGGAAGGCTTTCCCCAGCCTGTCTGCTGGACACTCAAACCCTCAGGGAACTTTTCCCACCTCTTTCCATGAAGATCTTTGGGTGCCAAGCAACAGTTTGATATCAGTCAAGCACTAATGAATGGGGATTCCTCTTCAGCAACCTGTGCATCTGTTCCCTACCCACCTCCCCCTAGGACACATATCCGAGGCATTCAGAAAACTGCTCCTGTGATGTACCATCTCCATGGCTGACCAGAGGAGCAGGATGACCAAACTGTGTGTGTCATTGGGAAGTCAGCTAGAGTTTTCCACAGTCCTCAGGTGACTCTGAAATCTACTCCGTGATGGGAACCAAAGCACAGTAAGTGGGGATAATCCATAAATTCCATTCAAAAACACACCAAAATTGAAATCTTTCCCAAACTGAAATGCTAATGTGGGTGCACCCATTCAGAATCTGACGTCTGGAGCCAGTTTGAGGTCCTCTCCCAATTCAGTGTATTTTTTTCCCAAGCACAATACTTCCAGTAATAAAATAAGAGGAACAGAGACCAAATGAGGTTTACTGTAGGAAAAAGGCAGACATTGCTTGCCAATCAGTAAAGAATATAGTTTATTCCAAATTGTAGCCTTCAACTTTTGTTCTAGCAATACTTTTTGTCTGTGTTTTTTTCCCTCAGTATTGATTGTGGTCTAATGTACAGGTATTGGGTTTATGAATTCATCAAAATTTAAAAGTAAAAATTTTAACAATTTCTACAGAAATGAAGAGGGACATAGAGTGGAAACTGTCATACAATCTTATTCTAAACAGTTCCTAGTGCTCTTGGTAGAAGAGGAAACACTATTGATTTTGAAAGCTATCATCTCCTATTCCCTTAGCGTCACTCTAAATGCTCCGTAAGGAATTAGGCCTGATGCTAACAAGCCACGCTTCCTGATTGTGCTAAATGGGTTACCAGGTTCAGCCACAGGCTTCTCAGATAACCCCATGGTCTTTCCTCTTTATTTCATTGTCATATTAAGGTAACGATTTCTAAAATGAATACCCATAGCCCATCACATCTTAAAAAATCCTAAAACAAGATGAAACAACTTGAGGTGAAATAGAAGAAAGTATGGGGCAAGGGATGCTAGTTCTTTTCATTCTTATATGCACTGTTTTACTTTATACAAAGAAGTTTCAGTCCTACATTTTTTATGCAGCAGTCATAAAATTACCATGTTCATTTACAATATTTTAGTAAGTAGTAGTTTTCAGTCTATTCTTTTAACTAATGAAATTATAAATTACATTAAATTTACAAGTTACTATAATAAACTGAACAGTAATCTCCTAAAAATGGATATATTTTTAAACTTTCAAGTTTCATTTAGTCATAAAAATTAATATCTAAAGAGATGGTGTTGCAAACTGCTATTTGCCAAAACATTGTGTAAAGTTCAATTCTCTTAAAGTGTATAAACTCTTTAATTTAAGTGAATTGTTACACAGACGTAAAAAATTACAGTTATATATAAAATTAAACAGATGTTCAAATTTTTTTCAAGTTGCCGCATCTTGGCTGGACTTTGACTGACTCTTTCATTCTGCTACAACGTTAGCAGAACAATTATAATAGCCCAAGAAAGCCATGTAAAAGACTGAGAAGAAGAAGATCAAAGGAGGCTCACATGTAAAATAAGATGGAAGGCGTCTAAGGTTTTGTGTGCTCTGATCATTCACCAGTATTCATAAGTTTTTTAACATTTTTTCAGGTCTTTTTGATTTTGTGTATTCTATTAATTTCAACAAAATGTGCTCTAAACACTTTACAGGCATTAGGAGGGAGCAGAAGTACTGAGCCTGAAGCATCTGCAGGGAGAGGAACATTTCCCCAGGATGTTCAGTGTGCAGGTGTAGAACTACCACTTCTTGGTGAAGCAAAATGCTGCTTTGTTTGAGTTTCAGCTTTGTTATAGGTGAAATGGGATGCAAGAATTAAATGCTAACCTTCTGCCTTCAGACAGCATCACTTTTCTGCTGTGGTCAAAGGCAGGCTTTAAGAGATAAACACAGGGTAAAAATAATTGGCTGTATATTTGGCCAGCTATGAGATCAGTATTATTTAATGTCCCTGTAGATGCAAGAGTCCTTCTGGGAGGGTTGCCCTGTGATTTTGTTCTCAGTCCATGCTTCCCTTCAGACCTTCCATTTCAGTTAGCTTAAACATCCTGCTGACTCTGGGGCTCAAATTTCCATTTACCTCTGTTCAGTTTTAGAGAATCTGTTCATCACCTTCCCCACTACTGGTTCAAGAGCCCAGATTCCTCAACCAATTCCTCATGTCCTTTAGAAGAGTCCCACATGCCTTCTTATGGCAAAATTCTGTGAGATGCTGAGATCTTCCTGCAAAATGCTAGATGCCTTCACAATATTTTGAAGGAAAAAATTCTCTGTTATTGATGTTTGTGTATTATACACTTTATTATAGAGAAAGGCTTCTTTTCTGGAGGACAGGGAACACCTCTTTTATTCATAGATTGCCCTATTAATGAGGTATGATTTTATTCCTCATTTTATTCCTTGAATGAGAGAAATTCTGGACACTAGTTCTATACTTCATGAAATCCAACACAGCAGTTTCTCAGACTATGGTTCATTACCAGCAATGGCTCAAGAGAATGGAAATGTTATTGTGAAAAGTAAGAAAAATCACAAGCTTTCAGCTTGACAAGAATCCTTTAAGTCATATTTATTTTAACACAAAATCACTACATTTGTGTTAAAAAAAATTTAAAATAACCAAAACCCTGCTGACTTCTAAGCAGACTCTTAGATTATGGAATTTATTTTCTTCTACATGGAGGTGGAAGGAAGTATTGCTTTTCATGCTTCCACCTTAGAATGACTAAAGCCTTATGTGACCTAAGGAGTAGGCACAAAGAAAGGCCTAAAAAAAAAACTTTGAGGAAAAATTCCACAAGCCTGAAAAAGAGGCAAATAAATGCCCTAGACAGGCTTCATACAGGTTATCTGCGTGTTTTAGAGATGTGGCTGCATCTCGCTCTCATCCTATTCTATAGCCAAAAAGGTAAAGGACACCTATTACTTCTTTTCATTACTCCACAAAATCCCATGTATTAGAACTCCACAATGCCAGGAATTGGAGCTGGTAAAAAAATAACTAGGGATACTCTATGATTCCCAGGTGATAGACTGGCCACTGCAGTGGGTGGCAGTCTAATCCAAGAAAATATATTTTGCACCTCTGCTGAATGAAACCTTAGACATCCATGTTTAAAGAGCATAACGATAAAGTATGATCTGATCATACCAAGTAAATTCCTTGTATGCACTAACATCAGTAGAAAGAAAATTGAAACAGCAGGATGTGCTAGAGAAGACTCGACTTTAATTATAATGAATGTAATACATGGGAATCCTAAATTACTACATTATTACAAACTTTAACACAACCTGCTATCTGACTACATA
This sequence comes from Mohoua ochrocephala, assembly GCA_013398855.1. Taxonomy (NCBI): domain Eukaryota; kingdom Metazoa; phylum Chordata; class Aves; order Passeriformes; family Acanthizidae; genus Mohoua; species Mohoua ochrocephala. The sequence goes on from VZTA01002072.1 coordinate 185,773, forward strand.
GCCTTCACACTGATGACTTTTAAGCCTTCAAGGAAACAATAAAACCCATTTCCAGAAAATTGTGATTAGAAAGTAGCTTAGCAAAAAATTCTGGAAATGGGCTACTTTATTAGAACATGAAATTATACTGATTTAAGGACTTGAATTATGGCCTAAGACGCTCTCAAATCACTTTAGAGGGAGGTCCTGTGAAGAGCATCTCCTCAATTCCTGTAAGTTTTAGAACTGCTACTTAACAAGGTGCCATAATAACAAACGGCAGCGAACGCAATACGAGCAGTTGAGATGGTTCAGTGTGTCAAGAAGAAAAGGAGAATGGGGAGGCAGCTGTACTGGTGGTGGAAAAATTCTCATAAAACCTTTTGAAGGCAAGAGAGGTAGGTATCAATTAGCCTTTGTGAGGAATGTGGAGCGCTGTTACAGATCTAATGAAAGCACCAACTACTTAAAAGAGAGAACAGACCAACAAAACCAATTACCTATGCAGTACCAGGATGGAATTGATGTTGCTCTTATGAAGTTACTTTCTTTTCCACCTAGCAATGCAGGCTTTTATCAGCACTATCGTCTGAACATTTGAAGAATACGATCTCTTCTGATACCCATCTGGAATATGAGATGAAGGAAAGCTGCCTTTGGATGCAAGATGATCACCTTATCTTAGGATATCCAGTATCAGTCTTGGTCTTAGAAGGTAAATCAAGAACATTAAGCCCTGCTACTGAAACAGTTCTGTTCAGGCACAAGCTATACTGATAACATTGGCAATATCTTGTCTGGTCTTTCACAGCAGCCTGGAAATTGGAGGAACTGATATCAGCATGTAATAGAGCCAAGGGCCAGTGAATAAAGAAAGCTCCTGCTGGTGCTTCTGGGTCTTGAAGGAAATTCAAGGCAGTAAAAACATAGGAAACAAAGACATGCTGAAACCTAGTGTGAAATGGAGCACAGTCACTCCCTTTTTCCTTGAGTCTTATCAGCTGCCTCCCCTCTAAATACAGGCTTTGCCCTTTGGACTGCAGGTTGAAGGCAAAAAGAGAGTTGAAGATCACAAGGAACGTCCTTTGTAACTGCTACAGCATCTTTCCCTACATAAGCCATGCACATTGCGCAACATCTGCAGGACCCCAAAGGATGAAAAAGCAGAAAACCTGTACTACCTCTGACAATTCATGAACGAGATAATTACAGAGTTTGTGTGGAAACAGCTACACTGGACCTGTTTTACCTGGGTATAGTTTCTGAAAGGACTTCCTAAAACTAAATTTGCAGTCAAGGTAACAGAAATCAGAAATGTTTTCTAAGTAACGGCTTTTAACTCCCTGAAAATTTAGAATGCAAAGATTTACTGTTTCCAACTTAAACTTTGATTTTTGCAAGTATTTACTAGTTTCGTTCTTGTAAATTCCATATCATGCAGTCTGTGGATGTTTGGAGTAACTAAAACATGCCACCACCCAGAAAAAATGCTCAAGTGCTTCACCTGAGGTTGCTCTGTATGAAACTCCTTTTTTTCTGCACTAACATGACTTATTTTTTTTATTAGTTAAAAGGTCAGCAAACATACAGGATACTCTGTCCAGTGACACTGAACAACACAAACATGCCAGAATTGATTCGTAAGGTGTCTCATTTACCAATGTTCAGTGAACCAGAAACATCGTTTGTTAAGTGATGGATATTGACAGCTCCACAAATGGCCGTGACGATGTCGTTTCATAAGAGCCCCCACGCACACGGCATCACTCACTGCGGAACAGCCCTTTGCCTCTTCCCCTCAGCAAGCTGTAAATCATGTCATTAAACAAGTGCTTCCAAAGCACAGCGATCTGTCATGATCCAGTGAAGATATCAGTTATAATGTGGGCACTTAATCTGTCAGAGCTTGTGGTGATGCATTTGAGAGTGAGGATCCCCACATTTAGCAGCCCGCCCATAAGTATTCAGTGACAGAAGTTAAATGGCAACATGAATTAATTCTTTCATCATGGGGATATATGGGACCATCACAGGCATTATTCTGAAAAAAACAGAGGGTTGTTTTCAAACTTACTTTCCTCCTTCATCATGAAGCTTATTTAATTTTTCTTTTCAAATTGCAAGTCCATAACTTCATGTGTTCAGATTAGACTAAAAGTTTTATCTCTGTAAGTCATACAGATTCCTTAAAAATAGTAATATGTGGATTTATATTTGTAACGTTATATGCAGGTTTTCAACCGACAAATCAGATCTTTTTCATGCATAAGTTTGGTGGTATGAGGGCATTAGGCAATTCTTTTGAAATAAAGAAAACTATACCAGCAGTAATCTTCCAGAGACTTTTTTTAACCACGTCATACTCCCGCGTCTCAAGTCCTGATGAAGAGGGGAAGGAAACTTGTCAAAGCATCAGTTCAGATGAAGCTCCCATTTAGATGGGACCACTCGAGGGATGAATTGGAGAAGCATCATTAAATGCTCCTTGATTCTCATCTCCTGCTACTCCATTAAGTTTTGTCAAGCCCACACATTTCAGTTAAAAAAAAATAAATGCCAGAAAAAACATAAAATACATCTGCTCTGTATAACAATCCTATTGTGTCATGAAAATGGAAAATGATATTAGGCTACAGTGTATCCACTGATACTATTTTTACTACTGTTATACATTTAATCTGTACTCAGAAGAAGAGACATTCTGCTCTGAAACGTGTAGAGCTGTTTTTTATCATGACCCCTGTTGAAAGATAAAATAACTAAGAGCATTTGGATTTATAAGCATTAAAATACACACTGAAATATGGTGCAGAAAAACCATTTCTGTTCAAATTATATTTGGTATAATGCAAAAAAGAAGGTGTACCAAGTATAAGAGGAAATCAGAATTCGGGGAAATGTAAGAAGTATTAAATGATATTAAAGTAATTTGATTTTCAGAATCCTAGATCTTTAAATTCTTGTGTTCTGTGCAATGAAGTTGTAAATCACAGAATCACAGAATAGCTAGGGCTGGAAGGGACCTCTGGAGATGATCTATCCAAACCCTGAATAATATATAGTTGCTACAGACTATGGCAACCTGCTAGGATTAATCAATGTATGTTTTTATAGTATTCCTTTCAAGTAATACTATAAAAACATACTAAGAATTATTATTAAATTATTTTGAATAATTAGGATTACTATAAAACTGAAGGGCAAATAAGCATTACAGACAGATCTTTTATGCCACAGTCACGAAAACTGTGATTACTGGAGAATCTATTTTGGCATACAGAAAAAAGTAAGCTCCATTTTAAAATGTAATCATCTTTAATTTGGATGTGCACTAAATCGTTCTGTAGAAACACTAAAAAAATTTTTTCCAGACATTCTTCAGGTGAAATATAAACACATACTGTTATGTTTGGAGCTAGAAGTTCTCATCAAATTAATTTGGGCAAGGATATAATCATTGCAAAGTCAGACTACGCTTCACTGTGAATTTCACGTAAATTCTTCTTAAAGCTATTGGAACTATTTTTTAACTTTCATTTTCATTTTAAAGGATAATTATTTCCAGTGTTTTGAATGTTTCACTATATCTAAACTGTATTTTCTAGGAAGGAATTCCCACAGAATTAAATCCGGGATTGAAATTGCTTGTGGACAGTGTTGAATTTGGCAAAATTTTTAGACTGAAGGCAAAAATAATCCAGAAATAAAATATCTTTATTTTTTTTATTTTTAAGGTGAAGTATTTTATTTGCAAAATAAAGATTGTAAACATCTAATTCATCTGAATTAAATCTGAGTATACATAAGAAGCCAGAAGAAAGCAAAGAAAAAAGTTCAATTACTCATTTGAATGAAAACGAAAATCTGGGGTTTCTATAGAGAGATGAAAAATTCTAACTACTTTTAAGATGACCACAAGGAAACTTATTTTAAAGTTCTTAATTCAGCTATGAAACTAAAATTTAACCACTTGCATTATTCAAGTTGGGAGGTTTAGTTACTGATTTAAACAATTTTTTAATTCCCTAATGGTTCTGAAATTCAGTGCAGGAGCTTTTCCAAGTCATATTTTCAGTCTCATTGTGTTCTATCAGTCAATCAAATTAAGAGAAGACAAAAGATCAAAATTTATTTTTCAGAATCTAATTCCAGCCCATGTCTGGGATTTTCCAGATTTTTACCCCAGCTCACTCTCCCATGCAAAGATCAAAAAAATTGTTCAGAATAGTTGCTAGTGGGTTTTTTTCAGGAGTGCTGTAACTACTTCAAGCACATAGTACATGGCTTTTACATCAACTCATCCATCTGACTGAACTGGAGTTGCAGTCTTCCCATTTTGAAGCCTAACAACACATTTTTAAACCTTTTCTGCCGAAGCAAGACGTGTGACACACGCAGTGGGTGTGCGGTGCCATCCGCTTCGGCACAGACTTACGAGGCTACACCAGCCTCAATGACAGGGAAGCATCCGCTCTAAGCAAGTCACTTTCACATATTTCCTCTGTGAAAACATGGAGAAAGCAAGTGCCTCTGGAGGAGCAGGTAGGCAATAACAAAAGGTCAGCAGAAAGACCCTCCTCTCTCCATTGACCACAAAAGGTGCCTCGGTGACAAACTCTAAGTGCTGCCTTTTGATGGCTAAAGACAGGTAAGGTGAACCTAACCCTGAGCATCTGAATCAAATCCAGTGCAGTTTGGAAAGGTAACTGCAGAAGTTAAAGCACAACTTCAAAGCAGTTGGCATTCTCCTGAACCTTTTATAATGTTTCTGCTTTTTTCATTCTGCCCATCCATAAATCAATAGTTATAACATATTTTAAAACATTTTAATAAATATTTCCAAGTCTGCATGGTTTTTATTATATAGAATCAAAGACATTTCACCATTAGAAAAGTTCAGCTATATCATAATTGCCATGGCCATAGATTTCTTTTCAATAAACAGGGCTTTGCCTTGTGTGAATCATTGGCATAGTGTACTCGAAATCTGCAACAAGCATCCACACATGCTCTTGATTTAGATAAAAGAAACCCACTGGCACGGTGTGGATGACTGCTAAGCAATATGTACCTCACGTGATGTCCTTTAATAGAAAGAGCACTCCGTAGTACGTAGACACAGAGCAGGTATAAAATTAGAGACAGACTGGGGCTGAAACACTAGACTATAATCAGAGTTCACACAACTCCAGACATCAAACCCCAACTTCCAAGACCCTACAGTCTTCTCCACTTCTCCATAGATTTGTCCTGAAAATCCATACTCAGTTATCAGAGAATCTACACAGTGACTGCAAGAACTAACAAGGACAATACAGCTTTAGGATTTGATATATATTCTCATGCATCTCAGTGAACAGCACATCTGAACAAAACTCTTCTCTGTGATTTACCCAGTTCTCATTCTCTAATTTCCAGACCAACTACTTTTACTTTATTTTGGATGAACCGCAGCCAGACAGTATCAGAAGATTTGCACAAGAGCTTGGTCTATGAGCCAGTAAAACAAATTCAGGTAAAATCAAAGGAATCATAAATATTTTGTCTCAATAAAACAGACTAACCTTTGGAATTTTTAACACAGACATGTCACATCTTCGACAGAAAAATTTGTCTTGAGTTCTGACAAGAAAGTCTGGTGCCATGCCTGACAGATGAGAACCACATTGAAACCTCAGCCTGACTATTATAATTGGGCTAGGGATGTGACTGTCAGAAGGTGGGTTATATAATTCACCTTCTACCTGTATGAGCTGTAGTATGACATGAGATTAAAATCTGAGAGTTAAGGAGTATCTATTTGTTTCAGAGAAAATGGCAAGGTTTCGCTTTGTCCCACACTAGCAAAGGACACCTTCGAGCTTCTGCGGTTCATTCTAAACAAAATAACTATTCAGAGGGAATGTAGTAAAAGCATTCATTAGCTATCACTGCAGTGCCTGGGGCAGCTCATAAGTGAAGACCTCATGAACTCAAAGTGTCCATACATAATGTTTTTGCATTTGATATACTTATCTAATTAACAAGGGGAGAAAGCTCTTGTTTGTTACTTAAATCAGTTCTGCAACATAAAAGTGAAATTACAAAGAATATTGTTGTTAGAGAGTTTGTTCTGTTTGAAAGCAATTTTCAAAGTCAAGTTTTAGAGAAAAATCTACCCTTCATTTCTTCCAGATGCAACCATTTGCTCTTCAGGCTCCTATTGTCAATTTTTCCTACCTCTGCCTTTCAGCTACCCAGTTGGGGTCTCTTAATTCCTTCAAATATGCCCCTGAGAGTATTTCGTTCCATGCGTTAGGTTGTCCTAATACTTTCTCAGAAATACTTGATATACTCTGTTTTTCAGTCACCAGACAGTCGTCTTTCCCTTATCATACATCTATGTTGTCCATTCTTAATCACCCATTCAAGGTACTTAGTTGGAGCTCACCTTGGTGGTGGTTCACAAATACATCTCCCGTGTTTTGGATAACACGGAGATTCTATAAGCTTTGCAGATGACTATCTCCTTTACTCACACTTTTATTATTTCTGCCTCTTGTCTTTGTCCAATAAGTTCATCTTATTTGACCCTCTTTTACTCTGGTAATTTGGGATTTTGGTCTGTCCTTCTAAGGGCACTGGCTCTTATTGTGAAACTAATTTTTTTTCCCCTCTCTGAGATTTTGTATTTAATAGCACTTTTTTCTATCCTTTTTCTTCACTTTTCTTCTATAGATTTTTTTTCTTTTAGGACTCCCTTTTCTCATTCTGTTCTTGAATTTAGTCTTAACACAGTTATTTTAATTTAGCCTTCCTTCTTTCTCAATTATTTCATAATTAAAAATAAAAATAATTTTAAAAAATAATCAGGAAGTCCTAACTATACAATTTCTAATCTTAATCCAGCATGTCGGCTGACTGTGGGTTAATGATACAAAGAGCAGTATCATCTTATTAAACTCTGAGCTCGCATGGCTTCATTTACCACACGGGGCTCATACAGCATTGGCTGCCCAACTGAGTTTTCTTTAAGAACCTTTTCACTCAAGAATTAGGAAACAGCCTATGTCAGGACAGAGGATTATATTCCCACTTTAAGCAAGGACTGCAAAAATATTTAGGAACTAACCATCTCACGCACACCTGCGGATAGAAATTTCTCTCTCAGACGCACGTGCTTGGCTATTGGAATGCTTCTTTCTGAGTGAGCACATAAACAGATTTCAACTACACTCATTCTTTTGAAAAGTGCTTTTTTTCCTATGTGGTACAACATCTGACTTACAGATTTTTTGACATACAAAGGGCCATTAGAAACAACCATTCTTTGTAAAAGTGGCCCACCTGTGGGTTCTGTTTGTATTTAGTTATAATACTTATGATTTTAGTCTGACTGCTGAGATAGTACATGTAATTTTTTCTACTCAGAATTACAAGATTCTATTATTTTGGGGAAGATAAAAGGTAAAGCCATATTTGGGCTCTCATTCTTTTCCTTTCAGCAACAGTTTGCATGCTAGCAAGTCCGGTGAACTCTCTGTGCCTCTTGTGAAGATACAATCTGTTAAGTACTCATCACTCTCTCAGTCAACCAGCACCCAAATTACTTGTTCTGTGTAATTTCCTCCTACCTTATAAGCACTGACATATTCTAAGTCTTTTTAAACTTAGGAGCGATTGTCTAGAGAAAAGAGTCATCTCTGGTGCCATTTCAGCTACTTGCAAACTCAGCCTTAAGAGGTCCTTCTACCACTAGTGATAAGATAAACAATGTGACCTTGGAAACATTTTTGTCAAGAGAATCCTGATGGTTAGTTCATGAATCCTTAAGATCCAAGTTATTCTGATAAGCTTTTTCAACATTTATTGCTATTTCAGTCTCTGTTACAAGTGGGACATCCCAGTTTGTTATTCTGTCTTTTTATCTCTCACATGAATAAATTACAGGGTTCTGCTTCTTATCACAGAAAACATTCCACTGATCATCTGGGGAACACAAAACATTTTTTTCAGTCTATAAATTATTCTTATAGAAACTCTCATAACTAGCAAGACAGTTGGTTTTGTTTTGAGTTTTGTGTGTGCCTTTTTTGACAGCATTTGTCTAAAATAATCACATGTGGTCTATCAAATTTTAGTTTTGTCATTAGAGCTGTCAGTCTTTCATAAAACATAATTTTAAACACATATGCACACACACAATAAACCCTTTGCAGTGTCTTGGCCAATGAGTGTGAATGACAAATATACCTGGCTGTTCTCCTATGGTGTTTTCTTACTGTTCATTGGCAGAAACAGTGATTTCATGGTAGAAGGTTGGAAAATGACCTCTTGTAATGATGAAATTTGCATAAATAAATGCTGATTGCACAAAACGAATAATGTGCAGTGAGTATCATCACAATAAGTTGTCTCCTACTGACACAGAGTCTAAGTTAGAAGCGTACAATTATGCAAATCAAACTAATGCCAGTTTCTCATTACTGTCGTGGTGGAGGCAAACACATATCCTCCACAGACAGCTTGATGCTGGGACACAAGCCAAAATGTTTGGTTTTGCTGACACAGCAACTGAGTCAACAAAAATAGGATATAATAGTAATACATCAGAGGAATCCATATCAGGACAGACCTGAAACTTAATGGACTGTGAATCTTTTGTCTGCAGAGAGGCCTTTCACTGGTATTGACCCATAGTACGCCTGCTTCCACTTTTGCCGATTTTATAGAAATAGATTACAGAAGCAATTGCTTTTTGGAGCTGAAATGTCTGCAAAACAGTCTATTAGCTTTCCTTATAGCAGATGAGATGACATTTATAAATACTTAAATAATGTCATGTATCCCACATTTAAAAACTTCCCAGAATAATTCACAGGCTGCTTGTGGCTGCTTGATCTAATGTTTATGTGAAGTTTTGTTATGACACCACTGGGATTTTCAAACAATGCCACTTTTTTGTGCCATCGTAAAAATATTCAGACAAAGATATTTTATTTTTCTTTAAAAAAAATCGCAGCAGCAATTACCATTACTGTGAGGGACTGAATAGAAAAAGAGCTTGATAGCTCCTCTCAGAGTGGTGCTGACCCTTGAGAACATGTACAGCACTGGTACTCTGAGCCACTGAAGAAGAATCTAGTGCTCTATCACTTCAATTTCTCACCCTTCTTACTCAATTAATTACTACTTCTTTGAACTCATCTGCATTTTTGCCTTCCATATATACGCTGGCATGCAATTCAGAAATATCAAGTTAAGACTGAGCTCACAGTTTGAAATCAACACCACCCAACGCACACACAGTTCCAGCAGAGGAGTTTGCTGCTCAACAAAATTCAGCATTATGGGACATTTCAGAAGTATGACTTTGCTCAAAGACAAATTGGAAGGTACTCCACTTGACTTTAAACAAAGGAAAAAAAAAACCCAAACCAAAAAACACCACCAACAGCAACACACAAAACCCCCACTAAAACCAACAGTCATTTTATAAAACAATCAGATCAGATAACATCAACTGAAATACATTGTATTCTGTAAAAGCAGTCTCTGTGAGCTCTCATCCTTGGAAGAATCACTCCAAACTACCCAGCATGTACACAAATTCACCTTAAATTTTGGCTGCAAATAACCTCCTGAGACAGAGCAATTAACCACATCTGTAAGAACTGACAGTTTAAACACTTCTGAAAGTCTTCCTGAGGTAAGACCTCTGCATTGCTATTACCACTGCTGTTGCAGTCACAGCACCAGCAACTGAAAAAAGGTTTAATAGAGACAAAGGAGTCTCTTCCATGTTATTTCAGGGTACCTGAAGAGGTTCTGCTACAAAAAAGAAACAAAACAGGCCCTTCCTCTTATACCTCCTCCTTGCTAATGCATTACCACTTCCAGTAAAGCACACTTAGAGTGTTGATGAAGCCAGAAGGGTGGCACAGCTCTGCATAGCTGCCTTTGGAGGCAAAGATGCCCTGCTGGACATCACTTTTTAAAAAATCAGTTAAGTGGCAGGAGATTGGGATACCTCCTTGCTGATAAAAGTTTGGTCACTTCTGAAATGCTTTTCAAATCAGAGAAGTTACACACTGACCTTTAAAAATACTGCTGGTTTGCTTTGGGAATATCAAATTGCGTTCAATGATGGGTATTTAAGAAAAAATCTGACGAAAGAAGGACACCTTTCAGAAGAAAAATAGAGAATATTTTAAACTCTCTTCATGCATCATGCTTCTTTGAACTCACTCAAAATGAACACTGTGCTCTATTATCCAGCTATGACTAAGGACAGGTTTTCTCCAGAGCAAATTATTTTTAGCAAGACGATTCATCATACATTTATTGCTCTATTTTTGATGCCTCGTTTTATGGTTGCAATTCCAGGAAAGCAGAGCTATAAGTGAAAATATATAAACATCCAGTTCCTCAGCCTTTCTTCAACTGTGAGTCCACAGTTTAATGGGTTGCATCTCAAATTGAGAGGTAAAACATAGAGGGTAAAGTCCAAGTTAAAAACTGGTGACAAACTTGTGCAAAAACAGAAACTTGGTTTGATGAGGGACAATATTATACATATTAGCAACAGAATTTTATAGTAGTAGGTGTGTATCTGTGTTCCCTGACAATCATTTTTCTAACTGCTGCCAATTTCAAGAAACTGACAAGGAATTTCCAAGAGATTTTCTAAATATTTCATGAAGCCAGGTTGCTAAGCAAGTATTCCTGTGAAGGAACCAATACTAAAGGAAACCTTCATATGCATCCTAATTTCAGGAAGAGCTTCAAAGTTAATCCTACATTTTTCTGACCCTAAAGGCAACCAAAGAGGTCTAGGAGAGCAGCCTTCATAGGCTGTGCCTGCACCCCTGTGGGTGCACCCAGCAATCTGTTCCTGCCAGCATCAGGTCTCACAAACCCGCAAAACTTTCTCTCCTATCCAGATCGAAAAGTGGCCCCAGGGTATTTCTTTATTCTGTTGGACAGCTTCATAGGAGAGATTTTATTACGGCAATTTCCACCTGTTCTCAGAAGTTTTGAAGTCTCCTCACAGAACCCATACTTTTCCTTATTTTTATGCTGTCAGTTTAAAACCGTCAAGTTTTACCTTGGCTTATAATAAAGTTTATAATAGAGCACGCATACTGCAATTTTCTCTTGTTAGGGTATGGACATGTCGTCCCTCCCATCTACTGCCTCTTTCTCACAGCAACTTCTACTCTCCCCTTTCAAATCTATTTTCCTCAATTCAATGATGTTGAACAGCCAGGAAAATCTCAAAATAAAGATGGTCAGGCAGTATAGTTGGAGAGAAACTAAAGCTGGAGAGAAACTAAAACGAACCTGGGTTTACTTAACAGGAAAGTAGCATTTGTGAGGCTTCTGGTGGATGCCATGTCCCTTCTATCTCCCCAAAAATGCTTTCTGACATCTCAAGCTTATAATAGATATGTACAGCTAGCTGACCTTTATCTTGCTTGTGTCATATTGATCTATCAGTGAATCCATAATAAAAGATGGCAGTCTGAAACAGTAAAAAGTAACAGCCATTGAGATGGATAGCTGCAGCTAAAATGTAGTTTCATTGGGACACCCAGTGCAAAGAACTGTAGATTCATGTCAGGCGGGGCATAAGTACCCCCTCTAAAGCTCACTGCTGCAAACACCCGGTACACAGATGACCTGCCTTCAGAATATATGTTTCAGTATTGATTTTCATCGTTTCAGAACAACAGGAAAAGCCAAATGAAAGTTTCTTTGCAGAATACTAAAAGTAATTTACGTTCTTCTTTTGATTCCATCTCTGTATTTTGCTTTATGGTTCACAGTACAAGTGCTTATTTTAAAAATTCATTCCTGACTCAGAAGGAAAGCACAGAGTTGAAGATCTTTGGGAGTACAGAGCAAGAAATGAGCCACAAATGAAATGAAACAAAACAAAAATGCATTAGGATTTAGTGGTAAGTCATTACACAGCAAAGTTTGTATTTTAAACACAGACACATTTGTTGTTCTGGTAGCTTATAATGCTATAAATCTAGCAACAATATGAAGAGGAAAATATGTTGTGAAGATACTCTTATTACAACACGATAACATTGGCTTCTTATGGCCTCTGCTCCTGAAGTCTACCTGAAACAGTTTTCCCGTGTATAATAAAATCATTATTTTAAGATTCTTCAGGGTTATGACCAAAGGGCTTGTCTAAGTGAGATAAATGCTAACACCCTTCTCGTGCAGCTCTATGCTTTCAGGACCATACTTCTAGTTTGAGCACATAGTCTCCTTCTCTCTTTAAAAATGGAAATTATAACAGAAGGGGCACAGCAGCTACTCACTGTGAAATGCTTACAGGTGTCAAAAGGTCCTGTCTGCCTCTGCCGCCCCACCAGAAAGTCACTGGAGTTCTGTGTTGGACAAAGGCAATCAAGTAATGGGACTTGGGAATTAAATCTGAGCTGCCTGGTAAACAAACCTTTATTCAGGATTATTATTTCAGGCTATCTCAAGAGTCAGGCAAATACAACCTAATTTGTTACAGTTGCTTTACAGTTTCAAACATTCCTTGATTCTCATGACATTTACTTTATTTGTATTTAATTGTACTTGCAGTGCTTTGGGGTTTTTCTTTCTGTTTTTTTGGGGTTTTTTTAATAAAAAGATAAGACAATCTTTGGATGTCACCAGCTAGAAGAATAATGTCTCATGTCATAACAGCAATCCAGTCTCCCTTAAATGCTTACAATTACTCCAAGAGCTGAGACTGTATATACAAGCTTGTGTTTCCTCTGCCTACCACCAGACGCCTGATTTGTTGCAATAACAGAACCAGTTATTTTTTATAGCCAATAGACTGGCTGCCGTCTCCGAGCAGAAAGATGACTTTTCAAAAGATGATATTTGAGGAACATTTTGCCTAACAGTTCTCAAAAGACTGTTCAGTGTGTTGATCTGTCAGCAGTTTCTGCTATATGAACCTTATAGAACAAACCAAAAACTCCAGAAGAGTGAACGTGCAATTCCCCTTGAAGCTGCTAAGGGACAGCGTTAATGAAAAATTGTGTTTTAAGGCAAAAAAAGTGGGGAATTTTCCCTCAGTTCCTGCTTGCAATGGCAGAGCGCCTTATATGTTAAGTATATAATCTATGTTAAGCTCCTTGTAGTCTTCTCAAGCTAACATTTTTACAGCTCTTCATTTTCTGATGGCTTAGTCAGCCTTTAGTACTCAGAAACACCCAACTCCATTGCTCCCACTTCTGCACACCGAGATCTACAAAATACCTTCAGAAGATGTGCATAGAAACTGAAACTCATAACCTTACCACAGAGAGTCACTTATCCGGGTGAAACACTGGTTATGGCCCACCACACTCTTCTCACACACCTCCTCCTGCTGACAGCCTCTCACTTCTCTGCTCCTCATCTCCTACTTCCCTTTTCTCTCTGGCTGTCCAGCTGGCACATGTATCAAGGAGCTGACGCCATGGACTAATCCCCAGAGCCACAGAGCCCGATGAAACACCTGAGCTGACCAGCACCTTCACCACTGAAGCTGCCCTGCTGTGCTGCTGCCCTGCTCCCACCTGCCTCCTGCCCCCTCCTGTCATCCTTCCTCTCACTGCCTGCAGGGTTCACCCGACCATGCAGGGAGCCAAAGCAGCTCAACAAGACAGGACAGAACAAAACTAATTCATTAAACTGTCTAAATAGATCTCTGGCATTAGAGTAAGCTGCCTCAGCTCACTAAGGGTTTCGGAGGAGCTGAGGAAAGACGTAAGGCCACACGGCGGTGGAGGACAGCAGGACTTGTCCATGCCAGCGCTGTCGCACAGCCTCTGCCAACAGTTGTGTCTACTAATACTTCACTGGGGAGTTTATTTCTTCTTTTTCAGACTTGATAAAAAGTTCAAATAAAATCTATTACTTTTCCTTAGAACTTTTATTTCTCTGGAGTACTCCAGAACACTTTCCCTTTTCTAATAGTATGCAATTGTTGGATTTCTGGAGATTTGGCCATTAGAGTAAACTCAGCATCTCAGAGCAGGATGAGGGAGAGTCAGCCCACCCCAAAAGCCTCTTGGAGTAGTTTTTGGATTTATAGACTTTTATGGCAAGCTGTGATGGTATGGGACGTTATTTTACCATCTAGTCAACTCTATACTGATGAGGACGGTGTCCTCATAGCAACCAGTTAAAAAACCAATTCACATATTTTGTGCCAAATTAAATTCATTTGGTCAATAAAAGGAAAGAATACAGCTATTAGCAGAAAAACATCTTCACAAAACGGCCCCTCCCCAGTGATCCTTCAGCCTTTACCCACACACAAGATTTACTGACTATCTTCCAGAGCTAATCCAGGAATTCAATAACTAATGGATACTAAAAATCATGGACTCAATAAAGACATTAGTTTTATGGCCCATTACAGTCCTCTTACTGTACATCCTACTGATCTCTCTCCACGCACTGGCGCTAAATCGCAGTTTCTGTCTCCACTCCGCAGGAATTCTCTCCAGCTAACACTCATCCATACAAAAATCCCTTTCTCTCAAGTTGTCAAATCAATTAACATAATTAAGTTACACTAAAAACAATTGTTTCTGTCATTCGCTGGGAGTTTACTGCTTCTACAGTCATACTTCCACAGCTACTTCAATTTAGTTAAAAGGAATGGTGTACTGAAAGGAAATTTTTCATATTTTTTCTCTTCCTCCACAATTTCTTCTCTTTCTACTTGTACCACAAAATTCAGTTGCTTTGGACAAAACTCCAGGAGAAGATAAGACAGTTCACAATAGCCTTGTCTGGTCTGGGAAAGATGTGTGGAAACCAGACAGCTGGTCAGAGCAGCCAGAGAGCACCCTGAGCCACAGAAGGGAAAGGAAGCTCCAAGCAGGCAAAGCAGTGACCACAGCAGCACTGCAGCCCTCCCGCTGCACTTGGAATGCTGAGGACATCACAACCCACACCACCCTCCTCAGATGCTTTCCTCAATGCACTGGCTCAGAAATCAACGACACAAGTGCCCACTGAGAAGGATTGTTTCACAGACTTGGATACTTGAAGTAATGCCTTCTCTCTAAATGACAGACTTTCATAGATTTTGACAAAAGTTTATTTTTCATATCTACTCAATTTGAATTTCAGGTTGTTCTTTATCCAATTCTCCCTTTTACAGTGCCTCTCAATCAAAACATTGTCCTGATCATGACATTAACTCTCCAGTTTGTTCTGAGAGACTGGGAAGTGCATTGCCTCAGACCAGTTAGCAATTATTCACAATACAGTCGATACATTGTCACTATGAGAATTAGCATCAACAGAGCTTTAAGGCTAGACTTGGTGCCACTCCACTTAAAAATATTTCTTTACTGCTCGAAAAGCCTCAAGAAGCATCCAAGCATATCTATCAACACCTATACCCAGCATGCTCTCAGAATATTACTGAGAGCACCGGCTTCTTGACAACGACACCGAGAAGAGCAACATCAGAATGACCTTTTGTAAGATAATGTATTGCACCCTTCATCATCATCCTTACTGCTGGGATTTCTCTCAGATGATGCAGCAAAACAATGAGTCTGTGTCTCCGCACATCCATGTTTTCAAGCACGTTAGTTAAATTTTTTACAATAAAAAATGAATTTAAAATTTAGGAGAAAGAAAGAGACCAAGAACTACACTTACTGCATATGGCACTGAACATGCACATTTTTATGATGTGTAGTGCTTCTTTCTTTAAATAATTTCCTTGCTGGCCAAGCACTCTGAAGAGGTGGTGCTATAATTGGCATAATTCAAGCTGCTCTTAATGAAAGAAGCTTTATATAATATACAAAATCCAAGCTGGGATCCTGAGATGGAGGGAAGAAGGAAACAGAGAGAAAGTGAATACTACTTCTTTTTTCTTCAAAATAAAACTGATTTGATCATATAGGTATAATTTTTTTCTTTTGAACTGCCCTGGTAATCAAAGTGTAGACTAAAGGACAACAATGCAAACTAGCAGAAAAAGAACATCTCAGCCCTGTACTGCCTCTTCCTCCCTCAGTCCTTTCACTCCTCTCTCTACCAGCTTTCACAGTCACCTGAATTCTTCTTCCTGACTCATATGACCATGTGTTAGTCAGTTTTCATTAAACTAACTTCTTTTTGCTATTCCCATGGTCCATTACTTTCTGCCTGGTTCCTGTGAAGTAACGATGAGTCAGTAGGGAAAGAGGAAATAAGCAATCAAAATTAGAACTGCAGGCACATGATGAGCATCATTAAGAGCTCACTTCTTCCTCTTGCTCTCCTGACAGCTCTGTTACTTTCTCATGTTCTAATTTCACTGGATGATCAAGACAACACATATTTAGTTAGCACTAAGGTCACTGTAGTCCTGAAGATCCCTGATTCCGTTCATTTCAATCCTTCACAGAATTCATATTCATTTCGCACATTTTCCAAACCATCCCATTGTGGTGAAGGCAGTAAAGGGAAAAAACAATCTCTGTCTCTTCTATAGTTTTTTTCAGATGCATAATGAAGAATTAAAGATCACTTATGCCAGAGCAAGGCCACAAGAAGGAGCACGGCCTCCCTCTGTTTATAATATCCATTTAATACTCTCAACTCCAGGAGCTGAGACACTACCTAGCAGTCTATGCTCCAGAAATTACATATCTCTAACAAGTGTCACATAGTACTGTGACTGCCATGGAGTCACATGGACTGAAACCAAGAGCTTCCTCTCTTCCTGGCTACATCCAAATCCCTAGGTTACAGAGCTATGACTTCCTAGGCTGCCTTTTATCCAGTCAGTCTTTTAACCCCTCTTTTTGTGGTTTTGTTGGGTGGTTTTGGGGTTTGGGGTTTTTTACTTACTCTAAGAGCCTTACTAGATACCTGTCTCTGGAATAGTGTGCAGACTAAAAGTGTCAAGTGAAAGGTATGTAAAAAGTCAGATTCACACCCTGCACATGTGCATTAACCAGTGATATATTATTTAAAAGGGAATAAGTGACCATCTAAAAGGGAAAATACATCTTAAAGGAAAAGCATAGTCATATATCTTAAAGCCAGTATTCCAAGCTGTGAAAACTATGTGAAAGGAGTTGTTTGATACATATCCAGCATTAATCAACTCCCTTACTGGTCACTTTGCATGAGTTCTTGTTCCCTCTGCAACCCTATTAGGGCCTGTCCGACTCCACAGAAATATAGAATTTGTGTTCTTTCTTAGAAGGCTCCAGCTAAGGGGACCTAAATGGTTTACTGCATTTCAGCTTAAGTGTTTTGCTGCTGTCTCTTCATTGGTCTGCCTTTACTTAATTCTTTTCTGGTTTTATTGGTATTTAACTACCTGTACTTCTGGATGTCACTATGTCAGATGAAAGATGCTGAAGTCCTGGCCTCAATGAAATTATTGCAAATTCCACCTAGGAAGTTTGAAACAATAGCTGAGGAAATACGTCAAAAGGATAAACAAAAGCTGTAAGGAAAATAAATTTGAGTTTGAGCGGCAGATTTTAGTCCCACAACCTAACACTATGACTTGAGTGCAGTTCTTCTTGATCTATAACGGTATAGGAAAGATCAAGATATCATCTTATAAAGGTCTTTTGGGGCAATACTTTCAGGACCTGAAAGCATTTCAGGATTTTACCTCATTAACATCCATTCTAAACAGAAGATCTTGGCAGTACGTCATAAATAGGAAATTACCTGTACTCATTGGTGTGTCTGTTTTTCAGAACAGCCTGACAGCTGCAGAGAGAATGCTGATCCATTTGACACAAGGCATATTAAGTTGGTCAGCTAAATATGTGAACCATGAAACACTGATGCCTGTTAAAAGAAGCAAGTGCTTCAAATTAATCAGCTGAAATCTGAAATATTGTACTTTATTGCATTAACACTTCATAAATAACAGCCATTATTTCTAGTCACTTCTTCCATGCAAATAGAAAATGTCATTAGCCACGTTTTGGCCGGGTTCTTTGTCTAATTTCTATAGCTAAGGTGGCAAAAAGGTTATTACAACTAATAGCAAATTTAAAGTTTTATTAGCAGTAAACTGCAGAAGCTAATGGTGATGCCAACACTGGATAAAATCATTGTCACAGTTAATTTTGAACTCTTTATTTCAAACTTAATAATAGGAAACTCAATGGAGAGGATATTACACGGCCCATATCACTCATGAGTGCCGCAGGCCTGAGTAACTTGTTATTTTGCTCATGAGTGAAATAAAATGCAGATTATACTGCCTGCTATCAGGGGCACTGCTTTAATTGAGGGTGCATGCATGGTGATGAAGGAGTACCAAGTAGGTTTCATTTTCTCAAATGTTATAGGAATGATCTTTGTAATTCTGTGACTTGTCAAATCACCTCTCCATTACTGTTGCATTTTTAAAGTTCTTTCTGTTCCTTCCCGGATCGTAAAGAGTGGTTAGGTATGGTTTTTGCTTTTGTCAGGGATTACGTGAAACTGCTCCTGTGACATCCTGCTCCTGTAACATCCTGTAAACCTCTGCTGTTCATTTGCTACACAAGGAGAAAACAATGGAGTATCTGTGTCTTAGTCAGAGTTAATCATTTATGCCAGCCAACACAAACTACTTCTCCACCCTGAGACATTCTCACAATCAGAAATAAATAATACAAGATATACTCCTCCTCCTTACCTTAGATTTATTCAGAAAATAGGTGTTTCCCAGAAGTGATAGCACATGAGAATTTCTTTGCCTAAAGTAGATTTCTTTTCTATTTAACCATTTACTGTTCTAATGCCCTGAATGCCACAAATCACAATATTCCCTATCTGGATTTTGGAAAGTTTTCTTCATAATTATCTGAAAGCTAAGTTTTCATTTTTATATCCTGTACTACTAGCTAGGAAGGTCTGGCTTCTAATCAGATTGCATTTCTCCAACACTTGCTAAACCTTGCAACTTCTTTTCTTCAGCCAAAACTACCCCAGTAGTTACAAACCAATTACTCACCTACCACTGAAATCAACAGAAGGATATTTACTGACCTTACCAGGCTTTAGGTCAGGTCTTTAAATACAAAGGGCTGTAAATTTCCTTTTTATTTATGAATATATAATAGAAGAAGATGTCCTACACCTTTTAATCAACCCTAGTCAGGGCTATCACTGTTGCACCTCTAGGCAATTGCTGATAGCATTCTTGCGAGATTACTAAAGACGTATTTATCAGCTTTCATTATCAAGCTCCATATCCAGCAAAGAATTAACAAGGAGTAAAAGCAGCACTATGTGTTTGACAAATTGAAATCCTGACAATAGGTAACTGTAAGCACAGTGCATTTCCATGTAAGATGCTCAGACGAGCTTTTTTCTCAGTAGTACACCTAGATTAGTGTGGTGTTCCACTGAAGCTGATTTAGTCAACCAGAAAAGAGACAATAGCTGCAATTGTAACATTGCATTGCTCAGTGTAGACATATTGTGAGGGATCATTTCTGATGTGCTGAGAGTGAAAAATGAGGTGCTGAGCTAATGAATTGGGTTTTTTTAGTTTCAGAGTTTTTACTCAAACTATTTCTCTTGAGCAACCAAAAGGAGAATTTAGTGATCCAATCTCACACAATACCAATACAGTAATAGCTAGTTCCTACATCTCTGGGAGCCTATGTTAAGCCACTAAGTAATTAAGTGCAATCAATCCTTGATAGCTAAATTAGTCCTACAATTACAATTCAGATTTCTCCTGAAATAACTACTATAAAACTATTTTTACTGAGGAGACTATTTAAAGCCCTGTACTAAAGAGACCATTAAGGATTTTCTACAACCCAGCACATGTGCATTGACCCAGGCTGACCATCGTCCTTCTAAATAAAATCTTAACATTTCTAATGGCACAAAGGACCATCTTTTGTAGCCACAGCATGATTACTCTCTGGCAAATGCCTCAGACAGGATGGGTCTATGCTCATAACTCCATCTTTCTTAAAGAACAGTCTTTCTCTCCCTATGGTGTGTAGGAGATGACAAAAAAGATGGCTCCTTTTCAAAATGTCTTTCTTCTAAAAGGAGACAAGACATTGACACACTGGAAATCAAAATTTTTCCACCTTCAAAAAGGGACAGAACAGAGTTTAAGAGGTTACCATAGTTTCATCTTGTTAAATTAAGAGAGAATTTAGTCAAGAAAAAATTTAATCCATTGTTAAGAGTTCATTTTACTTTTCTTTGGTGACATGTGCTTTTCTTTGGTGACAGGGGCTTCGTGCTTGCAGCGTTTCATTTCTCTTGGGACCTATTGTAGACTTCAAAAGATAAAAGAAACCTATCGTTCCGTAAGCCACTGAGCAACGTAAAATCGTATTGTAGTATAAGTTTCTTTGACAGGTTGACCTCATGAAGAGATTTTAGCCCTTTCTTTTCATTTTCTTTACTGTAGCTTTGGTGAATTAGGCTAGGATATTGATTTTGTGGCAACACTGAAATCATAATGGCTTTTAATTTCAAAGATGCCTGTTTGTCTTATTACATGTCTGTGTCTGCAGAGTTACATGAGAATTTAAGCCTTTCTACCTTAAACTTTACATCTGCTTCCCACTTTCAGGCCTAATAAAGCCTTTCAATTTGCTTTTCCAATTTTTTTTTAATCTCACCTAAACATGTGCTCAAGCAGAGGGCTGCAGATCATTTCCTCTTAGTTCTGACTTGATTCAAAGCATTTGCCATATGCATCTATTCAGCACCAAACACACTGTCCCCAGCTCTTGGTAAAAGGTTCAGAGTCTTGGTCATCAAAACACACGTGAAATGCCTAACAGAATTTTCCAGCCATCTTTGATCTTTATGCAACTCAGAACATGGATGAGGGGAGAAAACAGAAAACATAGAATATTACCAAGGCAGGATTTAGAAATACAAGGAGGAAAAATTCTGGGGGTACTATTCAAGTACGCTGATTCCCGTGTCAGCGTTAAAAGCAAAAGCAGAGGTTATTTTTTTTCAGCATTCCTCAAAGTAGTTCATATTGCAATTCATAAACTTGAAAATCCTAAATTGAACTGAGAGAATAATTCCAACTAAACGTGAAAATACTATATAGTTTTCACCAAACATTTCTACTTCTTCTTTAGGAATATTTTCTTATTTTGCGTGATTTTTATGATAACTATGTGGGACAAATTTTTAAAATGCTAAATGCTGTGTTTTTTAAAAGGGCCATAAGCTAACTTGAAAAATTTTCAATAACACAGGACATCTACGAGAAGAAAAAGAAACCAGCAAAACCAAACATCCAACTAAAAACCTCAGTTCACTGCTAAAAGAACTGAAATTCTCTTACTGACAAGGATATTTCTGTTCTCAAAGATTCAGGAAGTGACTTTACCTTTATCCATAAATGACTGGAATGATTACTAACAACAAAAATGCTCACCAAGATCTTCAACTTGGCTGTAAAAGAAAAAGTGAAAAGGGCATCAGTTTTTCTGATGTCAACAATTGCATTTAAATGCAAATAAAATCCAGATAAATATATTTATTATTTGTCATTGTTTTTATTTATTACTATTATTGATATATCATATTTGTAAACAAGGAATTAAGATAGATATATGCTCAAAGTTGTAACTGATTTTGGACTGGAAGCATTTTTCTTATATTTTTCTATTCAGAACACACACAAAAAAAGATAATTAAAATATTAGCATTACTTCTATTAAAGGTTAATTTGTTGAAGGTGTCTGTCTTATCTTTCAATTTTAAGTACAAATTATTCCTGGTGGACATTTATTAAATATTTTAATCTAGTCAAAGAGATAAAAAGAGAGAGAACTCTTTTACTGTAGTTATATAGAAATACTATAAAACAGATTTCGCACCCAACTATGTCTTCAATCAATGCCTAATTAAATGACTATAGTGAATATTCTATATTTTTAAAAACAGGGGAATATGTTTAAATGTTTATATCTGTATTTCAGTTAAGTTCAATGTGTATTATGATAACTTTTTTTGCCCGAGGTACTTCCATTGCATAGGAAAAGAAAGTTTATTTTTATTTTATCACTATAGTTCCTCTGTATCTTTTTGCATTAATATTAAACATAACTGTCCCAGTTTTCTCTCTACTATTTTCTACTTGCCAATTTCAGACTAATAAGCTAGGATTTGGGGACCGCTAGAGGGTTATATGAGCATTCTACTGAATTTTAAGTCAAGTTAGTCATATGAATCTTAATTATCATGTGTAGGAAACTGATACCTCCCTAAGAAATCCCTTGTGATAGAAACAAAAAGGAAAAGTCAAAAGAAAATTTTCCATTCACAGATCATGAAAGCTTCTCAGTTTTTGACAGTAAGCATTTTACTGTTTACTGCCTTAAGTTACTTAGATGTGTTTTGAGTAAAATAAATATACCCTTCAAAAAATCAAAACAAAATAAACAAATAAAAAGCAAAAACAAAAGATTGGGGAAAGAAAGTATCATTATCATGTCCATTTTTCATTTGAGAAACTAGGGCAGAAAGTTTGGGGGATCTCAGTAACAATGAAAATATGCTGAAACAGAGCTTAACCCTAAATCCCACATCTCACATTTAAATTTGGCCCACGCTTGTATACATGGCCAAAACATCCCTGAATTACTGGGGAAAAGATCTAACTTTGCAATGAAACACAGGGGTTTGGTTCACTCTCTAATGTCAATGAACAACTAAGTG
The DNA here is from genome assembly GCA_013398855.1 of Mohoua ochrocephala. Taxonomy (NCBI): domain Eukaryota; kingdom Metazoa; phylum Chordata; class Aves; order Passeriformes; family Acanthizidae; genus Mohoua; species Mohoua ochrocephala. The sequence goes on from VZTA01002072.1 coordinate 208,432, forward strand.
GCAACTGTTTAAAGCAAGATGTGCACGTATTCTGGGAGCACGTGGCATTCGTACACTTTACAGAATCCTGTGTCACTGGGGTAAGCAGCAGCTGACAAAAATGGCCAGATTTCCTGCGTTCTCACAAACAATCTTTGTGGGCCATTAATTTATTGCAGTAATCCCCAGTGTTAGACATCTAAGTTCTTTATACTCAATTAGAATACCCTCTGCATTACAAAAGTACGTGATTTTATTCCCTGCTAACCAAATAGTTTCTGGGTTTTCAGGACACTGTGCCTTCACAGTGTTAGGCACTGCTAAATTTCAGCCTCTCTCAGACTTAAAAGTATCTATTTTATTCAGTCATCAGCCCCTTGGTAACATTTCTGGATTGGAGTCCTAACAAGTAAGAAGCTGATCTTGCTATCCAGTCTGGTCATTATCACATCCTTTGTCAAGAGCCAAGAAATCACTGATTCATGCTCTGATTTTAAGGCAGGATTGGTTCTACTCAGACATCAATGATGTCCAATTCTGTGGCAGTTTCAATCACAGCTATCCATCTAATACCCAGCAAAAAAAAAAAAACCACCAGTTCTGCTACTAACACAGTCCTTAAGTGCTGCTCTCTGCAAGGTGTCCAGACCTGGATTCATCTTCAAGTGACTCTCATCTGTGTTCAAATACAGCAGTTGACCTCTTGGCAGTGAAATATCAGGGAGTCAGCATAAACGACGCTCAGACACTCACTTAGTGGAAACTCAAATCATTTGTCATGATGGAGGAGTCCCTGTGCATTGCTGCAAGTTCCAAATGGTCCAAGGTCAAGAGTCATCTCCCCTCAGCCCATTTCAAAGGGTGCCTTCAATTACCTTTGATGCATGACTTTGCTCCTTCTCGGATCTGAGCTAGATGCCATTTAAATTTATCATGCTTCTTTTTCAAAAACTGTTTGCTGTCTTTAAACTTCTAAGGGTATTTTTCCACTATCATTTAAATCACTGATTTTTTTTACAGTTCTGTCTGTTTTCAGTTGTCCATTGCAATTTTTGAATAACAGCATTTAATGGCTAATTATGATTGTCCCTCACTCTAACCTGTCTAAGCCACCATCAGGTCTGAATCCTCAGCTTCTTTCTGTCTACCACGTTGGGCTCCACAGCAAGTCTGGAAATACACTGCCTTAGAGTTTAGATAAACTATGTATTTTCAAGTATGGTGTGGGCAATATTAACTGCATACAAACACTGGAGATAAGCAAGGGAATTTCAAGAGAAAGATCATCCAAAAGAAGAATTGAAATCGAACAACTAATTTTTTTGTCTGATGAGTTTAGCAATAATAGGTAACATGAAAGTTTATTAAATATTCAGCATTTGACCAATTTTTAAGGACCAGTTTTTCCACCATTTTTTTTTTTTTTCCTTCTAACTGAGATAAACTTCAATGTGAACTTCAGGAACTCCTCTCATTTTCTCTCCCTCCCAAAAATGACCGGTTAGAGTAAGGGTCAGCAACTCCTACGCCCACAGACCTTTTACATGATAGGACAGACTCAGAAGGACTAACACCAGTGAAATTTCTGTAGGAACTGTCAATCTCAGCAAGACACAAATGCCGACAATTCACAATTTAAGCTTCAGTGCCAAGCCAACACCTACAGAAGAGCTTGTGCCAGGACATCATCTTGATGGTGCTGGGCTAGTCAGATATCGTAAAAAAGACTGAAGAACTTGCTGCTATAACATGAAGTGTTTGGCCCACATGAGAGCAGGGTTTGCTGTCTTAAGCTGGGAAGCAGAGGAGGAATTGACTCTGAACTGCTTGCCTTAACCAGACAGAATGCATGCCAAAAAAAAAAAAAGAAGGGGAATGCTAGATTAGCAATGGTAACACGTGCAAAAGGAATACACAACCTGCAATGGATAGAAAGAACACATGCAAATATTGGTGGCAACATTGAAGGACGAGTTCTCGGTCTTCGGGAAACACAAATTCAGACCCATTTGAGCCATTAATCTTCATATTTAGACAATGGGCATTAAAAAAAGTTGCTACAGCACAGAAAGATATGCCTACACAATGCTCCAGAGAAAGCTACTCCCAAAAAATGCCAAAGATCTTTCTCTGTTTAAAAAGTGTTATTAGATTGCTTTAAGCAGTGTCATTGGGGCTACTTCTTGGCTCTTCCAGTTGATGTCAGGAGAGGTGAGGAGCAAAAGGCAGTTTTAAGATTATGGACTGAAGCATAGAAAAGCCAATAAAACTTTGGGATCCTTACAGGACAGAAAAATTATGGATATGTGAAGAAGGGAGACTGAGTAAGACTTAGCCAGTCCCTCTGACTTCAAAAGTTGAAGCCAAGAGTGCATTGACAAATACATATTTTTTCCTCCCTCCACAGATACCCCTTTCTAATGACCATGGTATATCACAAAGACTGGCCCCATCATTCTGCTTTATGGGAGACTGGAGACCAGCATAACTTGATTCCACTTCTCAGTTACTGTGCACTTTACTATGCAGCAGCAGAACACTACGTTTAGTTTCACCCAAAAGTAAACTTTAGCACAAAGAAAAATCCTCTGAGTGTTTCAGCCGCCTTTTAAGTAATAAGTTTAAAAAGGTCTATAGATTTCTCCAGGCATAATATATGGCATGCTGTAAGTATTTTCACTACAAAATTCAGTCACACTGACAATGAGATATTTTTAAAAAACCTAACAAACAAAAATTTAATCCCCTCTTCATATGAAAGAAACAGCTATATGCTTAAACAATAATAGAGATACATAAAATTTAACTGGCAAATATGAATTTTGAAGGATTAATTCCCAGCCTCCCCAAGTGTGACTTACTCCCAATGGGGACTTCTTCCCAACACTACATTCAATGTTATAAAAATTGCTCTCTGGCTATATATTTTTTCAAAGAGCACTATCACATAGTTTGTCGAATAGGTTTTTCAGAAATTTAAAAAAAAAAAAAAAACAAAAAACCTCAATACCTCCTTTCTGCAAACACTAAAAATTAACGTAAGCCATTTTTCTTAATGCTAACAGTTCTTGTAGTTTGGTCTTCCTGAATACATTTTATATACCTCAGGCACAATTACTAGAAAAATTAAAAGTCATCTGGAAAGCACACTTTGAGCCTCATGATTTTGATCCCAAAACATAGGCCCTAATACAGGCTTTGGTTTCACAAGCGAACATAATATCAAATCCTTCATCCTCTGCACTCGAAATCTCTCCTAGCTGACAGCTGGACATCATGCTGCCTTTTCAGGCAACTAATAGTTTTGTTAACTTTCCTTAAGTCTTCTTTCCCACACACAGACTACACAGTCATGAGGTTCCTGCATCTGATTCACATCTTTAGTGTTTTTTGAAGCACTGCTTAACACACTGTCCTGAATGGACCTCACAAAACACCATGGTTGTGCTCAAAAGAAAATATATTCTAAATTGTGCAAACAAGTACATCCCAAATATAATTTCCTGACTATCTAAGGGTAGAAAGTGAACTGAGTGAAAGATATCTCCTACACCAAATCAGATTTTCTGCTGGTCCTAGGCTTTTTTATTAGTAATTATTGAATAGGGATATTGAACTATATTCTGGAGTCTCGTAGCTGACATGGTTTGTGATGATCAGAGCAATTGCATCAAAATACAAAAAAACTTGTAAAATTTGAAAGGGTTTTTGTGTATGGAGAGACTCTGGATGAAATACCAAAAATCTATAGACTGAAGAAGTAGCTAATAAAACACAATCAACTTCTCTCAGAATAGCTGGGACTCATAGCACAGTGGAATTAAACTGGAGATCTCAGATGATTATTTCTCCTAAAGAATACTTATTATATCTTGACTGGAGGTTTGAAATAGAAATTTATACTATTTTTTCATTTTCTTCAAAATGTTTTAATAAAAGTGAGATAAAATCACTATTTTACAAATAATGAAGAACAAACTATACTCATGGCAGGGCTTGCCTGTGTTTAAAATGCAGATATTATCAAGATAATAATAAAATTTTCTAACAAATGTCAGAACATTTCCAAGCTGCAAAACCTTATTGGGATCTGCATCACAGTAGCATTCTGTGGGTTTATTTCAAGACTTTTTGCACAGAATGAACAATATTTGTATTGGCAGAGTTCATTAGTCAAGTGACAACGGACATGTCTTTGTGGAATTGTATATTTCAAGATCCAAATGTTAACACTAACTATTACATTAAACAGAAAAATATAAAGTTTTTGTACAGAAGCAGATGTTTCCCAAAGATAAAACTTTACCTAAATACAATTGTGTCATTTCCATGACATTTGAAGGTTAAGTGGAAACTGTTTTCAACATCTTTAGCAAGAATTGCTCCTCCACAATTTTCCTCTCCCTGTATCTGAATGTAATTCATATCACAGCCTAATATAAATTGTAAATCATGCAGTTTCCGACAGAACTATGATGAATACACATTCAAATAAAAGAAAAAAGTGGTGGAGCAATATAGTCCCTGGAATTTAACACTCTGCGGTCAGAAGGTCACATATGTTAAGTTTCTTATTTATATCCCTATTAAAGCTCTGATCTGTGGGAAGCAGGATAGAAGCAATATGACTCATTTTACAAATAAAGAATGTATTGTTGTTGTACTGTACATGTTTTGTTTCTGGACACTTAATGATAACACTGCATGAACTGCAGGTGACTATAATAAGTGGAAAAAAGATCTTCATCGGGAGACATAAATATTTGTTCCTGCTACTTATCTGGTAAGTGCTTCATTAAAAGCATAACAAAATACGTATTTTTATGAATGAGTCATGCAAATTAATATTCTTCATAATTTTTTCTGGCTTCTATGGACCTCTGGGCATCAAATTATATACAGGCTGAGCAGATATTTTGACTGCACTTATGCTGAACGAGCAGCATATAAAGAAGGAAGAATAAGGACTTTATGTATATTGCATTCTTCAATTCAAAAGAATGAGTTATTCTGATCTACAGACCAACCCAGGTAATGTGAAAGCAATGTGGCAAACCTCTCTTCACTAGATAAGCCTTCTCCATAAAATTCAGCAAAAACCACACTGTGGCTTGGTATTTTTCCCAACTAATTTGACCTGTGATATTAATATTATTCTGCTGTACATCGCATAAGTACATAAAAAAGTGACATACTGACAGTTTAGTATCAGCAAGGTATTAATCTCCACTCCAAGAATTTTTTCTTTGAGTAATAATAAAAGAACACATGTTCTTAGTGATCCAGAGATTATGCCATAAAAACAGAAAATGGTAGAGAAAGAGAGAAGACAGAAAAATGGTAAAGTGTTGAGCATTTAGAAAAACAAAACAAACTGAAAAACAAAACCAAACCAAAAAGGCTGGACTCTTTTTAATGAGTGGAAAGACTTGTTTGGGATTTTGGGGGTTAGTTGTTTTGGTGTCGGACTGTTTTGAGGCAAGTGTTCTACCTCTGGCCTAGGGTAGTAAAAAAGTCACTATTACATGTACCCGGATCCATAAATACATGCTCAGGCTTGTCATAGCCAAAACTCTTTCCACTGTTGTTTTGGAGGCTTTTTGTAATATTGGCAATGGATGCTGAGGAAGTGGAGTTTTTTTTCCTCGCAGTTTCATACCATAGTTGTGAATATGCTTGGATGTTTGATAGGACAGTATTACCTCGGTTATGGCTTCTTCTTTCTTGCATAAATACATTCCCTTTGAGCATATTCCTTTTTAGTTGCAATAAAAAGTGTGAATCTTATTGTTTGTTTGTTTTCTTTAGGAGAAGCAGCTGGAAAGTCATAATTATGTTTACTTCCCACACTGGCAAAAGCAAGCTTCATATTTTCATGCATCTTAAATTATCTATAAGGATAGGCTGAGCCACTTCCACCTTGGGGTTTACAAGTTTCCCAGCATCTAAATCATATTGCTATTAAAAAGGGGGTATGTTTCATTTTTAATTATATTGAGAATAGCTAATAAATTAGTTTGCAATATGTTACATAAATAAAAGTACAGTATCACTGGAAAGAGACAGCACTAAAACACTGTTATCAGCTCTAATATTTTGATAAGTTCAAACTTGAAACACAGCAAACACGGTTGATGATTGCTTTCTGGACATCAGGAACCAGTTAGTGGTACCTCAGTCAACAAATGGTCTCTGAGGAAAGTAAAAGAGGGTGGAAGAAGGAGAGGTTGCAAGGAAAAAGAATGGTGTCAGAGACCCTGGAAAGTCAGAAATGCTGTAAAAGCTTCAATGCTCACACTTTTCGTACACCATATACCTCCTTACACCTTCTGTTTGTCTTGCCCACATAAAACACTGTTTTGGAACAGGGCCCATCTCTTGTCAGAGTACCTAATAAAAGTTTGTGGCCTGCCTATTCCTTTATCAAGAGCCAACAAGCAAACATCAGTATTGAAACAAAATGCTGTCAACCTTTTGACCTAAGTATCTATGCAAAATTCAGGCACTGAGTCCTTGTTTCTCTCAAGAGGAGGAAATGATGATGGAGTCCAGAATTTCTTCAGTGCAATCTGCAGTAAATTGTATGTTAAAGCCCCATTTTCTTGAACACAACAGGAATCGAGCAGCAGGAGACAGCTTCCTCGCTCACAGCTTTGCTTTTTAGCAAGTAGTTTACGTAAAACTCTTTGCTTTCAGTATAACTGCTTCTTTGGTTGCACCTGGAGCATTCTTGTTCCTTTCCTGTGCACTCCTGGAGCATGTCTGCCCTTCCCTTCGCATGTCCTGAACCCGGCTGAAGCCGAAATCCTTCCTCAAACTCTGTATTTAACTGTATCTAAATCTGTAACTTGCAGCCCGCTAAAAAACGGCTCCAGCAGAATAATGAACAGCACTATACATGAACAGAATTTTTAGGGGTTGTTTCAATATTTTCAGCTATCTCTAAACACGGATGCCTTTAACTGTTCCGTTACTCAGCTTGAATAGGAGGGGCTCGTTACAGTTAGCAGCTGCACCTATGTTTCTTCCCATCTCTAACAACCATCACAATACCACCCCACTATTTCATTCTTTGCTGAACATTAGTATATTGCCTTTATAGTTTCTGCTCTACAAAGAAGAGTACATGTAGAATACTGCTTTTATACTCATTTTCATAAGTGGAACAATCTTTCAAAAATGACAGGGTCTTTTTCTTCTCATTTTTTTTTTCTATGTGCCATTAGCATACACAGAGAAACTGGAAGCATTCTCCGAGGAACTAGAAATGGCTTGTCAGAGAACAGATCACCTCTTACATAGGATAGGTCCACAATCTGTCCACCAAATTATTTTTTTAAATTTGTTGGGAAGTAAACTATCACCCTGTATCCTACCAGATCTACACAGCTACTCAAGGACTCTCTCCAGATCACCACCCTCCTGGGCTTTCATGCTGCACACTGAGCACCACATCCCAACTGTGAGTTGGGCTCACTTGGCAGACAGGCCTTACCCCTCTCAGGTACAGTTTCTATATTCAGAAATTCAGACAATGGCAAAGCAACAGTGTTTGGTGAGAATCCATGATCTTGCAAAGAGAAACTAACCTTGTTTAAAATCCTTCAACCTACATGTGGAAGCCAGCCAAAAATACTATAAATCAATATCCTTCACTTTTATAGGGGCTTTCAGAAAAGTCAAAATGGAGCTACATTATTTATGTTTTATGGGAAGATGTATTTAATGTTTATAAATCCATTTGGATAATAACACTGACTTTAATGCACTAATAGATGTCTCTTCCAATGTACATTAGAAGAATGACCACCTACAACATATGAAACCTTTAACATTACCATGTTGATTAGTCTTTGTTACTTAATAAAAGTTTTCAAAACCTCAATAAAACTGTTTTTCTTAAATGTGTTAACAACCCACGGATGTCATAAAAGTACTTTCTCTTTGAACTTTGAGAATGACGTGTGTGAAATACGTCTTCAGTCTTCTGGCTTCTAGTAGTTCTCAAGAGAATGGCTCTGTAGTCACTTAGATAACATAGCAGGTTTTGGCAGCAGCAGTTTTAAGAAATCTATTTCAAAAGGGAGTGTCCGTGCTGATGACATCGTGCTAATATGAAAATGACTTCTAACAACTATGTTAAGTCTCTGAGCTCTGTGTGCTCTGTGTTTTCCACGGTAAAGCTCTCATGAGCTGGAAAATCAGGAAGTTAGTAAACACTACAACTTTAGAGGCACATCTAGGACCTAGACAGAGGCTTGCAGAGTGCTAAAAGCAGCCAACTCTAAAGCTTGACTGAGAAGCTGCAGCTCTGCAGGCTGGGACTGTAAATAAGTAACTAATGCCTGCCTTTGCACCATGCACCAAGCAGGACACCCAGCACCAGCTCTGGCCCAGCAGACAGCCCTGCCTCCTGAGTGCTCATTAACCATAATAAAAGAGGAAACTGAAATCTAAGTTTCATATAATGAATTGGAAATACAAGACACCTTTATTGTGACCTCAGTGGCGTTGATGTCTTTAAAACATCAGCAAGCACACCTATGGGACTACTATTTTTAATACAGTGAAATAAGGATTTTGAAAAAGGATGTATAAATGCTGTATTTAAAATATGAGAAATGTGAAAGACTTTCAGTATTATAAATTCCTTTCAGCTTTGACACACTGTATACGTGGCACTGCTGCGGAATGCATGGTGTTACCAAATAGAAAATGAAAACTGCAGACAAAAGCCACGATGATGGACATTAAGAAATATAAACTTAATCTCATTGCTTGATTAATTTTTTTAAGACAAAAAGAGCATAAAGCTCACAGAATTTGAAGTGAAAATATATACGGTAAGGCTAAAAGAGATGTTTCTATCAGAACTGGAAACCAGACAGAGAGCTTGGTCAGAACATGTATAATCTCTGCTGTCATAACAAAAAACTAATGGTGACAAGCAATCTACACCAGAAAAGAAGCATGCTGAAATGCGTGCTGTAAATGTAGGTCAAGAAGGATATAAACGAATCACAATTTTAAAAATAGGGCAAAATCTCTGCAAAACAGTCCAAATTGCTTCTGTGCTAGAAGTGACCCTTTCCACATCTGCTAGCAGATCTGACAGCTCCAGTTGCCAGGATAATATATCTAGTATAAGGAAGGATTTTCTGAATCGTAGTAATAATCTTTTCACAACTATCAACACCCACAGAATTCACTTTTTGGCATCCACACAGATAAACATAAAGGAAATAGGATTTCCTTGTAAGTAAAATGGCAATATCGCTAGTTATGACTGATTCCATGCTAAAACCATGCTAAGACAAATTGTGAGAGCATTATTAAGTACTCAAAACTAAAGAAAAACAAAGTTTGTTCTGTAATTTGACAAGTCTTGTCCGCAATTTATCTTCTGGAAAACATGAACATTATATTATCTGGATGTCCATTCCTAAGAACCCTGAACCCTAAAGGGTTGAGATGTCTAAATCAGGAAATGTTTTCATTCTCTGTACAAATACCAACTCTTGGTTTCTGGACACCTTTCATTATAGTAATTACAACTGGTATGATGACTTGACTTTCTTTGACAAATATATACCACACCTTCCTACGTGTATTTCCATAGATGCACTGTCACAACAATTCTGTTGCTATCATGGTCCCAAAGCATCTTTTTGAGACTTCAAGCAAATTCCTAAAACTTGTGTTATATTTACAGTACGTCTGTCACTCCCATCAAGTTTCAGAACTTGGCTCCAACAGCTCATTACTTACACACAAACGAAATATTACCTCTCTCAGGCAAGCAGTCAATAGAATCATTCATCAGCATGGAAATGTCTGTACTTATTTTCAAACAGGATAGCCACAAAATTAATAACATTTTACTACAGCTTTGTTTTTAAAGTAGACACAATTTCTTCAAAATGGTACTAGTTCATTTTTAAGACAAAATTCACTGTTAAGTGTTCATAATCTGTTTTTAAGACAACAGTCATTAATTAAAAAGAAACCAAACCAACTAAAATAAAACAAAAACCAGCAAAAAACCCCGAAATGCCATTATTATCTAAAGTCTGAAATTTTTTCAGTCTTCATTATGACTTGTACTGTAAGTCCAGATGTACCCTCAGACACACAGAAAGCCAGCTCATTTTCAGTAAGATTCCTTTTTAAGACCATGCCTTTGTCTTCTGTTTCCTAGTGTTCCCAGACTAGAACATACAACAGGAAGAAGCAGTTCCTTCACAATGCAAAGGCTCAGGAGTCTGAGGACTCCACAAACAAGAAGAAAACCAGCAAATCATGGCTACTTTAGTGAAGACTTGTCTGAAAGAATCAGAACTAAACTAAATTAAGTCTCCTCAGAAACTAATCAGCTAGGTAGATAACATTAGTTATGCTCTGGCAGACAAAGCTGGAAAACCCTTCCAGTAAGATGCTTACACAATGGAGACATGGTGCCACTCATTTTGGTCAGGGCAGGCTTATTTTCATTATTCTGCTTGGACTAGACTTGACACAAGGAAAGAGGGGGAAGCTAAGTGATTACCAAGACAGCCTTGAATACTTCTAGAGTGTGTGATTCCTCTCTCTGTGCCAGAGGAAGTTTCCGAACAAAGACAAATTATCTTATGACAATGGAATTGATCCAGTACCAAGACTCTTGACAACAGACAGTCTGAATCTATTAAACTGACATTTTCAGGCACATTAAGAGTTTGAAGGGATGTTCTGTGACCTTAAGAGAACTAAGATGGTCCCAGTAAAGCACAACATTTTGCTAATGATTAAATATGAAATAGCCTTCCAAGAATATTTAATATCATAAAGCAAGAAACAAATGAAAACAAGTCTCTAAAAGAGTCATTTAAGTTATTATCATGTAGACCTTAAAACTGCTTAATATGAGATTAGTCTGTTTCCAATTCAATTAATATACAGGCCCCTTCAAAATTAAGACTTTCAAAAATCCTGCATAAGAAATGCATTATCTACCATACCATGAACTCTTTCCAATTTCAGCAGATAATTTGCTGATCTATCACAATTTCTTAACTGGTAAAGAATAATTTCAAATCATGGATCTTAAGTGCTATTTTCAAGGACCTACATAGTTGGGTGATCACCAAGATGGTTTGTACAAGTAAATCTGGACAGATGAAGATCTAATTGCTTGATATCTACCACCATTCCACTAAACCACATGTGAGTGGAAAGGGTGACACAGAAAAGACAGGAGAAGAAACAGCAGCTTAGAAACAAAAAAAAAGTTTATCTATAAAGACCAGGAAAGACTTGACAATAGTGCAGTTCTTCAAGCCAGTGAAAACTGACCCCACAGTTACAAGTGGAGAAACTGATGAAGTATGGGTAATTTGTTTTCTTCCAGAGAAGTCCTAAGTTCTCCCAAGGGAACTCCAAGCTCTTGGATGACTTCTGTAGCAGACTACAATGAGGCCATACACCTTCAGACTGTAACGTGTACATGCAAAGAGTGCTGCTATTGAAAGAAGCATAACTGTGGGCAAAAATAAAAGATGTGAGCATTCTTTTCCAACTGAATATAGAAAGCAAAATTTAATAAAATATGTGAACTCTTTCATAACTTCCATGGAAACAAGCATGCAGTATTCACCTTGAAGAACCTGTGACAAACCCTTGCGGCACAGTATCCAGCACAAATCCTTTACCATTTTATATACATATCTCTGCCTGTATTTGCACAGCATGCTCTTGTGTTAGTCTTAAAAAGCAATGCTCATGATAGAAATATACAGAGACTAGGTTTCTTTTAAAAAATTAAAGTCTTATCTACTCAGAGATTCTTTAAATGAAATAGAATTCTGAATTCTTCTTCGGTTTTGGGAGGCTTCACTGAAGATTTAGAGCCAAAAAAATGGCATGGAAATTATTAAACTGAAACAAAATTGCATTACTTGGCCTTTCACAATAATTATAATTGAGGTAGTGTAAGAGTAACTAGCATTAGGCTCTTCTATAAATTAAAATATTCTGAGGGAATAAGTCACAAAATACTACGGATTCTTTCTGCAGAAAAAAACCTCTTCATACAAGAACACAGAATAATAAATGCACAGATACAGCCCAGAAATATTAAGATATAGAACCAAATTCAAACCTAACAGAAGAAACATCAGTGGGATAAAACCATATGAAAGTTAATTTTGTCCCAGTAAAGTACAATGGGAAAAGACAGCAGTGACCATTTCAATGTATTTCTCTGAAATAACAGAGCTCCCTGAAGCCACAGGAAGGACAGATGCAGGTGCCTTTTTCTTCCCCAATGTATCTTTATGTAAAGCAGCTGATCTATGTCGTGTCGCTTTCCAGAAACAGATATAAACACAGGAGGTATGGACAAGATGAAGGCTGCCTACACATAGAGCAAGGTAACTCTGAGCTCATGGTGCTGCTGGATCCCAAATAACTGCACTCCCTGAACAAACATGATAACAGGATATGAAGGGAATAGAAGGTCATTATAAAGCTGAAGTGACAGATTCACCTGATAAAACAGAGATGAACATGGGTCACTGGCCATCAGACAAAAAACATTCACACCAGTATTCAGTTGAACTTGAAAGAAATATCTGAATTTTGGCAACTTTGTCTGCAAAATGATACTATATCCCGAAGAGATCTGTTAAGAATAAACCACATTAGAAAGCTAAAACAGTGACCACCAAGCAACCTTCAAATACCTAAGGAAGTATTAATGAGGTGCATCAAAAACTGAGAAATTGCTATTAAGAGTAAAATGTAGACACAATTAAATCTAATCACCTTGAAGTATGTTACAGATATCAGGCTAAAGAATTTTAAAGTAATTCAGACTTTAAAATCTGTACTCAGATATGAATGTTCAAATAATGTAAAGTGCTTCCATTTAGAAGCTAAGATAACAGAGAACCCACTTGCACAGAGGGTACTTGAGAGTGACTTACAGATCACACACATGCACAGTGAGCTACTCTCATGAATGTGTTTACAGAGCACACACTAGAAGAGAGTTTCTAGAAACTAAGATCTTAGATCTGAATTTAAAAATATGTTTATTGTTATTCAAAGATAAGTTATTCATTACTCAGCCTACATGTTAGTGCAGACAATATTCTCTCACTTCCTCTGGGTTTTCTCTAATCTTATCTGGATTTCTTTCTGTGTATTTCTAAGTAATCAAAAGTTATAAGCTTGATATCTCTTGAGTTGAAAACATCCCTAGTGTTCCTGCTGTTTCTTTTGTATATATTCTTTCTTTCAGTGAGTCTCTAAACCAAGGATTAAAGAAAAAATCGAGCAAGATAATTTCAATCACAAAGAATCAGCAATTTGATTTTTTCCAATGTATTAAGCAAAGACACCTCTTAAGACACCAATTGATCCAAGTTGGTGTTAATAAGGTTAATGTTAGGCATTCCTTCAGTGGATTGCAAATTCAGGACTATGGTAATGAAGCAAAAGTCAAAAGCATTTACCTCATCTTTCAATAAGGAAAATTATTCCAAAAAATTCATTTAAATTTTATACCAAAAGAAACCTAAATATACTGACAAGACATTCATAAATAGAACTGTTAAGGAATTTTCTGACTAAATTGAAAATGAAAGTCTGTCAAAATTTAAAGTGTGTTCAGAAATATCACCAATTCAACGAGTTTTCATCAGTGCACTGGCAGAGTACCCACCAGGGCCTGGTCGGATCCTGGCTGGGACCCGAGCTCCTGCAGTTCTGGCCAGCCATACTAAGTGAGGTTTTCTAAGAACCAGGGGATGGAAAGTTCTCAGAGCCCTACAGGAAAGTGCTAAAACCCGGAATGGAAGCTAAGCTGAAGCATCAGAGACTCCAGACTGGACATGGTGGAGTCAGGAGCCTGGACAGTGGGATATGCCAGCCTCAACACCAACACAGCTCTTCCTGCACCTGAAGCGATGCAGAGTGAGGCCCCAAGAGCCTCAGCTGAATTCATTGCTGTCAGAGCTTTCAGATTTCATGCACCAATCCTGGAAGCCTTGGCTTTCCAGCTGTGCTGGTAACCCAGGCTGCACAGACACGTAAATTCACTGGGAAATTTCTTTACAACAGGCGGGCCTTTTTTTGAGTTATGCCTTAAAGCGTAAGTCATGTCTTTGAATACGCCATGACTCCCTAGCATGGCCTAAGTGTATTTGTGTTAGATTTTAACTACGCAGCTCAGGAACTGCCAGGCAATATAGATATGGTGCCACTAGCTGACCGTGCAGTTAACTACAGCCTTCCTGGGTGCAATTTATTCTGCTGCATAACCAAGAAGTGGTTAACTGCTCTCACACTGATTTGACCAGACAACTGCTTCTTCTGGACTGGATTTCTCTCACTTGCTAATTAACACAGTGTAGCTAAACCAAGAATACATCACACTTACCAATAAAGGCAAAACCTTGATGTACAAAAGTGAGGCTATTTTTTTTTTCCTTGACAGAATAAAAATAGATGGGAAAAGCATGGAATTTTCAGACAGGTGTGAGGGGAAATGAATGGTAGCTGCACTGTTTAGTGCAGAGAAAATATATATGATGTGTCAACACATGGCAAAGTGTGAAGAATGTACGCCTGCATGTATAAAAAATATATGTATTCGCAGCACTAAGCAATTTGCAGTTAAAGGAGTGGCTATTGTAGTATCTGTTAAAGCCATAAGAAAATCCCCAGTTGCTGTAAGGTTTGGTTAAATTTTAACTTCAAATTAGTCTGTAAAGATCCTCCTTCCAATCCTACCAACTTATTTATTGTAAAGAAGGAATCATAGCCTTGTGATTATATTCTGTAGGACCCCTGCTAATGCCCTAAGTACTTCTGGTTTCCTAGTAGACCGCTTTACAGGTCTTGCTTAGGACTTGAAATTAGTCTTTATCAGTGAGAAAAATAACAGGCATGGAGAAATTCCCTAAAAATTCCATTAATTAGTCTGTGGACAAAGAATGTCATTGCATAATATCAAACAGAATTTCCTACTTAGCCCATGATATTTCTGCATATTTTCTAAAAATCATACATTTAAATCACTATAGCAATATAAAATTGATATCTTGTTCAGATAGGAAAGTTGGGAGCACTATAGTAGTGTCTGGGACCTAAGATTATTTTCTTATTTTAGGCAGGTAGGCTTTGGGGGTTGGTTCTGTTTCGTTGAGTTGTTTTGTTTGTTCTTCCACTTTATTATTTCCTAGGACCCTAAAAGAGTGACTGCTTGACGGAGACACTTGGTTCTGGGCACTTGCTTTCCCTCATTATCTCTGAAGAGAAAAAAAAATACCTCTTTTGTTCCCCTTATCGCTTCACTACCTTATCCAAATATTCATTTCTCTTTTAAGAAAGAAAAGACAACTGAAATCATGCAGAAACTATGCCTTATGTATTAAGAAAAACATTATCATTCAGGCAAAGTGCTAAGTACTCAGATAATAAAACAGAATAATTCTATTTCTAGGGTTTTCCATTTCATGTTTTTTTCATTTTCAGCTTAACTTGAGCAATTTAAGACACACTTTTTGACATAAAAGAAACATTTTCTGCACAAAACTTTGGGATTATATTACAAATAATTTATCTGCATTCAATCGTGATGTTTTTATACAATATCATTAGCAAAAAATAAAATAAATGGTGACATTTCAGATGGTGTGAACCAACAGAGCTCTTCTGACTCCCATGGAGTTCTGCCAATTTCCCCATTGGCTGACAGTTTGGACCTTAAACTTATATCATGAAAGTAGAAAGAAATAAATTTCAAATCTCTCCCTAAATTATGAAATCCCAAAGAAAGAAAAAGCCTTCTATCCAAACAATTTTAAAAGAATGTGATAAATTATATCTATTTGCCAGTAACTGCATCTGAGATACATTACTGGCAAGGTATCGATGTCAGAGGTGAAAAATTTGTATTGTAATAAATGCAATGGGGCTTTTTGGTTTGAGAAATATTTTTTTAAACTTTGTTATTTGATTAATTTTTCCTTTCTTCATGTCCATAATGAAGTGAAAATTCTACATTCCCATGAAATATACACAATTGTTTTCTTTTCTCATCCCTGTCCATATGGCATGACAAGCTTGGATCCAAAACATTTTCTCATGAGTGAGGGTAAATGCCTGATCATTACTTTGAGCATATGGTAGCACTTTTTATTGTTCTTCTATTTATAAATACTTTTTAAGCATTTATTAAATTATATAGAACATATATCCAGCCCTGTTCATATACAGAGCAATCAGGTATTCTACGTGCTCTGCTTTGCCAAATTGCCCGGGTACAACAACCATTAGAGTCACCCTCAGCAATTGCATTTGGGAACTGTTCAAAATAAAGTGTATTATAAAATCTAAATTCCTTATTAAATTTTAAAACTGGAAATATAATAATTTTGATTTCCAGTTCTAAAATATTTCAATACTTCAATATTTCAAGCAAACACTGTATCTGTCCTCAATGCATGACCTGCACAGGAATTCTCCACCAGCTCTGCTCTGTGTCACTTATCCTCTCCTGATCTCATCACCTTTCACAGGACAGAACCCGGCCCAAGAATAATGAACCTTGGTGTGGTAAAGACCCAAGGGGCCGAAGGGTACCGAAACAACAAGCTGCATCCTACAGTACACTGAAAAATAACAAAGAAAACCCTACTGATAAACCAGCAAGTCCATTAAAAAAGTGTATCAGGACTTCTCTTCAAGGGTTCTCTAGTCAAACTGATAGACAAATAACTTTGGGGCTTTGTGTAAAGACTCTGAGATGATTCAGTGTAAACTCTCAAATCAAGTGACATTTGCTAAATGCAAGCGACAGAAGCATCACATGATAATCTGGAATGATGACAACCACGGTTACTGTGCATCATTAATAATTAGGCACCTGCTTTAGCAGGAAAAGGCTCCTTGGTTTCTGTGCAGCCAACGTAAAGACTCTGATGGGCCCCTTGGAGACTGTCCTCTGCTCTCAGCTGGCAGTGAAAGGAACCTGGAGCACAGGTTAGCCAGGTAAGTTAGGTGGCTCACACTGGGTTGTGTGAATTTTCCCTTTACTTACAAAAATTTATAGATTTTAATTTAAAGAGCAGCTGTCTATTTTCTTTAGAAATCAGGCAGAAGGTGAGAAAAACGGTTAATGGCAATGGCTTGGGAAAAGTGATTTTGATGCTGCAGGCAAAATTGTCAGTTCATCTAAACCAACGTAGCACTTACTCTTTCAGAGAGCTCTGCAGACTTGTGAAAGCCCAGAATCTGGCTATGTACACAGCCAGGGAAAACTATGACTAACAGTTAATCTGGGAAGATAGCTAGCTGGAAGAAGAAGTGCCTGTAGAGAAGACAGATCCACTTTAGGTAAATTCCAAATTGTTCATCTCTAAGATAAGTGAGTTCAACCTTTCTAGCAGTGAGGACCAAGCAGTGTTTTTGGGGCTGTCCTTCCATGTCACTTTTCTAGATACGTTCAAAGTGTAAGTTCATTCACAAGAATGACTTATGCCTGATGGATTTCATGCGCTGCCACTCTATGTCTATGCCTAAGCAAACAATGCTGCAAAAGAAAAAGTTTTATAGGCTCAATCACACCCAAAGAAAAGCATCAGAACCTGTAAATAAGCAAAATGGGAATACATCCATGCCTTTATTTTTGCAGACCTGGTGTAAGTACTGTGCATTAAAATGCAAAGATACAAATTGTGTGTTCAGGATGACTCAAGCAAACTTCATCAGAGAAGGAAAAAAATCTCTATAAGTAAAATCTATTAGTCAGGTATAACTAGGGAACACAATGCACTTGCTCCCCTCTCCCAAATCTTCATCTGCTCCCCACAACAATGCAATGGCATCAAATCAAACTAAGTCACCCAGAAGGTTATTTCTCACCCCTAATTTCCATCTTTTTTTTCTTAAGTTACACTCGTGCCTTTGGGAAGTATATTTCCACACCTAAGGAACAGCAATTTCAGGAGGCGTATTACAGATAAGTAACAAAGATGTTAGCAAACATCTCTGATCAGAATGAAAAGAAAATGAGTTAGTTCTTTGGAATAATATTTTAAAACAAATAAAACAAAACCAGTTAATTTTTCCAAAGGCCCACAGCAATTTCAGGGTAGCTGCCATCAAGAAGTGTCAGACAGGCTGTCAGAAAATAAATGCACCTTCTGGCTGTGAAGATTGCTGGTCCCTAAGGAAGCCATGAGTCCAAAATTATTTATATTTGAGAAAGAAATCCTTTTTTATTATTATCTTTCATTAAAACAGCAATGCATCATCACAACATAATTGTGCAAGTCCTTAGTAGTAGTAATTCATATTACCGAATCTCAGAAACAAAAACCTCCAGTATCAAGACAAGTTTTACAGGGTGAATTTCTCAAGAGCTTAGTTCACTGGTTTGATATCTGCAAGCCAGAGCTATTTAGGTTTACACTCAGTGTCTGACATGTTGAAGATTTTATTGCATTCAGAAACTGGCAGAGTACATACTGAGAAAAATGTGCAAGAGGCAAGTGGAGAGTGTGTTGGCAGATTCTTAGTTCATTTAAGGTTACAAGAACAGCACTTAGACATCTTGGTCTATGCAGAATTCTTAACTTTCAATTCAGGCAAGTATTAAGAATGACCAAATGTAAAAGGCTTAAGAAAGTAACTTTTTTTCTTTTGAAGTATGAGCTTTTTTCTCATCCTGTTCTGCTTTAAATCTCCATTTCTTGCTATAGTCCACTGCAGTTCTACACACAAACTCTACATATACAAATAATCTTACTATTAGGTAATTATGTTAACCACACTGGAGCCGGCACAGGAAAGGAAGGGAAATTGTTGTAAATAATTTTCTTAAATTAAAAACAATTGCTAAAATACTACCTGAACATTTTGATTTTTGCAAAGAGTTGTGCAGTATTTTGACAAGGACAAGTTCCCTCTTAAGTTTTGTAAGAATTTTTTTCTTGTAAGCAGGCCAAAATATACCACACAAATATTGCCCCTCTTTGGTACAGAACTCCGGCAACGCACAGCTCACATCTTGGACAGATCCTGGAAACACAGAGGAGCGTGAAAATGAAAAGTAATGAGGGTGAGGGGGAAGGAGACATTCCAAACTTTTCAAGCTTCAAGAAATGTTAAGTTTGGGTCCAGTTCAAGTTTTCGGTGAAGATTTAACTCAGTTTTTATTTTCTTCAAAATGCCTGAGCGCCCTCAGGGAGTATTCTCTTCCTAGAGAGCTCTTGGAAAACCATATTTTTTCACTGACAAAAGGATCAGCAAATGAACCCTGATGCCAAATGTTGGAAGTTAAACCAGTTACTGTGGCAAATCCCATTCCCATGTTTGTTGCTCAAAAAGGCTTTTTTTTCTTTACAAGGATTTTAAGAGATTATGCAGAACTTGTATATTTAGTGATTCCTCATATTTCCAAATGAAAGTGACACTTTTCCATTATACTACATGCAATGAAGCAAAAATTACTTCTCTATTCTTTAGTTTCAAAGACTCTTACACACTGAAGTTGTTCCTTTAAAACATATTTTCTAAAGACATTTACAGCTAGAAATGTGCTGCTGATCCAAAACATCAAGAAAAGGAACAGAGGAAGAGGGAGGATCTCTGAATAATTTAAAGCAGCCTCCTCATTCAAAAGTCATTCTCTTTTTAATCTCTCACACTTTGTAGCCAGAGACTTTATGCTGGGTTCTGGCAGAAAGTCAGGAAACAATATATCTGCAGCTTTAGAACAGGATGAAAAGAAACAACAAAAGGACAGGAGACCCACTACAAGTTGTACTTCTACACAAAGTTTGTTTTCCAGATATTTGTCTGCATCCACAGGTAGAATCCACTGCTTGAGGGCAGAATTTCTCTCTACCAAAGCCCTCTACCTACACAGGGCATGAGTATGCGTGCACACTCGTGTGCGTGAGGACACACAATCTGCTGTGCTAGAACAGATGTCTTTGATTAGCCATTGATATTTGTGTTATTTTTGATAATGAGTTCTACTGGACCAAAAAACTGAATGAAAATAAATTATCTGCATCATTAACAAAGACAAAAATTAATAAACATTTGAGCCAGGCCAAAAATTCCCCTATCCAGAATTTATGAAAACAGGCTTTACTCTAACAAATTCTAATACTTCCTCTTTTTTCCACAGTCGCTTTTCAAAAGTCTAGAATGGCTCATTTTAGAGGATCCCTTAATTAATCCAATAAGGGAGGCCACTTGTCTTGAAGGAATACTTCACAAAGATCCTTGGAAGAATCAGATAATACGGAGAAGAAAAACTTCCCAGACATTGTCAATTTGGGAGATGCATACAGAAAACTCACCCAGTATTAGCAGTGCATTAAATTATTGACTGTTTCAACCCTTAAGTCCAAAAGTATTCTCAAATCTTGGCATCTTATTTACCATTTACAAAGGACTTTTTTGTGCTCCCCTACTTCCCCCTCCATTTTCCTCTTCTTCCATGACATTTTTAAATGAAATTCATATGAACAAAAGCAATATCACAACCACAAATTATTTTCTTTTGCTTTGAATTAGCACTAAGAACATAGCAACATCCCATCAGCATTAAGCTTCTGAGAGACCACCAACAAACCTTCATGAACTACAGCGTAACAGTCACTAACACCTTCAATAATTGTTATGGAATTCTCTTTCAGTACAGAAATGATCAGACAATTATTTCCCAAGGTACCTGTGGCTTTAATCTCAAAATTGATGCAAAAGTTTTCTAAGAATAGAGACCACTTGTGTGGCCTCAACTCTATCTTCCATTAGAGCTTTCAAATAACTTTGATAAATGGCTGACTGTGAAGTTCTAAGCACACAAGTCCCTTCTGACTCTCACTGCTCATGACTACAATTAAAGACACCTCCACAGACAGCCATAATCAAAGTGAATGAAAAACAGAGGACTGGATTTCAAATCTGTCCGAGTGTCACTCCCATTGTACAGTTATGCCACAGGAAAGAAACCAAGAAATTCAAAACACAAAGCAGATAACTGTAGGAAAAACAAAGTATGGCAGCTAGAAGCATTTCACAGGTATGTCTGCTGTTGCTTAGCACATACCTGAGCCTAAGCACTGCAGTATGAGGAGGTACCAAAGGAGAAACGCAAGCTTGCGACCTGGCAAGCCGCCTTCTAAAAATCAGTCTCTACAAACCAATATAGAAAAGTGCATTACCCTCAGTCAGCATATTCTCCTGAAGTCTCTAATCCAGTCACGACTAACTTGGAGCACTCTCCAACCACGCTCCAGTGGAACTTCCACTGCCCAACATGGCAAGCCAGTAGGCCAGATGAAAGACTTGGGAGAATAGTTTAACAGCTCCTGGCACGTGCTATTTGTCACTGCATGGCCAATGAGAAAGTAAAGTCAAACAGGGCTGTGTAGTCTCAAAAAAATTCTAGTTGAATTGAAAATACAGCATTATGTAATCACTTTCACATCCTCACACGCTTTAAGATGGAGAGAGTGACTGTGCATGGCAAATCTATGAACAAAGAGGAAAAGAATAACTAAAAAGGCTTGTGGGAGAAGCACTCTTCAGTGATGACTCAATTGCTGTATCAAATTCTAAAAATTGCACTGTTTTAAGGTGGCACACTCAATAAAAAGCCAAAGAAGTATTATGATGACAGGAATGAAGGTTACAAATTTTCACTCAATATATAATGGAAAACATTGTATAGAACATAAAATTGCTTTCATGAAGCTCTTAGTCGTTACATTTAAATCGAATACAAAGCTGAAATTTATCACCACATTCTCAGTAATTAGGAGCACAGTTTGGGAGAGGAAACTGATGGCAAGTGCAACAATGTAGGCATCAAATATCCAAAGTATCTTGCTGTTCCCATCTTTGTCTACTATTTTATACTAACTTAATGATGCCAAATAACAACAAAAACTTCTTGAAATCCTTTAAATAGGAAACTAGCAAACCTTTGACATTGAATTAATAAGACTAAAACAAACAAGTCAACTGGTATATGTAGTGTAAGCAGTTACCCACATGCCATAATTGGGGAATAGTTTTAATCTTGGAAAACTTTTTCTTTCATAGTAAATTTAATAAAAGTTTAACATATTAAAGTTTTAACAACACAGTAAATTCAGGGACAGCAGAATGTGGGCTGCACATCAAGCATGACACAACACTACAAAAAAAACATTAATGGGGGTTGTCATACGGTAGCCAGCAATGATCAAAGAGGGATAGATAGAACCCTAAATTTCAGTTGAA
Source organism: Mohoua ochrocephala (assembly GCA_013398855.1). Lineage (NCBI taxonomy): Eukaryota > Metazoa > Chordata > Aves > Passeriformes > Acanthizidae > Mohoua > Mohoua ochrocephala. Next base: position 230,698 of record VZTA01002072.1, read on the forward strand.
ATTTTCAAATAACAGGTTACCTCCAAAGCTGCATGGGACAGGGAGATACCCTGATCCAAAGGGTAATTTTGCAAGGCTGAGGCTCATTCATTGTTCCTGGATGTGCTCCCTTTTGCGCAAAACTCTGCTGTGCTGAGAGTAGTTGAGGACTATATTTTTGTTTTTCTCTGAAAAGCAATAAGAAACAAAATAAAACCACAAGTTGAAAGAATTTGAGTTTGCAGGGGATTTTGTGGGCACCTGAAATCTGAAACTGAATGAAAGACTAGAAACATTTCCAAGAGTTTTTGCATTGTACATATTCTTCCCAAAGTAGTTCCATACACCAGAGTGGTGCATTGTCAGGCCCACAGTTAGGAAATAAAACTAAAGCAGTTGCTAAAGACTTACACAAAGAGTTAGCCCGGTAAGACATACTCTACTACACAAGTTCTAAGGCTCCACAATCAGTAATACAATAAAAAATAATAGCTCCTTCACTTTTAGCCATGCTACTTAACCAGACAACTCTATGGCCCATTCATCTTAAAGCACATAATTGGCTTTTCAGACCCCATCTGTTTTGTCAAAATCTAGCTAAAGATTTTTATAAATAGAACAATAAGTGGTTAACTGTAAACACATCCACTGAATTTCAAAGGATCTGTGTAGCAAAAATTCAGAAACATTATTTATTAGTTTTCTATTTCTTTTTAAATGATCATGGACTTATGTGTAAAAATTAAAATCAAACTATGCTCCTGTAAGAGTAGAAAGATTGTCTTTTTAAGCAAATTAATATCCATCTCACATTGTGGATTCTCCTCCTCACAAACAATTTAGTCAAATAACAATATTAGTCACAAATTTAAGAGCTTACAAACTACAATTTTTTAAAAGTAAAACCCCAAACTATTGGAAGTATGCAGGGTGAAAGGGAACTGTATTTATTTTTATTTTATGCTGGAAACTTACAAGTACTAAAGAAGTCAAAGTGTATATTCACAAGAAATTAATTTATGTACATTGATTGCAAATATGCCTTTTATTAATCCCTAAGTGACTTTTCCAATCACTGGTAGAATTCCTGAAAATGCTCAAGGAACTTCCACTGGAAATACTACTAGACTTTTCAATGTTGATTTGCTGAAATTACAAAATGAAGAGTCTTCTCTATAATACCCTTTCTCCCCACATACCACTTTTGTGTATAGATGATATATGATCAGTATTTATTATTAATATTGTTATAAACATATATTTCTAAGATATATTAACACACCTTTAGGGAATCTATGACTATCAGAAATACAAAATTAACCACAACAAATAGAAGTGACATGCAAATAGAAAGTCATCCTATCTTGAGAAACAGATCCATACACAACTGACCAAAGAACACAGATGCAAAGGAAATCTTTAGTTTTGTGCCCTCTTCTGGAAACACTACCCATCTACCCTTGTCAGACAGAAAAAGAAGGTCAGAATGGCCTGTGAAATCCCTCTTCATAGTCTCTATGGAGATACCCCTTTTCCTTCCCAAGACAGGTTACTATTTCTAAACATTCTCACACTACATTATAAGATAATGGGTGAAATTTAACTAAATTTAATTTTCATGTGTCTTTGGGACTGGGATCGATCAGCAAGATGTCGACACTGCCCCTCAGTTAATACATCAGCTGGCCACTGAGGAAGGCTCTACAGATTACTCAGAGAGGAAGTAAGAATAGTGAATTAATTCCACCTTGCAGTGGTGAAAATATCTGTGTGCGAGCACCACAAAGGAGTATGTGATCCAGGATCTGAAAGTCACAGAGTAAACATCCAGGAGGAGTATCTGTTTTCTATTACACCACTTTGAGTTATATTATTATAAAAGGCATTTCAATTTTGTCCAGTAACTCTCATATTGAGCAGAATAATTTATGTTTTGCTCAACATTTTCCCAAGAAAGCATCTGATCATGATTTGAACACATAAAGCACACAGAGATACCACTCCACTTAGTAAGTTGTTTCGGGGTACAGTGAGTGCCGTTTAACATTTGTCTCATTTCAGCTGCCAGTCCATCATTCTAACTACACCTTTACAACGTTCTGCCTTTTTCTGCACGGTGAGTGCCTTCGAAATTTCTGGTTTTTAAAAGATTATACACGTTAGGCTTTCTACAGCTCGTCATAGACATTTTCTCCACTATTGGTATAATCTTGGTAGTTCTGTATCATCTTTTACCTTTATGCCTCTTTTAAGTAAGTGACTTCGAAACAATATAGAGTAGTCTGCTAATGCCATTTTACAGAGATTAAAAACTTCTGTATTTTCAGCTTGTATTTTTATGGATGACACAAGCCTCCTTACCTCAGCTCTGATCTAGGGGCTCACAATCAGGTGGTCACCTGCAGTAACAATCTCCTCCACCAGAAGCCTCAGTTTTCAGACCACCATTCTGCATTATCTCACCTTGTTCCTAGTTATAAACAGCATCAGCTGGGATTAACGCACATTTTGGTTTAGAGTATTGCAATAGCAAATTATACAAAAGATTCCAGGAGATTGTCCTCATCCTGCTTCTTTCCCAGCCTGTCAGTCTGTTACCCATCATGTATTTCATCAGCAGTGGTATCACTAAGATACAACATGGCTTGTGATTTGCTCCACTGTAAACTTTTTCCACCATTCTGACTGCCCAAATTAAATATAGGAAAACCTGTCTATAAGCATACTCAGATGCTCTTACTGGTTAAATCATAGCAAAGCCATGAGAAATTAGTCATCAAGACTGCAAATACAGTAGAGGCAGCAGTGAACTCTCATTTTTTATTTCTAATTACCAGGTGAGGAACACAAACACCTATTGGTTTTGTGGTTCTTGGGCATAGTCACATAAATAAAATGCTTTCATTCGAGAGTTCACTAGGTCTTTCCTTCAGTACCTGGTATACATTGCTCATTTTGACAGTGTATTTGTTTCACATTTGCTTTTGAGAACATAATAATCACTTCCTCCTCTATGTTCTGCTTTTGTAAATAAAGCGGAAAAAGTAGTTTTGCTTGACTGAAAGAGAAGTTTTTCTCAGTAAACTTCTTTAGGCACATACAATAAAATACCAACATTTCCCTGAGTTTCTGTTGTGTGCATATTATTTGTTTATTTAAACCAAATATCCAAAATACAATATGTAATTAAATAACCTGCAACAATAACTTAATTTTGACATTCCTTTCTGAAGTAGTTAGGGTGAAATTAAAAGAAAAGATGGGGAATGTCAAGGCCAGAGTCATTTTAAAACTCTAGTCTCATTTAAATAAAGAGCAAATAAAGAGATACTGAAATTTAAACCATTTATATTTATGAGAAATATGTTTGCTAACACAAAAATTACTAAAAAATATGTTGTTCAATGGCTAGAAATACCACCCAGCAACACAGCAGTTTCACCAGATGTTTAAGTCAGTCTGTGTATGGGTTTCCAATGGGTCAATCTGCCACCCCCCACCTTTTCCTGACCCGTGCCGTGTATAAGCTCTAATGAATATGGCCATGACGTCAGTGCAATCATCTGAAAATTATTTTCCCTTCTTTTTGGCACAATCTGGCAGATCACTGGGTAGTGATGTAGCCCACTCAGCAGTAACATGACCAATGCAGCAAACACAGGGGAGCAGCAGGAGCATCTAGCTTGGAAAATGAGTGATCACCCCTTTCCAGAGTGGTCTGTGGTCAACAGGTAAACTAAAGCTCACTGGGACACTGCATTTGCAGGGAAGGAAAAAAATTATTTTTTTTAAAAGAGAACAGCAAAAGTATCTTCTGAATAACAAAAATGCAGGCGAGTTTCAAGAAGAAAGATTAATTTCATTTAAAGCTCCTTGTGGACTCCAAATGAATGAGGCTATAAAAACAAATACACTTCACCATAAAGAATTTCCTCCAAGCAATGCACTGTATCAGTAAGATATGAAGAAAGATGTACTCACTTTACAAACTAAACAACATAATCCACCTTTGAATAACACTGTCCCCGTCTCCATGGTCACCACCCTGCAGTGTCATCCCACATGATAGCCAGCTCCAGTGCCTACAAGACAAAGTCAATACTCACTTCTAGCCTGAATGCATTATCAAAACCCTATGCTTTACCTTCGGCCAAAACATCTCCTTCAGCTGCCTGTGTTTCCTCTAAACCCTATGAACAAGCACAAGCATCAAGACTCCATTCTATCCATGAGTCTCACAAGAAAGAAAAAAGCTCTATGTTTGCCCTAAACAATCTTAGGACATGTGGATAGCATCTTTACTGTTGGGACTAAAATGCAGACTCCCTCACTGATCTGTATCACAGATTAATAACTAGTGTTCAGTCTCCTCCATCGAAACAGCCCATGGCTACTTTTGCATCAACATTGTCTAAGAAACAAAAAAAAAAAACCCCAAAGGCCATAATGAAAACTCAATACATATCACAGTCTAATTAACTCCTTTCTTCAAACAAAAAAGTGAGAAAAAAACCCAACACGATACATAAGCAAGTATTCAAAGAACACATCTCCCCTGAAGAAAATACCAGTCACAACACATTCATCAGTCCAAAGGTGACATGTGCCCTTCCTAAAGCAAAAGTAAAACTATCCCTCGCTGATCTAAAACACCTGGTTGTCACAAAAGATACTGAAATTTAGACATGAAATTATAAAATATGTAAGAACTGCATAAAGATCAAACTTTGAAATCAATCTTCCCCAGACTCTATTTGCCTCTAAAGAGTAACTCCCCAAATAGCATCAGAAATGGATAAACAAACAGAGTAGAGGATCAAAGCAGAGAATTAGTATGTGTGTGTTGGGCAAGGATCACAGCAGGTCTGAGAGGAAGCCTAAAAATGCATAAGCAAAATACAGAAATTCCAACATGGTGTGTTCTGAAGCCAGCTACTCTAGCTTCCTTGAGCAAAACTTCATTTACTTTCATTTATAATGCCTGTGCTGGAAGTGATAATTACCTCAGCAAATTGTGAATAAACTGGTGCAAAGAAAGGCAAGCCTGTGCATTTCAGATCTTGTTGTAAAATGTCTAGCTTGAAAATTCAGCATGAAACTGCCTCTGATGCAACCAAAACATGTCAAGCCTAATCTTGTCACATTGTCAACATGCACAAATCATATCTTGCTCAAGTTTACATGGCTAATTTTATTAATTCTTTTTGTAAGCAGCCTTCACAATACCCTTGTTGCAGCATAGGAGTCTATGCCTGTACAGCATAAGAAACACAACAGTCACAGCACAGGTTGTGTCACTGCTAAAACAAACCGAGCTGCAATGGTAAAGAAGGATAAAATACCTACTTATCGTTAACTGGCAACTTTATCAACTGCATAGTTACTAAATAATAAATAATAGTGGGTTGGCATTACAAGAAATAGTTAATGAGTGACATAGCACTGCTGATTAATTGTCACTCGTGACACACCTCAGCCATGCTACATCATTTTTGATACAAAGAATTCAGTAAAACATTATTTTCTCCATTACAAGGTTTTCACCTATTAGAAAATTTTCTTTTATCCAAAGGGTGACCTACTGTCAAGGGACTTTTGCCTCTTAGTGTTTCAGTTATGTTTTCACCAAATTTAGTTATGTGACATCAAATAGCTCACTCAGATGTTTTAAAGGACTACAGGAAAGCACTGCTAAAGAAAAGTGCAGGAAACAATATAGTTTATTTCTGGAAGTCATCGAATGTGAAAGATGTCATTTATAAATATCAGACTGCATCAAATAATACCCAAGAGACAATACTGCAATATAAATGACAAACAAGTTCATGATAAATTCAAGCTAGATATTGACTATACAATTCTTCTTCGGCTATATAGATAAGACTGCAAGTAACATAATATTAGATATTAGAATGCTTTCGTGTCACTGGCCTTGGTGACATAAAAGAGGAAAACAGCTTAGAATGAGTGCAGCGTGGCATCTTACAACTGAGCCATCAATTTCAAAACTACTCAAATTATCACTGCACTAAAATAAAAAAAGAAAGGAGAAACGTAAGATATTACAAAATTGTTAGAAAAGGTTTGTACAGAGCACAACGGTTAATGAAATATGGCACTTTCAGCATGCAGCTGAGGTCTTTAACAGCATTAGCTCATATTTGCAAGTTTGTATGGCACATAATAAGATCTGGTGTTAAATTTGCCCAAAATGCCACTGGAAAAGCAGAAATAATTTTTCTTAGGATAATATCTTCAGAGGTGCACTGTCCAAAAGAGCATTGCTATTCATCAGTTACAACGAAAGACCATCATGATGTACATTCCAGCAGATTTGCATTACAGAGACTATATAGTTCCATTTAAATGCATACTTTCATGACACTGAAAGTTATCTATTTATTTGCAATTACTGTACAGACACATAAACTCGGGAATAACCTTCCTGTAATTCATGTGAATTGAAAAATATCACAAGTATTAGCAACTTAATACTGTCAAGGAAAAAGAAGATATTTCTTCAGCTCCTGTTTTGCCCCTAAGATGCAGCTTTTTCATAATGTTAAGAATCTTTGATTGTTTCAGACAGTTAATACAAACCACAGAACACAGATTATGTTATTATTACAGCATACTGTTGGATGAAAATGCATGTTCAAAGGTCAGTTATAGAAGTGAGACATCTTCATCTTAGACAAAAACACCTGAATCCCTTTTACCGTTTCTAGAAATTACAATTCTTGGGAAAAAAACCTCAACCCTACAACAGTGTGATGTAACATATAGTAAGAGGACACGTTTATTGAGATGTTGATTATCAGAAGGTTGTGTGGATTTTTCATACACATTTTATCAGAATAACATCGTTATTGAGGTCAAAATCATCAATACATTGTGGTGTGACCAATACAAAATGGGCATTAGGGGCCACCTTACACATGCACTTTTCCCAGAAGCTGTAGCCTGTAAAGCCTGTAAATCCTTATTCAAAGCCAGAATACGTAGGTTACGACATACAATTAGATCAATATGCCTACAACACTCTTGCATTAAAGTTATTCCCAAATGGTTTAAGATTCCTTGGGTAGTTTTAAGTTAAAAGTAGGATGCAAGTGAAAAGAACTATCATCAGTTTGAGGAAAATCCAATTGCTGACACAACTTAAATAACCTTTCTCGTCCTGAGCTACATATAAATATGTGAACTGAAAGAAAAGTTGCATCTAATTGCAGCATTTTATTGAAACTTTTATCATCTGGAATCCATATGGGTCACAATGTCTTAATAAACAATAACACATTCTGTTTTGGTTTACTGAAAATTAACAGGGCGTTTGGGAAAATATTATTATTGTAAAAGCCTGGTTTGCATTTGTTTGGTAATACTAGAGCTATCTAAGTGGAAAACAAGAGAACCTCTTTCTTTTTTTCCCTCTGTTGTTGATATTAGGAGAAAACAATGCAGCTGGTAACATTAATGATACCCTATATCCTCAGCAAAGATGAAAGAGGTCAAACCAAGTTGTAATGGGCTTAAGCACATGAAACAGCCATACTGGATTGATTAGCTTAGTATCCAGGCACGGCAAACCCGTTTTTTTAAACAATATTCCATGCTATAGTCCAACAGGTCTGCAAAGTCTCAAGGCTTTGCAGAAGGCAGTTTCCTTAATATAGTCAGCCCTAAAGCAGAATGCAATGAAGGGCTGTTTCTGGTTTTGGCCTGCCAGACTTGGAGGGAAAAGCAGACTGGATGGTACAGCATCTATCACAGCATCACACTGGCTACTCTGTTGTGAGCATACTGGCAGCAACCTTATTATATAGCCCTGTTTTCAGAGATATACAATTAAAACTCCATTATAATAATGTCTTCTTGGCAAAAATGTAGTAAACAAGTCCTTTCCAAAAGGGATTTATATGTTAATTAGAGAAAAATCAGTTCAGCTGTCTTTTTGGAGAGTCAGAGGGGCTGGCTAAGGAAGACAAACAAAAGCAGATTTTTGGTGGTTTCTGTAGTTCTTTTGTTCTTCTTGAGGAATCAGTACCATGTCAATGTAATAACCATCATGTAATAAGATCCATACCAAGAAATGAGGACTTCATTTGACAACTGATCAACACTGTCTTTAAACATAGTTAACATTATTCGTCTGTAACTCTATAATCCAGATCCCTGTCCTTCATCTCTAACATTTAATATAAATAACCAAAAAAAATGGTCTATATTCCTACAAACTAGATTTTTCGTTTTCTTGGCCCTTTTAGGATGCTCATACCTTTACTGTTCTCACTAGTGCTCTGGACATCAGAGCATGGCAGATGCTAAAAGGCATGAAATCTCAATAATCTTTTCCTTTAAAATCACACAATTCCTTAGCACTGCACCATTACAGTACAGCTTATTGCACAATTGACCAATTAACCTGAGGATAATTCAAGAAAAAAGTGACATATAACATGTAGTGGTCCAGAAGGACAACGCCAGAATTTTTCTTCCATTGTACAGTACTGAAAATAACTCAACTCAGCTCTGTTCTTGAGACACTTCCCCTTATCCTGCAAGAGAAATTCATGGCTAGTTGGACTTAAGAGCTTCAGATAAATACTACCTTGTGCTCAGGACAAAAACAGGACAAGAAAAATACAGGGAAGGCAGCATTCATTTTGATGCCGTTTTACCATGACTTATGCCATGTCTAGAATACAATCTGCGCGGCATATTCACCTACACATCCATCTACTTAGAGACCTTCTTTAGGACTATTAAGAAGAACATCATGAAGGCACCTGAGAAACATACTGATATTCAACTGCCCAATTTGCAGCTTGCAAACAGGCTCCTCTTCCAATGGCCAAATGGTCAGAAAAGCTCATCAAGCATCAACATGGTAACCCCAAGAAAATGAAAGGTTTTCAATAGAAACTTTTCAACAGCTATGAATTTCCAGTGCTCTTTTTTAAAATACTTCTTTAATGTCCTCCTGTAAAACAGCAATTTAGCAAAGAATTAACTCCTCTTTCAGAGAAAACAATGTGTATAGAAACAAAAGCACTGCGAGTGACAAGAAAGGAAATTTTCCTACAAATGCAGCTTCTCAGAAGTCCAACCACCATAACCTGGTTCTCTGTTCACTGCTGAGAATGTGAAAAAAAAGGTGGGAGGGAAGGTGATATGCCCTGTAATCCTCTATAGTAACATAGAGGTAAGAGGAAAACAAGACTAAAAATCCTTGTAGCCCAGTACGAAGGAAAAGCTCCACCCTACTTTATTTACAAAATAGCTAGATATCTTCATAGCAAAAGCTGACAAATTACAAGTAAAACTTTCAAAAATAAATGTTCATTAAAAAGTTTTAAGCTGGAGGAGTTTCTTTAATCCTTTTGTCATTTGAGCAATATGTGATCAAAGGCATTTCATTTTCCCATTCCTCAAACGTTAAGTAAATATGAGGGCTTAGAAAAGAAATTTGTGTAATTCATAGCAGGACAAAGTAGTACTTGTTACAGCAAATAATTAAGGCTAAAGTATTAGAGGTGGGAATGAGGGGCATAGAGCCCAATTTTCTAAACAAAGACATGATTAATTTTTTTCAAAGACTGGAAAAAAATTCCCCAAACCATTCTTCTCTATGCATCCATATGTGCCAACTTTTCATCACATTCATTATTTTTATTGGCCAGCATGTTTCCCATCCACTTAAGAATAAGCAGAGGGGAACTAATTAATCTATTTGCTCTACTTTGGTGCTGTTCTTTCTCCAGCCCACCTGAAGAATGCCACCTAAACTGTCCTGCTTCCCACACAGGCTGAGAAGAGCCCCTCTTCCTGCACCGGTGGCTGCTGGGCTTCCGTCCAGCTGCCCTTTGCATTCAGGGCCCTTAATGGGCCTGAGCAGCTGCCCTGGGCCTCCCCAGCCACTGCTGCACATGGACCTCAGCCCCATTTCAACTCAGCCTGGGGTCTTCAGCTGCAGAGCTGTCCCTGCCTGCCCACGGAGCCTGTGGATCCTCCATTGGGGACTGGCATCCCACCTTGACCTCGGACTTGTCCCATCTCCATGGACCTGCCTCACAATCGTGGGGCTGTGCCCAACCCTGGCTGCCCAGCTGAGACTCAGGGCCGACCCTGCAGAATGGCTTCCCTTGCCTCCAGACCTGCCACATCACTTGCTGGTGGGCTTTGGGCTGTCCCCAGCCTGCCCTGCTCCCTGGCTGGGGTGGTGGGACTGATCCCAGCTGCCAGGCCCCAGAGAGCCCCTACTGCTCCTGCCACAGGTCCCTCAGGCAGCTCAGGAACAGCCAGGGCTGGGCTCCAGGAGGAGCAGCCTGGCCCCTGCCCCCAGCTCAGCGCCAGCAACGCCCGGCACAGGCAGGAGTCAGTGCCCACTAGGATGGTTATGAGTCCTTCTCTCCACACAAACAGGAGAGCAAGAGTGGCCTTTACTGGGGGTTTGAGATTCCCTGACCAAAAAAGAAAACATTAGGACAGCTAAGGTGTCCTTGGAGAAGCACCAGCAGCCCCAGGCAGCTGTGCCTAGCTGTGTACCTACTTAAGAAAGCTCCTCCATGGGAAGATGAATGGGATTTACCTCAGCTGCCAACTGCGCAGGATCCTCCCTCTGAACAGGAGAGCAGAGGCGAGACAATGCTTGAAGTGATGAGGCACCAGAGCTAGTCACGGGTCAGCCACATCTGGGTACACTCGGCTCCCTTTGTTCTGGCAACTATTTCACTTTTGCATTGCAGGAGTCCTCATGTGCTCTTAACTAGACTCCGATTCTACTTCTCCCACACCAACGATGTACATCCTATTTTGACTACTGCACATGATGTTTCAGAAAATCAGCACTACACAGGAGACTGTAGGAGTGTCAGTGGAACAAGATGAAATGCCAGGCTGGCAGGGCACAGCAGAGCATGCACCACCAACAGGGTATTAAACCTGCACGTCACTGATGTCCAAATGACAGATCAGACCCATAAGACCTGGAAGAAAAGGGAAGAGAGGTGTATTGGGACACTGTTTAGCGAGTAACCCCATACTGCACATCTCAGCAGATCCTGAGACTGTTCCCATTCCACATTCAGTGCAACACTTCAATTGTCAAAAACTTTCAACTGATGAAAATCCTACAGATTTAGGGAAAAGAGACCATCCACCTATAGTTACAGTGAAAAACTAGCCAGGGAGGAGAGTGTCCAAAAGCAAGCCCTAAACAAGATTTTAAGAATTACTCTAAATATCACAAGCAGCTATTAGACCAAAGTGAGAGCAAAAACCCCAAGACACCACTAGGAAAACTCAACTGGAACTTTAGCAGAAGCAATTTCAGGAAAAAAAAAAAAAAAAAGGGCTGGTCATCAAGATGGAAGAGACCCAAAATGGAACAAGTTTAGATTACCAGAGAGGAGCTCATGGCGAGAGCTGTGAACATCGTGCTCAGTGAGTTTGGATATGTAAGCTAGGAGAGAAACAGCGGGATAATTGGGAATGTAGAAGGGGCTTCCCCTATTGAGCATAAGAGAGCAGGCTGTGCCTACTTTATGACAGGGAATAATCCAAAATAAAGCAAGAAGATTGAGCGAGACTGAGGCAAGAGAGGACGGACGGTAAGCCTGAATGCAATCTATGGCTGGAATAAGATCTAGAAATTAACAAATAAATTAAAAACAGAGAAATCTCAAAATCAGCAGCAAGGTGGAAAAAAATGCTGCAGAAATATTTCACATCTGCCATCAACATAAAATATACAAACTTGTTACAGCCAGAATATTAAAAAAATATATGCACCATGTCAACTATAATTAAATAGCAATAAAGGTAACAATAGGCAAAGGGATAGTAAATCTGAAAAACAGCAAAAAGAGGAAGATAAAATTTCTTTTTAATTAAAATGGATTCATAGTGTCACCAAGTAGTTTGTTCTTTAAACTTTACCAGCCATGCAATAATAAACTGCAAGAATACCAATAGACGTGTACTGTGCTTCAAGCCTTATCCTTCCTGCTCATCATTACAGCCTGGGAGAGATCTTGAAACAGACCATTATAGCTGAAGTATTTAGCCATGTTTTTCTTTAAGCCTCCTTTTTCACTTACAAAAACCTTCCTTCCCCAAAATTCTAATGTAGTCAGAATGTCTATTACAGGCACGTATTCTCCTTTGCTGCTGAACGGACCTGATCGTTTTCTCGCTTTCAGCTTTTACAGATGTGTTCTTCATTCTTATTTTCTCCCTGAAGCAACATTAGCATTGTTTCCATTTCCTAGCCAGCCTACTCTTGAATTCTCAACACCTCCTTCTCAGGCAACATCACACACTGTTGCCTCCCGTAACACTGCAACATTAACCTATTTTTCCTCCTTGGCAAAAGAAACACTGGAGTTCTCCGGAGTACACTGATTCAGAAATTTGCCCTGTGAATGACTTGCTGAGGTTCCTAATTAGGTATGTTGAAGAAGTCACTGAAATCATGGACCTGCAAGTCCCAGAGAAAAACAGACTACTCGCTTTTCAGCCCACAGGAAAATCCCCACAAAATCCCAAAATAAGCCGCTCAGAGGAGGAGGCTTTCTTTTCTTTTTAGCTTTTTTTTAGCTACTACAGAGATATGTAGTTTAGGTTGTTTGGCTAATACAGCTGAAAAATTCTCAGCTGAGAATTCAGCTGAGTTGAGACTGACAATTTTCATAGTCCTCTATGAGTATTTTCAAACCATCGCAGAGAAACGTTAGGACACTGTGGTACATACTCTGTATCAAAAGACCAACAGAAGGATAAATATTACTCATGTTGCAAGGAAAAATGTTAACCATTTTTTCTTCAATAAAATGAGTTCCTGTCATTTTGTGGAAGCAAGAGGGTATATGAATAGCCAAAGACTCAAGAGCTCAAACTGCTACCAGGGATTATAACAAAGAAGAAAATTTTAAAGTAAACAAGCTACAATACAGCCAATCCTGTTGGAGAAATGCCGCAACAGCAGTTAATCTCCTGAAAAAGTTCCTCTCCCAGAGACTAATGCAAACAGAAAAACCGGGTACTTTCACACAGTATTTACTATAAAAAGCAGTCAGGGCAGGTGAATCTAAAGTTACTGCTGAAGATCACTTTTTCCCTACCATCACCAAGGAAATAGAATAAACAGAATAAACTCATGCCTGCTCATGTAACAGCTTTAGTAGTCTCGTGGCTTGCTCCATTTTTTTTCTGTAAGCAGAGGACCAGATACTTTGGTAGGGATCCTGCTTCATGCTATGAGAAGCTGGTCGGTCAAAGACAAAGCTTCAAAACTGTTCCTGGACAAACTGCATTTCTTAGCCGCTGCTAAAGCCTTTGGAACCTCTGATTAATCTTCTTTGAGCAAAACTGCAGTCAGCACTTGTACCTCAAGGGCAACAAACTCTGTTAATGCACTCTTTCAAGAGACCTATTATAGCCTGAAATCTCACACAGCAGACCTTCTCCCTGAGTAGCTCACATTACTTTCAGCCTTTCAGGATCTAAGGGTGTGGTTTGGGGATCAATTTAAATTGATCTAACTGTGGATCACTGCCAGGCAGACAATCCTATATCTTCGCCTACCATGCCATGCAATGAGTTAGTATAACTGAGCATCTCTTGTTTGCTGGAATAATTTGTAGTCAGATCATTTCCCAGCCCAAGCCATGGCATGACAACAAAGAGAATGGCACTAGAGAAGAAGCAGAAATGTACAACTGGCACATGCAGCCCAGACTTGAATCTCCTTGAACTTCCCATCAAACAGCACCCTACACTGGGCATCTGGGAGGATTATTAATTTGAGATGGAACAAAACAGACTATAAATACTAAAATCTGTGTGTCTTCTTCTCCAAAGGATCCTTAATGATTTCATAGAAGCTTTCAGCAAAATGGCAGTATTATGAGCTGACAGTGCAGAACTGGCTTTCATCATATGCTTCTTAGGTCAGCAAAATGCCTTAAGAATCTCTCTTCCGTGACAGCCCTGGGAGAATCTCTGCCCACAGAACACAATCACACCACAAATCACAGCAAATGGTACTCCAAATTTCAGCTGTTCAGAATCTGTTTTGTGGGTTTCTTTATTTATTTGGACATACCATCTTCTTTCTACTTCGTATAACTTTTTTTTCTTATTTTACCATGAAACGGAGTCAATACAGTAAAAACCTTTAGTCTATTTGCTACTTGAGACCCAGTAAGACAGAGATAACAGGAAAGCTTTTGAAGGACCTCTTCCCTAAACTCTTCTTCAAGTTTATAAAAAACGTTCACGTTGTCTATAAGGAATGAATAAATGAGAGAATAGATAGGTCTGCTTTACTCATAACTAGATCACAGTTATCTAACTGGCAATTATGTGAAAATGAAGTTTATCTGCATTTTATACTATTTATTTAGTATATTATCGGGATTTTTTTCCCTAATGCAGCCAAATGGTTCCAGAAGTCATTGCATATGGAGTTAACACATTGCCTGACGACTCATCAAATAGGAACAAGTAATAAAGCTCCAAGTGTTTAGTTAAATTTAATTTACAGCTAAGCAAAATAGTGTTTATTGGAACAAAAAAGGTCATTAGTGTCTTACTACGAAGCAATTAAAGTAACAGATCAAAGCCATTCATCAAATCACAAAACAGATGCTGAGCTTTACTGTAAGAGATTTAGAAGCAGTTGTGTATGTAACAGTAGAAGTCCACAAACTATGCTGTACCTTCTGTGACCACAGAGAAGTTGCTGAAAAACAAGATTTATCACATACTAGATTTAACTGTGATTCTCCAGCTCCAGACGTGTTCATCTTACTCATGTGGAGACTCAACATGAAGGCATTGAAGGAACTGAGATGCAGTCTCTGGTTTTAACATTAAAATTATTCTAACCCAATGAAAATAGTTATCATGCTCTTGGCAAACCATTCAATCCTCAACACTGAGTTCTGTTTTAACAGTACAGTGAAAATGTCAACTGTCACTAGAAAATAATTGAATTAAAAAAAAAAATTTAAAAAAAAGAGTTTTCAGCAGTTTGAACAAGTAACCTGTACTTTACATACTTTCTTCTGTAGTGGACTGAACTGAAACACTCTTGGCCTCCTAAAATTCAGGTACATCAATTCCCTCTACAAATTTTAAATAAGTAATGAAAAACAGTTGCATAAAAAGGCAGAGAAACGTGGATATTAGAATTCTGTTTGTAGTAGTTTCTTTGTTTCATAAAAGAGTCACAATCCATTGTTAAAAATCCCTGATAATTAATTTATATTCTCATGTTACAAATTTAGGAAACATGTCTATAAAATCTTAAAATCTCTGCTTAGGGTAACACAGGCGCTCCATAGATGTACATCCACGTCAGACTGCTAACCCTTTTTTTATATATAGCTCAACCATTGTCTTCTTGCCACCAAATTTGTTCAGAAATTACAGTGCCTACCCAAGCTGAATCAAATCAGAACTGGAACCAGAACTGAGTTGCAATAAAACAGCCCCAACTCACTGTGACACAAGAAGAGCTGCCTAAAAGCCTGCAGTTGCTTGGTTTGGTTTGGGTTTTTTGGGAGGGGGGAAATTTCGAGCCCAAATGCCGTGATACAGCTCAGGTTCAGCTAAGGTCCAGTTAACAAAGCTTTATGAAGGTATTTCTGAATGCCTCTGCAGGTATCGGGCCGAATCAGTGACAGACGTCAGCAGGAGATTTGATTTATACAAAGCCTCTGAGGTTTTATTTTCCGCCACTGGTTCTCTCTGTATTCCTCCATTATCCAGTGCATCCTAGACCCTACTACCCTGGATCAGAGGGTTGACGGCCTAAAAGGAGAAAGAAACCCCAAAGAAGCAGTTTCTACACTTGGAGAAAAGATTTTCTCTTAGTCAGTGATCAACACACAGTCAAAAGCAAAGTCAAAACACTGTCCCTGCATTTATCGTGCTAAGTATAAATATTACTACTGGTCATAAAGTTAAGTGATAACAACTGTCACTTCTACCCTCAGGGCAGCTCCTCTGCCTGTACCAACAACCAGCTCAAGACCCTCCCAGTGAAGATTCCCTGCTGGTTTTCACCAATTCTTGAAAATGAATTGGGAATTTGTTGAAGAATGCCCTTAAGCATATCAAGTGGGGATTCTCATTAACAAATAACAAAGGCAAATGCCATATGCTCTGCAAGCAGCTTTTAACCAAGCTCAGGATTACTGATTAAGAGAAAAGAGTAGAAACTACCTAATTCCAATCACTAGTATTTCACCTCAGTTTTCTCTGAGCAACCATCATCTGTATTCGAACTCTGAAGGAATGAGGTTGACCAACTGGGCTACACACACACTGTAATTGAAGGACACCTGACCCAGCACTGGATATCTGTGGGAATTAGCTTGCACATCAAAAGTAATCTAAACATGACACTAAGTTCCATAGAAGCTAATGTATTCTATTTCTTAGAAAATTCAATTAGACTATGCTAAGCTGAGTGCTGTCACAGACAGACCACTTATGGTATCCAGCCTGGCTTGTTTCAAATTAACTTGGGTATCTGTATACTAAATTGTGCTGTGCAGCAAGATGAACAGGTAATACAGTTCAACTGTTATCAGTGTAATGAGATATTAAGCTTTTACATCACAGGTTCTCAAGAACCTAATTAATAATAGTCACAGTTTTTTAATTTCATTTTGTAACAGTAGGAATTAATTTTGGTCTGCATTAATGTAATCCATAGGCAGCAGATATCTTCACCAGTGTATCTTGTTACCTGTGAAAGGAGAAGATGATACAACAGAAGAAGAAACACCTTGCAGTAGCCCAACTTGGGTAATGATCCACTGGAATGAAAGCCAGCGGTGAAGAGAGATGCTAGAGTAAAAGTCAGCCACATAAATGCTTTTTATGGAACCTAGTTTTGACATTGTACCCCAACTCCTCACCCCAAGATATGTTTTTAGCCCAATCACATCTTCTCTCCATACAGGATTTGGCAGCTTTGCATAAGAATCTTGTAAGCAGCAGATTCAATAATGGTAACAAAAGATGGATTAAGAAGAACAAAGTTTGTGTTGTTCTTCTAGAAATGTTACCATATTTCTTGCTTTTTAAGGACTTTGGTGTTTTCTGGATGTATCCGAATCTTCTGAATTATTTTGTTATATCTGTGGGAGTTCAGTCCTTTTGCTTATTGGCTGTCATCTTGCATTTCAGCCCACTGACTGACAGAGCAACTAGAATATACAAGCAAAAAATCAATAATTCGGGACCTCCAGACAGACCACTGCTGCTCTTAGAAGTAACTGGTTTACTGGTTGCAGTGCCAGTCGCTGATCAGAAAATATAAAACTAGCCAGCCATGCAATGTAAAGACAGATGCACTGTTTCTTTGCATGAAAGGGTTTTTATATTAGATCCCTGTGTTTAAATTCTCTTATATTTTTCTCTAAAGGCAGACTGGGGAAAGGATGAATGGAAAAAAAAAGAGGAAGGGGAGGGAAAAGAAAATTATTTTAAAAGCTGTGCAGATTTGTGTGCTCTTGTTTTCCTATCACCATGCTAACCTTCACCCCGCCTTAAGCTTTAGAGATTCCATATGTAAATTTATTCTTTAACATAACACTTTACTTGTTCCTGAATGAGTGGCACTCCTGTAGCATCCAGACTTACTACTTGCAAGTATAGCATTTTACTGCTAATACATTCTGTCACGCTCTACCTTCTAGTTTTACGGTGCTCTGATTGCAGTCCGTGGGCCATCAGTGTTGTTCTGCCACTGCAGCTGGAGGTCAGCTGCAAGAGACCTCTACCTATTAGGACCTCCTGCTGAGTTACTGGTTATTAAGGTAATGCAACTTTACTCTAGTATGGAAATAACATAGAACTAACATAATGAATAGCTTTCATGGAGGGAAGACGACTTCTCTCACTCAAATGCATCTTCCTTAATAATGGTTCTCAAATGGGTATGTTCCTTACTTCCTCTTCACTAAAAAAAAAAAACCTGTAGTGTTTCATTGGGAACAAAAATTCTTTTTTAATTCATATCAAAACAATTATTATTATTATTAGATGCAGAAACATCTTTTTTAATTTTCTAATATAAACATATCTTTCTACAGATTGATAGTTAGACAACATCAGTGCAAAGACTTCTCAACAGTTCTATTTTACCCCTTTTTAAGGTAAAACAAGCAGTGACCTCGGTATTAATAAAATATTATATTTATGGATATTTAACGTGTATAGCGATGAAAAAAAGGGACCAGGAACTAGGGACACCTCACTGCTGAGACAGAAAAAACAACCCAGCTCAACTACAGTAGCATTTCTGACTTCACTCTGTGAAAGCCCTTGGAAGGTAAACCATATATGAATAGCAAATTGGAAATTGAATTTGGTGAACTAATATCTGGCAAATAAGCCTTTCGTAGAGCCCTGTTACTCAAAAAAATTTACAACTGTGTTGGCTTGGAATTTTCTAATTGAATGTTGGGAGTTTTCCCACCATGGAATATTAATTCATTGAACCTGAAAGCATATACAGTCAATTCTAAGAAATCTACTACTATAAGTATTTTTTGGGCAAGCTGTCCCATTTCAGCTTTTTCACACTGAAAATTTGTTGGTTTTTTCAGCTGACAAGAACTTTGTATTTTTAAATAGATATTTTTAAATTAAAAACAAGTTATGTGTAAAAATCTTTGATATTAAAAAAAAATCTACATGAAAACAAAGTACTCCAAAAAAATTTATCAAGATTTTGAATTAGCATGTTGTTTGTCAGTTCAATGCCTTGGCTTAAATATTGCCCCAGAATAAAAAAAAAACTTTGTTTATTTCACTTTTAAAATTTATGCCTAATATCGTTGAGGGAGATGATTCTGGCCCTCCACTGCACTCCGGTGAGACCCCACCTGGAGCAATGCCTTCAGCTATGGGGTCCTCAGCACAGGAAGGACATTAACTGTTGGTGCAAGTCCAGAGAAGGCCATAAAAATTATCAGAGAGCTGGAGAACCTCTGCTATGAGGAAAGGCTGAAAGAGTTGGTGTTGTTCAGCCTGGAGAAGTAGAAGGCTCCTGGTGATTTTGCAGCACCTTCCAGCACCTGAAGGAGGCCCAGAAAAGAGTTGGAGAGGAACTTTTTACAGGGGCATGGAGTGATACGACAAGGGGGAATGGCTTTAAACTGAAAGAGAATAGGTTAAGATTATATATTAGGAAGCAATTCTTTCCTGTGAGGGTGGTGAGGCACTGGAACAGGTTGCCCCGAGAAGTTGTGGATGTCCATTTCTGGAAGCGTTCAAGACCAGGTCGGATGGGGCTTGGAACAACCTGGTCTAGTGGAAGGTGGCCCTGCCCATGGCAGGGTGTTGGAACAAGATGATCTTTTGGGTCTCTTTCAACCTGAACAATTCTATGACTCTATCATTTTACCTAATCCTGTTAGATTATTTAAATATTTGTACATGGATGCAAATTCACCCATGGAACCACAACCATTTTAAAAATCAGCTGGATCTGGCCCTGTCTTTATCACTGCCTTTGGCAAACTGACCTGTCCTTACTGCAGTAGAGGTTAGTTTTAGCCAAGTTCACCTTTCGTGAAAGGAACCATTTATATAAATAGGCACAACATTTTGTGGCAGAATTCTTAATGGCTTTTGATTAAAAGCTATCTTCATCTAAATCTGCAAATACCAACTTTTCCTTCTACTAAATGATGCATTTCCTTTTTTTTTGTTTCAGATGGACATGCTTTATTTAGTGTCTTTGACCATGGGAAGGTCACACAGAACATCAAGAGAAAGCAAACAGGCTGTTTCCACCACAGTCCCCAATTAGAATATGTCAATTCTTATGGCTAAAAGATTAAAATCTTCGGCATATTTGTAGCAATTCATGGCATGTGTTGCTTTTACCATATTCAAATAACAACATTAAATTACTTGTTTTAGTTAGTTACACACTGACCAAAACCATCAGTTTAGCTGCAGCATCACAGAGCTCAGTACTAATCCAGACATCCCTGACACATGCCTGGTTATCTCCTCAAACTCCAATCGAGTTTTGTTGCTTACAGTGAACAATCATTTTCTTATCTTGTATTACTTTTTAATGTAGTGCCACATAATGCAGCTGCATATCTGTGCAGTGTGGTGTCAGTGCTGGATTTAGCCAACAATCCATCACAGTTAAGATCTAGCTCGGAAGTTTCAAGGGTCTGAGGTGTCTTACCAGGAAGTGAGAGCCCAAGTGTCTGTATTTTCATTTTAAAAAGCACCGAATCACACTTCTTGAAGAAAAGGAGGAGGACACTTTCAAATTTCTATCTAAATTTCATATTTAAAGAAAGAAAACATAATTTTTTAAAACCTTTACTAAAACACACACTAGTCTTTCTTTGTGACAGCCTGTCTCTTCAGAGAATTTAAACTTGTCTGCATCAGGAGGGTTTAAAATGAATATTTTGTTCAGCATTTAGACAAAAGAACCATTTACATATTTGAGTATGATAAGCTGAAAAATAGAAGTTCAAACCACTTGAAAGAATAATGGTTTTCTGAATACTGCTAAACATTAAACTACAGTTGTATCACAATACTGATGATCACATCTATAGACCTTTAAGAAAGTTATATACTGGCTGCTCATTCTAACTTTTTTTCATTATTATTCAACAATACATACCATCACATTGACCAAGAGTTGAATACAATAAGGAAAAATTATCTAGAGATTGAAATTCACATGCGTACGGAATATAGCGTGGTTGAAACCACTTTTTTAATCCGAATATCCAGGAAATCATTTCTATGATAACTGCTAAGAGTTAAAAATATTGTATTAAATGCCACAAAATCCATAATCAAGGAACAATTAATCAAGCTTAGTGGAGAAAGAATTACAGGGAAAGTAAAAGCACGTGTAAAAATAAATAATTAAAGTAAAAAAGGGAACATTGATAGCAATTAATATAAATTAAGAGTCAGGAGATTGCTAGAATGCTTGAGGCTAATGTCAATGAGAAATCAATGGCCAACACAATTAAGGACAATAAGGATTTTTCAAAGTACATTAGCAACAAAATGCATTCTAACAGCAGTATTAGTACAGTAATAGATTAATATAGTAGAAAGGCCATTAAAAAACAAACAGCACAGAATGGCTCACAAACTAGTTTCATTCTGAATTTGGGAGAATTCCAATACGATTCAATACTGTCAAGAAAATATACTACCCACAAGAAGTGATTTAGGGAAGTAATACTGAGTAGCTACTACACTAAGATTTCTTTTCAGATCAGCACAAACAGAAAACTCTGATCCAAGAGCTGGAGAAAAGCTTCTTTTGCTGCTGGTAGCTCATGAAGTTCAGGGAACTTCCTAAAGAAAACTCTTAAAAATAATGGCGTACTCGTAACTTTAAAAGCTGTGGTATGACCTGATGGAGGGAGTGGATATGACCCCAGAGCCAGGCACAAGTCAAGTTAGAGCTGTTTGTGTTCCACTTTAAATAAAGATTTAGAAAAGATCAGTGGAATATTCAAAATTTATTAACTGATAGAACTCAAAATACAACTGCAAGTGGACAATCCATTGTATGTGTGCTTTGAGCTCCTACAGAGACCAAATTTTGGTCATATTAGAATTATTTAGCATTTTTATCAGTCCCTGTAGGAAAACGTAGACTCTTTACCTATCAAGCTGACAAGCAAAGAGGATTTTGGCACAAGTTAGTAATGAAGAGAAGAGCTCAGATCACTGAAGTGAATTTGGTACAAAGTAATTCTATTAATTTCAACACGGTCAAACGTAGGGTAATAAAGCTAGGAACAAATAATTATAGGATATCTCTCCCTACTTCTGTCGAGCAGGCAGAGGTACAACACAATCCCCAGCTGGAAGCTGAGCGGTAAATCCTAATTTAAAATAAACTGCTGATTTCTACCGCCAGGTAAAAGAAAATAGGGTAGCAGTCTTCCACCAGTGGTGGTGGATTCTCCACTGCTAGATCTAGTCAAATCACAGCTGGACACTTCAAGGCACAGAGTTTATTCGCAATGAAAATGAACTTAGGGGACATTTATGCTGTGCTGTCAGCTTACATATAATCCTCTTCCAAAAGCAAGGTGCGGCCATGAGCAGGAAGACTTCTTGCTATTCCTGGGCATGCAGCCAATTCGAGGGTCTTGATAGGATATAAATGGTCTGCAGCTCACAGCACTGGGCCAGCATTTCCACTGCCAGTTTTATTTATAGCCTTGCCACATTCATTAAACAAAGTCACAGGACATCTCCAGCACAAGGAAAAAGGACGGAAGAATTGAACATTAGCTGATGTCACTCCGAAAGTTTCTTTCCAAATAGTTGCAGTGTTGTTACTCTAGGGCAAAATCCTGCAGCCAGTACTGGCTCTTTGCTGAAACAGGGGTCCCAGAAAAAAGGTCTCTAAAGACAAACAAGAGCCAGTGGTTTATACACACTCACCCAGAACCCAAACACCGGTGTACTACGAGTGCTGACAGATGCGAATGAGGATTGCTGCAGATACAGCACCCATATGTGAAAACCCATTACTGCCTTAATGCTTACAGGGTTTCTTTGAAGTAAATTTGTTATTTGGTAAGATCTCTTGCCATCTGAGGTCCATGTGCCTTACAAGTTAGTCGGTAGAAAACAGCTAAATATCCAGCCATACTAAAATCTGGATCATGACACATTCATTAATGAGGAGTAGCAAAAGAACAAAAGAACCACCTTGTATGGGGCAGAACAGTAGCAGCCCTTTTCCTCTGCACAACAGCAGTATTAGACTCTTTGCTCCGCCAACAGCTTTGAAAAGTATAAATTGACATCTCCCCCACTGCAATGCTTAAGTATATTCTGAGGTTCACTACTAGAAAGTTTATTAACTGATTGAGGAACACAAATTTCTCTGTTTTGCAAGGAGATATTACTCAGTAAAAACCAGTCTTCAGGGTAAAAACACTCTCTAGTGACACACACTTTAGATCTGTTGCTCCCAATGCACTCTGGAGACAATCAGATAGCAGCTCATAGAACCAAAATATTCTCTGTTGGGCAAGAGTCATCTGATAAGCTTCTTAATACTAATTTTCTGTTTCTCACATAATCATGAAACATGCCTAATCCATACCTCCTTCTTTTTCTTTAAAGAGCCACCACTTCAGCCGTTCACTGTTCAAACTCTGTTTAGCACCTTGACATTAGACTACACCTATGGGTAATTCTGTGCCAACCAGAATTACAACGTGGGAATGGATAAATCACAAGTACAAAATACTCAGAATCCTCATTACTGTAATTATTGCTGTAATTAACAGATGTTTAAAAAAAGAAAAAAAAAAAAAAAAAAAAAAAAAAAAAAAAAAAAAAGCCAGTAAGAGCTGGAAGAGTAATAAAGAGATTAGGTTTCACAGCCACATTCATAAGCCTTACATAATAAGTAGAAGGAAGGCAACAGAGGATATAAAAAATATGAGGAAAAAACCATCCTAAATCCTCACTGAACGAGAAAAGGGCACAAAAGAACTATCCTACTACAGCTTATTTGTACCTGTCACTGAATTTTCATCCATCTTGCATTCTTCTTGACCTCTTCAAATAGCATGGCACTTTTACCATTAACTGCAATAGACTTTGTTCAACTGAAGAAAGGTGGAAACAGCCAGCAAAAGGCTTTCCAAGCATTCTTCTTTCTTAAACAAGCCCAAAGGACTATTCAAAACTATTGTACCATCCTCACTGGCTATGGTAACAAAACATTTAATTCCCCACAGTTGTCAAACAACATGTTTAAGACTCATGCAAGCAACGCATGTTAAAAAGAAAAGTTCTTTTCCAACAAAAGGGAAAGCTCAACTGTGAAGATCTTTGAAGGAAATGCTGCACCTCAGTGCCACTATCTTTGATCTGTGATTGGTACCTCTAAAAGAGGTACACTTGACACTTTAAATATTGATGAGATATTTGCTGAGCTGCCACTAAAAGCCAAGGCTTCACTTTCTAGTGAAAGAAAAACACAAGCTTCAAAGGCTCTGGAGAGGTCCTGATCTCAGGAGCCTTTAAAGAAGCTGAAAGTATATCAAACCAAGGGAAGGGGGATCACCCTATCTTGGTTTGATATGCCATAACACCACTTGTTATACACAATGGTTTGGAAGTATTATAAAGTATGAAGCCTCTTTTGTAGTTACCATTCTCCTACCTAGGGTGCTGGAGAAGAAAATCATCCTCTTTTTATGAAGATAATACACATTAGAACATAGTATGCATACTACAAATAACTTTGTATGGTTTTGTTCTTTGATTGTGTGGATAACTCTGATTTAAGGTTTACTATTTCTGAGACACATGAAAAAATATATCTGAATAATTCTGACAGATTAAAGTTCAGCAACCAGGCTACGTTACATCTGAAACAGCCAGTAAAAGGGGAAATTTCACGGTCAAATGCATCAGCTCACTCTATACAGATGAAGCAAAAGTGATTGTCAGGGGCCAATAAAGCATTCAGCTAAGTTTTCTTGCCTGCTGCACTGTCATTTCATCCATATGTCCTTCCAAGCTTCATTATTATTAGTGCAACTGTCAGGAAGGGCGTGCTACATACAGAAAGAACTATCAAGGATAAGGAACAAAAATTAAGCTACCAGCTATCTTTCTGTTACATTAATACAGACAATGACCCTAATAGATAAAGAAAGCACACAGAGGAACTTTTGATTTTTGGTCTCAACTGTCCTAGAGTCCCTAAGTCTCTTGAAAGAAGTCAGGTGTGAAACACTGCCCAGAATCTTACTGGAGCTGGAGTTTCTTATTGCTGGCCAGGGAAGCTGGAGGGCTGCGAGATGCTCCATTGCTGTTCAGCATTCTGAGCAGGCAAGCAGCAAGAAGGGTGAATTTGTGGCCATTGTCCCTGCACGTAAGCTGAGCAAGGAAGAATAGCAAAGAAGTTGCTGCGAGAGAAGAAGACTAATCCAGCTTATTTCTCCACAGAGTAAGGGAAAACAAGGGTGATCTGTAACTCTGCTTTATGAGAACATTTCAAAGTGCTCATTCAGCATGTATGATTTTCTTTAAAAAGTAAATGGAGAGCAAATCTCTTTCAATATGAAAGACAAAGCTGCAATCAAAAAGTGCAACTCTTTAGTTTTTGAATTAGTTACAATAAGGAAAAATAAAAAAATAACCACTACAAAGCCAGTCAAAATGTTGTGAAATACTTCTTCCAGCATTGCAAAGTACATTTGGCCGGGAGACAGTGCCATTTTCAACACTGAGGAAAAGGCAGTAAAAATGTCATATTACTTCCCAAAGTTTATTTTCACATATTGTTTTTTCTATCTGGATTTTAAAAGAGAAAAAAATCAGAGCATTGGCAGACAATTAACTTAGAGACTCGTCACTGCACTTTTTACTATACCTTTAGGAAAAGAATTATGGAATAAACTCTGAAAATAAGATATATCTGAGCAATCACAGATGGTATTCCAAAGACCTCCATCCAATACCCTGCATGTAAGCCCAGACATTATGAGTGCTCCTGCCGGCAGCAATTTGCCCAAGTGCTTATGCATAGCACTGCTGTATATTGTACTCATGTTAGCACAATAAATCATAAATAAAAATACTGGCTTCACCATTAGCATGTGCTAGAGGATAAAAGTATGACAATTAAATCTTCCTTTTGACTGACATTAAATTAGAAGTGAACTGAGCAAAAAAGCTTGAGTGCAATTAATAATTGACTTGAAGATTAAATGAAGATTTAACTTATTTAAAATCATACTGAAGAAGAGACAATAATATTATCTGCCTTTGATATCACAGTGCTATAAAAAGTTACCAGAAAGAGCCACTTTAGTTAATTTCTCTGCAGAACAGAAGAAAAATATGATTTAGTACAATTAGAACAATATATTATGAACCTTTGTACATTTAGAAGTGAAACTTGTTATTCTGTTTTCACATCCATTTTATCCCTAAAAGCCTTTTCTTTAAAGCAATTGCAATTTACACTATGTGCAAGAGCATATTCACATTTACAAATGGAAACAAAGGTATGTGTTATTATAGAGAACTGCCAAGACGTGCTGCATAGTTTTCTTCACAATGTAAACCAGCTGCATTTTACTCCGAGGCACCCTGAGAATGGCTACTCACAAGAAAAGTTTCAATAGAAGCATCTTAGGATTCTTGAAAGGGCATTCATACAATTATCTTTTGAATTCCAATTGCATTAATAAAACCAAAAAGCCTTGGTGCCAGATTCTTGCAGACAAGTGGGCAAAACTCACTTTTACGTACTAATCTTATCAGCTAATCTTATTCCAACAGAAGACCATGCATTTTGGTAAAGATCTGAAGTTTTTAAAAAAAATCCCACCCTCTACACTGGAGAGCTAACTTCATTAACTCCGCTTAGCGGAGATTTGAAAATTTGGTCTCATGAAATGGATATCAGCCATTAGGTGAATATTAGACAATATGTGCTCAGCAGTACTCCAATCTAATAGCTGCCCCAGCTGAATCAGTATAATGCTTCTTTTTCACTGTGTTATCTCTTCAGTAATATTACATTATTATGGCCAGATCATCAAAGAGTAGAAACTGGCAGAGCACTATTGATTTCAGGAGAGCTATACTAACTTGCACCAGCTGAGATTCTGGCCTTCTTAACACAAATGCATTGTAAACTTAAAACCATAGCTAGAATTGCATGTATCAGCTACGTGTAGACATTACATGAAGCACCAGAACAATATAAAGAAATACACATGATGAGGCTTATACTGAAGAACAGACAAAGCAGATCAGGAAGCTGTTGTTTTAAATACAGGGGGCATAGTGGGAATGGCGGAATGTTGTTTCCGATTGCTCAAAAATATTATCTTCAGATAAAAAGACTGATGCTATTCAAATTCATAGACACCTGCAGCAACAAATTACAAAGCAAGCAGCAAGCACTATTGACTCAGATCATTCAAACAATAAATACAACTAAAACTATCTGAATACCATTCAAATACAGAGAATAAGCATCAATTATGTGGATACAGAGCAATTTAAAGACAGATATTCAAAAGAGAAGTTGCAAACATTTTTTTAAATAAAGGTGTACGCTATGCAATTTCAGAAGATGTCTCCATTTCCATACTAATTTTGAGTGATTTGGTGGAATTCACACAGTTGCAATGCCATTTAGACTGTATAGAGCACTCAAACCCTTACTGAAATAAGCAATATTGTTCAGCTTCCTCTGTGATCTATCCTAGTACCTTTGCCCACCTTAATACTCAATTTCACAGGAATTTCCCTGGTGCCCTAAACTGATAACTTATGTGCGTCAACACATCAATGCACAAATTTCTGTCACTACTGCTGGGCCTTTAAAATATAAATAAACTCTGTGAAGTTAGTGGGCACATTTCCACAGATTTCTAAAATGCTGGATTTCTCATTATATGTTTCACTCTCCTACTCATCACAGACTTTGTTACACAATACTCTTAACTGGATATACATGAGATTCATATTTTGGTATCACAACACAATCACAGTTTTGAAAATGTGCTATACACCACAAATAGCAGTAGTTATGAAAAAGTTGTAAGTATAATTTTGGGTCTCCAGTCTCATATCAGAAAAATCCAAATCACATAATCCTGGGTGACAGGAGGATCCTTACAGCCTTTTGCAACTTCAGTAGTTCAGGTAAAATAGCGGGACCTGTTTTACACAACTGTTGACATCACACATGCCTAGAGCAGCAGGGGAGGCAAGAGGCCAAAAGGTGAATCGGAACCACAGTAGCCACATAGCAAAAGCATGGCCAGAGCTTTTCAAGGTTTGCTTTTTAAAAAAGTAAAATATTGTACTGGGAATATTAAACTGCTCCAGGTTTCCCTATTAAATTAAGCTCTACTTTTGAAAGCACGGGGAACAGACGCATACAGACTTACACATATAAAGTAAGAACTCCAAGTAGCCCAGAAGCCAGCACAAATAATGATCCTTCATCCTTCCACACACAGACATCAGAAGGATTTGGCATCAATTCATGTCACCTACAAGTTCAGCTCCAGAGTTAGTACTCCTAACAGGAAGAGCAGATGTTGAAGGAAGCAAATACAGACTACAGCTGTAGAACAGAAGTGCACACAGTTCTGAGAAGGGGAAACAAATGGAAATCTTACCTAATTTAGTGAAAAATAAAAGTAAATAGATAGTAAGCATGTATTAAATACATATATATATATAAAAATATATAAAAACATTTTAAAGTATCCTATCAAATGAGGACAAAACTAGTATATGGGGAACACTATGTGGTCATATGGTGTTATAAAGAGAGAACTGTCTAATGGTATGTCATATTATATATTCCAAATATATTAAATATAAGCCACTCAGTGAAACTGTTTCAAGTACCTTCCCTCTTTACTTATTTTTAAGCAACAGGTCCTTTGCCCTCTCCTAAGTGCAATATTTTTCAAGAAATGTATTTTTATTTGTATGTATAAAGTACCTGTGAAAGTAAGGACAGGTACTCATTAGCAAAACTGACTCTCACAGAAGCTGTGGTTTGGCCTCAGCTGAAGCAGGAGTCCTCTACAGGACAGTGTGTGGACCACTCCACTACTTATGACTCAGTCTATTCAGAAACAGAAGCTTAAAAACAGTGAAAAGTTAAAAGTTTTTAAGGCTGCTTGATCGATTCTCCTGCTCCACAAGATGTTATGGAATTTATTGAATCGGTTCAAATATATCTACACAACACAAGTATGAACATTACTCAGGCACAGTAAAAATTGAGAAAATTCATGATGGTATAAATAATGTGCTTATGCAAACATCCAAACAGTCATACTGCACTTATTTTGTACTGCAGGTGAGGAAAAATATTTTATTTCTTTCTGCACCCCATCTAAAGAGAGACTGATTTTCTAAATTCCTTTGGAAGCAAATGAATATGAATAATTTGACATTATTTTTAAAAACTCTGATTGAAAAGACACTAAAACAAAGTGTTCAGAAGCTCTGTATATTGGTTTTCAAACACAGAGTAAATATTTTTCTAATATTATTGTATAAGTATCATGTTGTAGCTACTTTATATAAATTTCATTGCTTGATTGAAACATTATAATTATCAATTCCTCCAACTTAAGTAATATTTATAGGGTCCAACAGTTCTGCAGATTAATTTTTTACCTTTTTTTATTAACTACATAGGTTAATAATTAAAAATTGAAATAGAAGGCAATGAATGTCTACACAGATATCTAAGTAATTAATTCATACTTCTAATATTTTTTTCTCTGCTAAGTTTTCCTTCTTGGTGCTACTGCATTCTCTCTTATGCAGACAGTTCCCCAGACATTTAAACCACAGCTAGCATGACTTTTCACTTGGTCGTGATGGTACAAGTACTGTGGAGAGTTCTTTCCTTCATGATTAAATTCTGGAAGACACTACATGAAAAAAAAGGGGGGGTCTGGGAAGGGGAGTTAGTGTCTACATGTTCCATTTGATCTTCTGAAGATTGCGAAGGTGTAGCTCTCTCTGGGACCTTGCTCAGCATTATCGAGATACTCCATAGCAATGGATCTCACGTGAAGGCTGGCTGGCCAACACTCAACAAGAAATGCATTCAACCATATGTCAGATGTCAAATTCAGCGGCCACCAGATGTTGATAAAGGAACGGAAGTTCTCCCTGAATCCCACCCGATATCGGCTGATTTAAACTTTGCACGCACTTTTCAACATGCAGGGCCAGGGTCTGTACTAAAACTGTACAGAAGAAATTAATATATGCAAGGAGATGGCAGGATGGAGAGAGGAAGAAGCATCTGCTTTTTGCCCATTAATATGATGTCAGCGCAGGAGAAAGCACTTCTGTCCTCTCTCTCAAAGGAGCTGTTTTGGACTTTTTATTACTTTCAGTAATAAA
This sequence comes from Mohoua ochrocephala, assembly GCA_013398855.1. Lineage (NCBI taxonomy): Eukaryota > Metazoa > Chordata > Aves > Passeriformes > Acanthizidae > Mohoua > Mohoua ochrocephala. Next base: position 260,650 of record VZTA01002072.1, read on the forward strand.
CTTCTCATTTGGTGCTTAAAAGGTTGGTTTTTGTATGATAAATAAATGTCTCCTTCCCAGCCTGTTACGAATCAAATCAAGTAATATACAACCAAGTTTGGAGATGACATAGAGCTAATAGGTCATGGACAGTGTGCTCCTTTGCTGATGCAAGATTGTTCCCTGCAGTCTTCCAGCCCTTCAATTTATTTTGAAGAGTCTTCAGCAATGGAGCCTTGGCCTCTTCTTTGGTAAGTGCCTCTGGTATCACAGAGACTGAAGCTACAGGAAGGAATTCTTACTGCTATGATAACACTTGTAGAGATGCTAAACCCCATTTAGATGGGCCCATTTAGAAACTGACCTGTTGAGGATAGGCACTGCTGCTAACCCTACATGTGCTCCCTGCCCAGCACAACCTTGTTTAGGGTCTCTAGCAGATGCTATAATTCGGGTAAGCAATAACGAATCGCTTGGCTGGGAGTTCAAGAGGATTACAGCAAAACTCACTTGGGTTGTACTTCCTCTGGGGTGTTTATTGCAATTTTACTGTCTTCCAGCTTAACATCTCCCCCTGATTCCCCAGTTTTCAGCTGTGGCCTTTACTCTCAGCTGGCTTGTTTTATGCTGTCCCTTTACCCTGAAATTTCAATTTACTGTTTTAGATGAAATCATACTGGTTTATTTTATTATTGTAGCATGTGGGAGTCAAAATGGGGCATGAGGGCCACTTAAGACCCAGAAATGATTCTGACTCCCCTTAAAGAAACAAGTGAGGGATGTGAACTCATGAGACTAATTTTTAACCAGAGTTTTAAATGGATGTTTGTTTTCCATCTCAGGAGAAACAGAGAGAACTTCTTGAGATAGAGAGACAGCAGATGTGGTCCTGTTACCCCACAGGGAACAGGAAAGGGAGGTGCTGTTCTTTCACTTCCTCTAAGATAAGAGATCCATTATTAAATTCTACCCCTGTGTCTCTGACACTTGTCATGCCTGGTAGGGGCTAGGACACACGGTCCCAGTGTGCCCTCATCTTTCAAAATGGGCTTGTCTTGACAGACATACAGGTCAGTTTGGTTTTGCAGTTTTCTGGTTTGTTTTTGGTGAGGTTTATTTTTTTTCTTAAGGCAAGGAGCATTTCAGCACAAACACAAATGTTTTTCAAATATCCCTTAGAAAGGGTTTGTTATTATTTTACTCAGGTATACTAGGCTCAGTATTTTGAACCTTGGCTGTTTATTCCTTCCTTTAAATAAATATACTTCTGCCTTGAAAAGAGCAGATGAAGTCGACTGGTTTAAACGTTTCTCATTTCCATGCAGCATATACAGTATGATAAGCAGTTAAAACTAAAAGTAATATTTGGTATGTCAACAATATCTCTTTCACTGCCAAATACTTCAAAGTCCAACAAAACAAGAAAATTCAAATGGGTTCCAAGATGTAAATATCTTGGGACAAGGTCAGACAAGGTGGCAAATATTTGTGTGTACTACACATTTCCACCTGATGGAAAACAAACAAGTGCGGATTTTTATTTTTTTGTCAATGCGGTAGTAAAGGGCAAATGTGGAAATCCATCCTATGCACAAATATTTCTAGCATTAAAAAAATCAATGTTTCTTTAACCGCTACTCCAAGGTTCCTTTACGATTAGTTCAATACCTACTGATGCGCTGACCTACCTAATCCGATGTCTTGTCCACCTCCAAAATGAAGGCAGGCAAGGCTATATGCAGTCTTTTAGATGTCAGATTCTGGGAAAGATCTATACCCCATTAAAGTCCACAATAGTAACAGCACCTTCAATAGCAGGGTGAATATTGACGTGCTTTAAGAGGAGCTCTTGTGTACACCGACACAACACTGCAAGGGATTGTATTATGTCCAAAAAAATTCAGGACATAAGTTTTTTTTAAAAAACATAGCTAAAACTCTGTATCTAAGATATCTAGTACAAGTGGAGGCATCTAACAAAGGAAACTAGTCAGTACCTGTTGTGTGATCTACGGTTCAAAGAGTTATTTATTCAGCAGACATAAAACAGAACTCCAGACTCATGGTCCGTTGGTAAAACTGCACTGCAACAAATATGATTCTTGCCTGAGGTAGAACAAAGCTGAGCCCCATAATCTTTTGAAGCATTACAGCCTCTACATGATAAATACTTAATTTACAAACTGGTGGACAAAATATTAGTGAAATAATAGTGTTCAGTATGCCCACAGCCATACAGTCTTCAATCACGATCCCACAGGTCATGCAGCTAAGCCAGGTGAGTTTAGGTCAGTGTTTGAATTAAACGCCTCCAGAAGAGAGCGAGAGTTACAGAAGCGTCACTGTGATTCTGTTCATACTCCAGATCTTTGCTTCAAATCAGGTTCCATATCCACAGTAAGTTAACCACACCTTCTTCTTCAAATAATTTTAATCAAGATGCACAACATGGCAAACTTTATGAAACTGGTTTTAAAAATAAATTTTATAATCAAAAGCTGCAGAATTAGATTATTCAAGTATTAGAGGAACTAATGTACCAGAAGAAAAAAATGTTATTTTATGAGTTGCCAAATTTTGCTAACTATAGCTGTTGTGTTTACTCCCTTTCAGTTGGTTAACTCAAAAGAAAATTATTAGAACATTGAACATCAAGGTTTCCTGCTAGATCAAACTCAAGGTAGAGTTAATACTCGGATAGTAAATGAAGTCTGTACTTCAAGGACAACAGGCTTTCAGTAATGAGGCAGTATGTCTAAACACAATGCTAAACAAAGTCAATGTCTGTATGTAATCCTCACCAACACTTTACTGGTAAAAATTACACACTATATGTTACGCTAAGCCTTGCAATCTGTGTCAAAGAGAGATGAAATAGCCTGCTGAACAAATTCTCTAACATGTTTCAAGGAAAGCCAAATCAAAGCCTAGGGCAGCTTATGGAGCTCTTTCCCAATGCCTCTCAGACACCAAAAACCACATAAATCTCTGCTGAACCAGAACCACCTGCTGGCATGCACGTCCTCCCTGTTCCTGCGAGGTGGCAACCAGGAACAGCCACTTGCTGGTAAGAAAACCTGCCAGGAGCAAAGAGAGGAGGCACACTGAAACAGCTGGTTTTACACATCCACCCCAAAAGGCACCCTCAAGTCTAGCGCTTTTCAGCAGGAAGGCAGCAATGCCACCAGCAGCTGCCCTCTCCAGAAATCTGTGCCTGGACAGAGGCGTGGTGCAGAGCGGGTTAGCAAGCTCAGCTTGTCTGGCCATACCCCGTAGCTCAAGCTAAACACAAAATCCCATTTACTAATTGCTAAAGGAAGAAGAGGACAACCCTTAATGTGAATGGTCTGACAGAGGCAATTACACTTCATTTTCAAATACAGCACAAGACCACACATGTTGAGAGAAACAAATTACAGGTAATTCAGATTTACTGTAGCCAACTCATAAACCACAACAAGACTAGCCTCCCACAGCAAGCAATAGAACTAGACCCAGCTAAACTACATGCGTCATGTTTAATCATTTAGCAAAAATTGGTAATTCATTTCTCAATAGAGACTGTGATAAATATTGACAAGGTGTCCAAGATACATTTATGTGATACAGTTTTACTTTAGCATGAAAAAGAAACTGAATTCTGCTTCATCATTCTGCTTACAGTACCACCCGGATTCTAAACTGCTTCTGTTCTTACTGCTGCTGCATAATGCTAAACAAAACCAACAGTGCCTTTTATAATTCTATTTAAAAGTCCATATATTCTTTATATATTCCATTTTATAAGTCCATTAATAGCTGTCTTCCCTGCATTTAGAGGAAGATGAATAAAACTGTCCTGATACTACCCTGACAGGAGAAGGCTCTTTGTTTTTTTCAAACAACCAGCTTACAAATACTATCCTGTAGTAAGTGAAGTTGCAAGTACATTTGTCTGAAACTATGTGATGGCAGTTTCATTTAAAATGGTATGTTTTTCTTGGATTCTGTTTACTGTTGCTAGTTGGAAGAGTCCTCTGCAGAGGGCAGAGAACGTTAAATTCGGTCAATACATGTGCACCACTTGAAATCGATATCTATGGAAGATATATTAACCTTCACTTGAAAAATGCCAGTAAATAGAGCCAATTATCAAATTAATTTTTCTTTTATATTCATGAAATAGGAATAGTCACTGTCAATATAAGCAATCCATTAAGTGAATGACTAGTAGCTGAAAAGATTTAATCTTTAGAGCATAGGAAATATATAAAAGCTGCAAAGTCAACAATATATGCTGTCCATAGAAATTCATTACTGTTAGGGAGACAGCTATTCCACAAAATAGTAGCCTCATACAAGCATTCTAGTTCACTTTATTAATTAATGAAGTCAAGTTTGAGATGTTTATGATGTCCCTAAACTGTGCACTAAAATGGGATATGAAGTAACAAGCTACAAAAATAATAACCCCTAGTTTTGAAATGGCTAATACACAGTGCTTAAATTTCTTGGAGGGTCAGTGGCATCCTCTATTTTTAGAACATTAGTCTTGCTTTTCTGAGTGTTTTGTGACAAAAATGTTGGGCTGATAACAATAGTGCTGGTGCCAGTATTGGAGAGAGAGAGAGTGTCCAAGCTACAGGAGATACTAGCTGCTGTTATTCACCCTCTCAACAGTATAGACTTAAATCTACCAGCCAGTGCAGAAGCCTCTCTACAAGGACTTTCCTCATTCCTCCAGTTTAGTGGAGCACATTTCAAATTTTTACCAATACTGAAGACAGAGAAAGGAACGAGATTTTTCTTTTAGTTTCTGTAAGCAATCAGCTGTCAAGTGCTACTGATCCCGCTACACCAAATGCAACTGAGCAGCATTTACCCAGCATTCTAAAAAATCGTGGTTCTCAAGGAAGACACTTCATATATGCTCACAGCTTCAAATAGTTTTAAAGCTCTCTTCACTGGAAAAGAGCTGCAGTGCTGCTTACTAGAGGAGTCTTTGGAGTGACTGAAGCATGAAGACTGGGCTCTTGCATTGTAATGAGTTATTTTGTACCAGCAACAGCAGCTAAATATAAGTCACCCATGAGCGAGGACAAAGGGTGGGGAAGAAAAACTCTCCTCTTCTGCACAGTGCTACACCCGATTCATTCTGGGAAAACAGCCAGTGTTTCCAGTTGTGCCTACCTGCAGTAAGGACTCACATTTTTGAGGTGCTGAGCGAGCACGGCTGCCTTTGAGTCACCATGCACAAAGGGTGCTTAGCACCCTGAAAAATAAAGACCTAGCCTGCATTTAAGAAGTGCAGAGTGCCTGCAGTTCCTATTGGTTATATTGGGAAAACCCCTATGAAATTAAAATATCAAAAGTTTAAAAAAGGGGAAAGGACACACCCTGTCTCTCCTCAGGTGCGCCTAAATATGTAGCATGTCACACTCCAGTCACGGAATGATTTTTTCAGACACGAAGGAAAGTCTGCAACAGTATACTAAAATCTCTAAATATCACAGATATTTCCTATTGAAATCTGGGATCAGTGACCAGGTTACTTCTTTTGAATTCACCATTATAATTACAACAATGTCCTATAAAGCACACTTTACTTCCATTTACTTTCAGTAATCCTTTACTGAAGTCTCCACTGTGAACCACACAACACTATGACTAGTTTCTAGAAGCAGTCACAGGGAATAAGTGTCTAATATCCTAAGCAGGTGAATGCTCCATACCAGTTTCTAAAGAAACAGTCTTGTCCTCACACCTGGACCTAAGCACTACCACAGATGAATTAGAGTTGAGAATAAACATATTCATAAATAGAGAGAAAATGATGTGAAAGCTGATCACTACTTGTCACCTTGGGGTTTTGACTGAACAGAACAAGGCTCAGATTGCAGATAGCTACATACAAAATGACTCCACAAATACTACACACTTTTTGATGCCCTACCTTTAGGAAAAGCAACTTTCCTATTTCATGCAACTGACTAAACTTTAGTTCATAAGTTCAATCAGTCTATGTTCACAGCTTTTTCCAAAAGACTCCTATGCTTTGTGTTACTTTGGGTTGTGCTATGCTGCAGACAGCAATGAATATTTATCGGAGAAGTGGTTATAACATGCATTTTAGTTCATGAGGTACTAAATAGCAACAAGAAGTCATGACTTAATGAATAAATTCCATTTTCCTCACAAATCAACGGAATGCAAAGACGCTTCCCTGTTGTTATTTTCCTGAAGTAACAGCTATATGTGTAAAATGCTCCATCACCAATTTGAGTTCGGACACATGGCCCTCATACAGAGGAACTACATATTAGGACTGTTTACGAGAAATGCAAAACTTCATCAATCAAAACATTTAAAAGGAGTATTTGACGATCCTGCTGCACTGGAACTATTTACCTTCATAGGCAGAAGGCAGATACAAACCGATGAGACACATTCAATTCAGCTCTTGCTAACATGCAAGAAGGAAGAAAAACATAACCAAAACCAAAAAGTCACTTATCAGAAGCACCTAAAATTCCAGTGCTGAAAGTGTGTGACTAATGCCTTGAAAGGAAAATGGACTAGGATCTCCTTACTCTCTCACTGCAGACATAATCAAACAAAGCATGTGAAAAGAGACACGGTAATAGCGATTATTAACTCTGTATTTTAAAACCTGCAAAAAATAACACAACAGCCTCATTCTATTTATGTCAAAGACAAATGTTTGAGCTATTTCATATTGTTTGACCTACTCTGACATGCATATATTGATACAGATCACAGCAAAAGCTTTATTAGGCCTGTGGGAATTATAGCTCCCTTCCTGCTGCTTATAATCGTCTTTGATGTAGCCAGAAATTTCTCTTTATAAAAAACCTTGCACAAGTAGAATGGGCCTATTTTATGCAGAAGTGGATCAGCAAGATGGCTCCTTCCCAGTAATTCCAAGAACATCATGTTTATTTTGTGAACCATAACTGCATAAATACTGAAAACGCCAAAATTATCATGAAGTGAAACATAATCTTGAAGCACAACGATCTGTCTACAGATAATGCATCAAACACAAGTTTTTATAAGAGTTAGGGCCTAAAAAAGTCCAACTTATACTTTTTTTTAGCTATGTTGAGGACAACCCATTGAAGTGTCCCAGTGGTGCTGTGGTGGCCACTGCAAACAACACGTAATGCTGTTGCAGCACTGAAGTCTGCTAGCTGATTGGGCTCGCAGCAGTGCAAGACTCTCAGTGTTGGCTCAGATCTGTCAGGGGACACATGGCTGTAAGAGCTGTCACAGGTCCTACTCGACCCTCCTTCTGGCTCCAGCAGCATCTCTGCCTCAGTCCTTCGCCAGACACTGTAGAAAGAGAATCACCTTATAAGCCAAAGTTCTTTAATATTTGGACTGACATTTTCCTGGGAATAATTAAGGTAAATCTGAAAGAAAACTACAACCAAAATTTTTTTCAGTGGTCCATATACCAGTTTCTTACCATTACTGATATCAGGTGCTACAGCAAATAATTTTTATGCGCTCATTCACTGAGTCACAGTATTTTAAGATAGTACACTCACGAATGCATTACATCTTCTTGCAAATGTTTTGGCATGGCTGATTTGCCTAATAGTATGCTTTTAATATTATTCATTATATGGGGGACCCACACACGTTCAGTTTGCTGTGTCCTGCTGTGAACACACAGCTGAGCCCCGGTAAGTCACCATCTGCACGCACTTGGAAAATGTGAAATAACATGTAGTGTCTTGTACTATTTTCCTGATAGCTTCTCAAAAAAATGTGCATACTGCAGTCCAACATGTTTCACCTTGCAGTTGTTAGGAGAACACACTTAGCTCCTGCTGCTTAGCTGGCACACGACAATTTGTGGAGATGAGGTATCTTGGGATTATTCACACACTATAACTTTTCTCTGTAAGTGCACTTGTTTGCTAAATGTTACCAGATCTCAACTTTGACAAATACTGCTCCATGATTTAATTTTAAATAAATTGCCCTTTTTAGACAATTAATCACTTTCTAAGTGCAAGTTCCACAGGCTGCTCAGCTTTCAAGGAAAGCTCCCCTTTCAAATCCAAGAAGTCTGTGGTGGAGGACCAAACACACACCTAATGAAAGCCTTCCCTTAAGAATAGAGCTGAAATAACCATCATTTCTACCCACAGAAATACAAGTATCAGGATTCAGCTCTCTCAGCAGACACATCCCTTGGTAATGAGTTCACAAGTTGGCCTTTAACGTCTGCATTTATTTTCAGTACCTTGAGTGACTCTTTTCCTAGAGACTAACAGACTGCAGACTCGCAAGGCAAAAATTGCCAGTGAAAACTTCAATAACTCTTGCCAAACCAGTCTCTCATCTACTACACACTACTCCTGGCTTCCTCTTGCTAAATTGCTCTGCAGACAGTCTTCAAGCCAACAGAATGATTCCTTCCCATTGCTTGATGGAATCAATGCTGCCATAAAAAGTATGTAGGTTACAGTTACACTGATTGCAGTGATAAAAACATTCATCTCTTTACTCAACCTTGCTAATCAGACTAAGCAAGGTTTTAGAGCAATAAAAGCCATCTCTAAAGACTAAGAAAAAAAATCAATTGTTTTTACTCCCTGCCCTATTTATTTCTATAAATGCCAAATAACCAGCATTTCACACAAGATGTCATGCTCAAGGAGAAGAGTGCAAGAAAGCTGATGTGCAAGGGCTGTAGCACCACTCTTTGCTACTGACTCTACTTAATGCAATGTACAGCATAGCACCAAGGCCAAAGCCTGCCAAAACTTAAATGCTAAATAGCAAGAGCACATCTATGTGAATAAAATTGTAACACAGAAGTTGCAATTCAGTCAGTGTCTTCTTGAAGGCAGAATGAAGGTTTTTTCCAATGGGCAGCCCTATAATTAACATCTAGAAACTGATTTGTGTTCTCCCTGATTCACCGACTTAGAAACAGGGATGAATTTAATCTTTTTAACCACTTTTAAAAATATTTACATTTTACACAGTTTTGAGTGCTGCAATCACTCAAGATGAAAAAAATAAAAACAGTTAGAATGGGGTGAGGTTTCTCCCTTTATGGCTGGTACATTCTCAGATATTCATAGAGAAATTTAGATCTGCCCTATCAATATTCTTATCGCGTTTTCACATATGATGTCCCTCTCCTTGAATATGACAAGCATTGAGCCACAGAGTACAGGATTGGGAAAAAAAATTTAAAATAAAAATCAGAGAGAGCAGAACCCACTCATTTGTTTCACCATTCATTTAAAAGTGGTTTTCTTAACAGCATCCTGGAAGGAAAGCAGAACCCCAAACAAATACAGATTATGTTGCACGTCTCTAGGAAGAAATTCCCTCTGCTCCTGCAGAAACATACCAAGTACATTGCTTCTGACTTTTAAGCTTCCCAGTCACCGATCATCAAATTTTTAAAATGCTGACTTCTGAGGTGAGGGCTCATAACCTTGTTGGCTGCTTTTGGACCTGTGATTAGACATTTCTGAATCCATCACCTTATTTACATTGGCCATTGGCTTTTCACCTGTCTCCACAATTTGCTTTCTCAGCTATAAGGGGCACTTACCGCCACAGGAAAATCAAATGAGAGTTATCTCTATTTCATAAACCATTCAGGAAGAAAAAAAGCATTCTATATACCTTGCAGTTAAGAAACCTGAGGCAGAGGTTAAGGACAAACTTCTCAAAGCATGCTCTCCTAGTTCTGGGATTCCGAGACAAGAGCAAGCAGTTCTGCCCATTCAAATGAGTGATGTCTGTAGTTGAAATTACAAGTTCTGAGTCACCTCAAGTTGGGTTCACAAAAACAGAACTGTAAAATGAGAGGCTATAAACACTGCACACTCTACTTTCTCTCACAGACTTAAAAGGTTGCTCAGGTGCAGGTCAAGAATGGAAACCTGAATCTCAGATGTTCATTTTTTATGTCTTTTTTACACCAAACCATCAGGCCAACAACAGAAGAAAACATCCACAGAAATGTCCACAGCAGAATGTAAAGCTTACACAAAGAATCTATGTCAGTATTGCAAAGCTGCTGGGTACAGGCAATGTGAGACTCGTGGCTACGCTGCTTCCTTTGGCTGATACCACCCAGCAGAAGAGGTGGCAACAGGGGGCAAAACCCCTGAGAGCTGCTTTAGCTTCCGCTGAGATCCAGCACCCCCTTTTGCCAGGATAAAGCTTTTCAGAGTCTGGGATTGCAGCTTCCCTCTGACTCAGTTCCTGAGTGACATTTAACTTCATAGGGGCATGAAACTCAAAACCATAACTCTGCTCCCTTGCTTTTTTTCATTTTAGGCAAAAACCATGTTGCAATAAAAATGCAAACCTTATTCCTCTGTCTCTGCTCCACCCCAGTAGGTAACAGAACTTAAGAGAAAGGGTTATAAATTTTCTCCTTTGTTTTGCAAAGCTTAAAATCCTTCGGAAATTCCCTAATTTCATTTTTCTCCTCTATTTTACACTTTTTGCATGCCAGATGGGTTTTCCCCAAGCTCTCACACCACAATGAAAACTGCTGCATTGTTTGTTAATTTATCACTGTATTAAAATATAATAGGTGAACCATACCTAGATAAAATGAATTATAGGTATACCTCCCATACATTCTGTACATCATGCTAAGCAAAAGCTGTGTTGTGTTAACTGTCAAGCTGAGAAATAGCTGACATTTGTTATTTTAATTGTTTGCTTTGCTGAAATAAGCTTCTATGAGAAGCTATGACTTTTATTAAATCTTCACTACAGCATTATTTTCACAGATTGGGAGGCAAAAACTAATTTTCAAAACTGCTTTGCCCTACAAGGTCACCACCAACAGCTTGAATGCACATGTCAAGGAGACATCTGCTTCAGAGCACTCTGTGTTAAGTGTGCATTATTTTAAAAAATAAGATACTTTTTATTTTAAATAGTGCTTATTCAGTAATTACGTCGTTTTTAACCGGTGTTTATTAGCAAAGAATTTTATCCCCTGTGGATTGTTCTACCACTTCATAACAGCCCCCCTGAATCAGACCTCAGCATTTGCTTCAGAAATCCCAGTAAAGCATACCCGTGGATGAATTCACAGACAAGCTGGCTGTCACTGATCTAAATCATTACAGAATTACACAGCAAGTTTATACATTTTCTTTGCCCAAGTGTTTTGAAGTCATTGATGAGACCAGAAAATTTCTCATTTCTCTTTTTTTTGAAATGAAAAATCTTCTTCTCAGTTAATCATTTTTTTTCCATTTCAAACCAATGCAACTATGCTTGGCAAAAGATAAAAATTCTTGATACATTGACCCAGTGTTTATCTGGCTACAGTTCTCAAGTTAGCAGTTTCCCAGTCTGTACTATTGCTGACTTCAAAAGAGCTTCGTGTGTAAAGAAGACACAATGTTCTGGGCAGAGAGATCTTTTCTTCATCTTTTCTTCCTGTTTCTTCATCTACTTTTTAAAAGGATACAGTTAAAAGCAGTATTTTTTTTTCACATGGGTGTTTGAGGATCAATGCATCGATTAATTTCTATGAATTATATTTTACTTTCTTTTCTTGAGGTCTAGCCTTTCAATTAATAAAACTTGTGCTCTCAGGATTGATCTCTTGCTTCATATTAATGGAGAGATTCCCATTGACTTTGAGCTCTGAGTGCTGGAAATAACAAGCCCAAATATTTATGACTATATAGTGTAACAGCTCACTCTGCCTCCACTCTCAAGTGATTAAAGTTTCAGTGTCAAGATTAAAATAGACCTAGGGGTTTTTTATTTATTACAACATACATATTATGCTTTTAATTTTAGAAGGTAGAAAACTCTGCTTATCTAAATATTTTTTTTTAAGAAGGTATGGTTTTTAATTTCTTTTGCTGCTCAAAAGTGTTGTAGTAAAGTTGCCATATCCAACTTTGGTCTTAAGGATCCAAGAGCAGCGCAGGTTATGGAGAGAAACAAAATAATTATTAGACCAATACTGGAGAAATAGAGAGGTTTGGGGCTAAAAAACTTTCATTGGGGCAAATATCTAAAAGAAAGACATATAGATTTGCTTGAATACAGATTCCCTTACAAACATATGCAAAGTATTGTCTCTTTCATGCTTTCCTTCCTGGGCCATGAATTCTGCTAATCCTGTGTTCTCATTTCCCAGGATCCTCAGGATTCTACACTGACCCAATGGGACTGTTCAGCAGCTGTCAGTAGCCAGGACTGGGACATACTTTATGTCTGTTTATAGCTTCTTTCGTTACACCTGTCTTTACACATTCCATAAAAACAACTTTAAAATTCTTCTAAGTAATGCACCTTTCAATAAATAGGTTTTTTTCAGCAGGTACTACCCAATTCCCATTTCTGGGGGAATTCTGGGTTTAAGGAGCAAGCCAGATGGTTCAAACTGCCTGACTGACCTGTAACTGCACGGCTCCACGTAGTTTCTGCAGCATCCCCGTTGCACATGTTCGTGGATGAACAGCAGTGGTGACAGGTCTGACTCTGTTTCTGCAGGAGTCAGCTCCACTGTCCTGCCTCAGGCCTGAGCCTGCTGCAGTTGAATCGAATATTTGCTGAGCCCGAGGCCGTAACCTGCTGCTGCTGCCGCCTTCATCTTTTATTTGATAACCGCCTGATGCCACCTGTCTACCTCACCTCATACAGCAACTGGGACCAGAAGGTCTCCACAGAGAACTGCAAAGGTACGTCCCTCCTGGTGTGTTTATAACCCCACTGGTACTTTCTTGTGGAATTGAAGGAGCACAAAAATGCTTCTATCAAAGCTCAAATGTAACAACTTTTAATTCAAATATCTCTGGGAAGGCAGACACATCAGCTTTGCAGCATATTAGGACTCATTCAGCTGAGTTAGATACACCCCGTGGACGAGCAAGCCATAAGATTTCCTTCCAGACAAAACCGTGAGACAGTTTCATAATTTCCCATTAGAACCTTATTTATCAAATGTTGTACTTATTATGTGGCAGCAATGCAAAGAAGGAACTTCAGAAGAAGGTGGGATCAAGACTAAAGACTTGCTGAATCCCAGCAAACCATCTGTCCTGACCTCATCTCTGCAAAACTGGGATGCACCAAAGGAAGACTGCAGCCCTGTTAAATTGGCCAGCCTAGGGAGTTTGAAGGAACAATAATGCAATTCATTTCCTACTTAATTCCTAAAATCTACATTCTGTATTTTCCACAAATACCACATATTATGATATAAATTATTGCAAAACCATGGCTTTTTTTACAAGTTAGAATTCTTTAATATTAACAATGTCAAATGATGTTTTATTTAGATGTCTATGTTACACTAAAATATTACCCCAACTTACACGGAAACACTATTGTTGTCTATATTCATATATAGTGTGAAAAAGATAATAACAGAAATTACAAAAATGAAATAAAAATTTCTGTGACTTGTATCAACTGTGGATCTAAATTTGGAATCTGGGATGGGGTTTAAATAAATGAGAGGGATAAGAGGATTTTATAATGCAGGGAAACAGTTACTCCAGTCTTTTAACTTTGGCCAGTGAACAACAATATATCTATTTATTGCCTATTAACATCTGCCAACAACAAAACAAGATTATGTCAAGAATTTTTATAAGGTATATAAAGATATTTATTGAAGTTTTGTCATTTTGTATCTTTTGGAAGTTCATTTTCAGTTCCTGGCATTTTATGAAAATTCAAACTACATATCACTGGTTAGTAATAACCCCAAATACTGGGAAACGAATATTACAATCCAGCCCTAAAGGAAAGGATAAGTCTAATAGCAAACAATTCTGACTTATTTTTGTATAAATGCTATGTGCTTTCCAATAGGATTAAATGCAATATACAACATATAACCTTTCTAGTATAGAAAGGCAATCATCTTTTAAGCTTTTCTAAGAGACAACAGAGTGGTAAGAAGCAAGTGTATAGATACAAACCGGGTGCTTACAAGATAATATTCAAACTGAATGCAGAGGAAACAAGCAGCTGTTGAATGGTTAAACTCATGTATTTTTAAAGAAAAAAATATTTACTGGGTTTTTTCCTCCAGTTCTATCATCAATAATGCAACTCTGCTTTGTTTACATATTCCTTACAAGTCACCTGGGCTTTATTCTCCTTCCCGTCTCCTCTTCACTCTAAGCTTTTTTAAGCTCATTTGTTTTGGGGAAAAAAAAAAAAAAACACATAATATTAGGATCTTTTATGGCTGAGAACTATTAGGATGAAATGTAACAGATATTAAACATAGGAAAGTTGTTAAAAATGTGCTAACACAAGTGAAATCCAAAAAAAACCTACAGTGTGTGAGAAGCATATAAAATTTCTCTACACATGTCCTTCAAAAAAGTTTAATACATAGTCAGGTCACATTATTGCACATCAAATTCTCTAGGTCTCTAGCTGCCAGTAGCAATTATCTGTAAGAGAACATATTTTCCCTCGTGACTAGCTATCGAGAATTTTTGACTATACCTAAGCATAGCCTTGAGCAAAACTCCTACAGGGCATATTTGGAAGAGAGCATTTCATTTGGATGAAATATTAAGGTTTCTGTGCAATATGTCTATCTATACATTTATACATCTGTTTCAACATATTGATCTGTTTATCTGTTTACTTTAATTACACGAAATAGTTGTATTAAAATGTAAATAGTTCCAAATCTATAAATTTCTGTGCAGAGTTTTAAGAACAGAGTTCTGTTTCCTGAGGCTGCTGTCTGTAACAACCAGTGGCTCCCACCCTGCAGGGTGGCTGGGGGTGCACCCCAGGGCTGGCTGCACGCCTCACCCCGAACCAGCACCCCTGGCCCTGCACCAGCCGATGGCAATGGGATGTGCCAGTGCTGTTACGGGGTGACTGACGGTCGGGTGGAGGCACCACGGAATAGGAACAGATTCCATCACTACAGAGGGAATATAAAGTCGTATAATTGATTATCTTTAAAAATGTATGAGGCAATCCAGCTTGCTGGAGGATTTTAAACAGTGCCTGCTGTGATGGTTTACAAAACTTTACATACAGAACATCGAGTTTGCTACCACAGGTTTTCAAACAAATTTCCAGCTTCAGGGTGCTGTAGATGGATAGGAAACAAAAACCGTGTAGTTGGAGGCTAATGGTCCATCCCACAGCATACAAGAACCACTGGATTCTACTAACAAGGAACACAATGCAAATGTGGAGTAGAATTAATAATGTATGAGATTAATTTAATTTCTGTCCTGTGAACACAGATGCAACCCCTGTCTTCAAACGAAATTATGTTGGTTTCCTTTTGATATGACTGGGTCTCAACAGTACATTAACTATGAGAATGATTACTTGGTCTCATACTACACACTCTGAAGTCTCCAATAATCTTTCCATTGATTTCCAGGCAAGTCAGATCAAATCCTTTACATTTATACATTATGCATGTGTATTTATTGCAAAACCACATTTGAATGCATGACAATATAGTGGTAAAAATTAACAGATTATTATTCAAACAGGTAGAGAGAAAAAACTTTATCAGGAGGTTAGGGACTTTAAAAAAAAATCTAACAGCAACAGACAATCACTAATTTTTATCAGCACAGTAGCTTGAATAAATACAAGAGCAAACACGGCAAAGACTCCAAAAGCTTTTACACGCACTTCTATTACTGCAAAAGAAAACAAACATTACAGCTTTATAGACCTGGTAGAACAAGAGTTGATACTTTCTATTTTCAAATGACCGTGAAATATATAAAAACGCAAAATAGCATAAATTTTCATCTCTCCTCTTAATAATATATTCAGAGCCTTAAATTGTATTCTTCCTTCCTGGATTTTTCCAAATCTATCCTATTTATCTGATTGAATTTCTGTCCCATCTTTCCACATATTAAAGCTAATTAGTACCCCCTGATGAGAAACAGTCCACCGATGGAAAAAGCAGTTGGATAAGATCTACATTAACAAATGTAGTTCATTTAATATCATTTGTACTGCTGCATTATTAATAATACATAATTACCCTGTGCAGGCTGCAAAGGGGAAGAATAAAATCATTCATTAATTTCTCGGCCTTTACAAAAAGGAGTGGCATATTTGCCATGGGCCAAAAAAAAGGTATTGGACTTACAGAATGTCATTCATCAGTCAGTTTCGCATGTCACACTAAAACATTACCTTTTTTGTGTGTGTAAAGTAGTTTTATTTAAACGAGATCCTTACCCTAACCTGAGATATGATGTGCCATGGAGCCACTGGAATCCTCAGTTGTTATTCTGAAAGCAACTGAACAAAGCAGCAGGACAGCCGACTATCTGAAAGCTGAGATTTCCAGACAGCTACTGAGGGTTCTTTTCAATGCATACAAATTCCAGTAGAAAACCCACACAGAATTTCCCATTACCTACACTTGGCTATATTGTACAATCTATTACTTATCTACTAATCTGTTTAATATTTTTTCATTTACCTGTGTAAGTTACTCCAGACTTTGAACACTGCAGGAAGCAAATATAGAACTGCTTTAATTTTACTCACACTCTTCAGTCCAAATCAGCACAATAACACTTTACACCACTTACAGAACAATGTAAGAGCCTGCTAAATTGCAGGCTAAAAGTACCTTTTAGGATACACGATAAATTCATCCAGCCATGAGCCAAAATCTGTTGTTCTCACTCCAGGAATAGTGTCAGTGTTGCTGTGCATGTTTCGCCTGAAGGACCGGTGTTTTGGGGGGTATGTGTTATTGTTTGACCCTTGCAGGAACGTTACCAAACATACCCAGCCATCTTGCACAATGACCCCTTCTAGAACTCGCCTGTTCTTTAAAAAGAGAGAGGGCATGCATGCTAAAGCCCAGAACTATGTTTATTTTTCCTGGAAGCAAGAGTGATTGTCTACTGATGCTGTGAGTAATGCACATGCCCACATTTATTAGAACAGGAAGGGTCTAAAGCAGTTTCCCCCTGAGCAGGAGTGGGAGACGCGAGGCAGGGACACATGAAGCATCTGATTCTTCTTTTCCAAGAAGACTTTGGATGACAATCAGACTTGCTTTCAGAAATGCTTCACTCACCTGTGACAGTATCTCAGAAATTTTGGAGAGAATTCCTAGTACTTTTTACATACTTCCTACAACAGATTGCGATTTAAAGAGACAGTTCAGCTGCCTCAAACTGATTTTAAAAGTCAAGAAATAGAACAGTAAAATGAATGCATGAGACAGAAGTTTGGGAATTTCTGGGAACTTCCAGGTACAAGAAAGACTGAACAATGAGTTGAGTCCAGAAGCCAGAGGTGAGCTCATCTTGAAGACAGAGGGAAAAAAGCTCATTTTATATGAATTGAATTACCATACCTGCGTAACAGCACATAGGAAGGGGCCCAGCACAATTAAAGATGATCAGCAGGTAAAAAACAGAGTGCAGTGAATAGCTGCTTGTCCCCTCAGTTAACCACAGAAAAGAACAGCAGTCATTGAGTCTGCACTCCTGTGATGGAGAGGATAATTTGCATTGAAGTTCTTAAATGTAACAGATTATTTAGTGGAATATTTAGAAACTCACTGCCAAGCAAAACGCTACAGTGAAATTGCTTTTGAAAGCAATGACCGAACAGTGGACACAAGGTCACCTGAAACCGTTTCTATCATTTGGTACGAGCCTGAAGGAAAAAAAAACCCACTAATATTTATTATGGCAGAAGGACTTGTGGGGGTCATGCTTTACCCTGAGAAGTCAGGGCACTGTCCTCAGGTCCCCAGTCAGAAATGAGACATGCAGGAGCTAAGACCATACGGCAACAGCAAGGACTCACATTCGTCTGGACTTAGTAAAAGTTGCACAGCTGAAATTATACTGTTTAGAGACAAAGTCAGCAACCTTCTGTCTGACAGTGCTGAGGAGAGAAAATTAACCCACCTTCCAGAGGCACTGCAGACCCTTGAGCCACCTGCATCCTTTTCAAGTGTCCTCCATCCCCTCCCTCAAAAAAACAAAACCAAAAATCCTCTCACTCACCCAACAGTGATGTCCAGTGACACAAATGCACAAGAAACTAGAAAATCCTGTTAAAGGACATAAAGAAATACTTCCAAAAGATTAAATGAAGAGAAGCAGGCTAATAGAAACTAACAGAAAGTTTGAAGTATAACACACATTCCAGAGAGATCTGAAATGTTTGACATCAAATTCTTCTTTTGGTTGACTTCTCAAGAATTTTAATTCTACAAAGTGTGAGCAATCCTAAAGGCTTCAAGTGAACATTAAGCATTTTAAAGAAAATAATCTTAATTAACATGTGATCAAACAGGACTTCTGGGATTGCTCAGATTACTGTGTATTTTGTAATGGTCATTTATTTTTTCTAAGAACTAAAATATAAAGACATTCCTCATGCGTTTTTTTCACAAAAATCTATACAGTGATATGTGTGTGTCTATAGCTCCACTTTAAATTAATGAAACAATATGGTGTTAAATTTGTAAATTAAGAAGACTCTACATGCAAAGCCTACAAATTGTGAATTATTTGAATATCATTATCTCACTGATACAACAAATGAAAAAGTTATATTTTCTTAAATAATGTAAGAAACATTATTGTCACGCATGTTTCAACCTTAATTTTGAGAAGTCACAAAATGTCATTAAATCCCAAGTATTTTCTCAAAATTTATTAAATTCAATATACTAAATATGTTCAATGCAAATAATATATACTTAAATATATGAAAAAAAATATACTCCTATATAAATAATGCAATTCTAGAGGACCAGAACAGACTCCTAATCCATTCTAAGTCATACAACACAACTGAATTCAAGGTTAACAGCAATTTTATCCTAAATTGTGTTTGCTG
Organism: Mohoua ochrocephala; assembly: GCA_013398855.1. Classification (NCBI taxonomy): domain Eukaryota; kingdom Metazoa; phylum Chordata; class Aves; order Passeriformes; family Acanthizidae; genus Mohoua; species Mohoua ochrocephala. Next base: position 279,487 of record VZTA01002072.1, read on the forward strand.
CCAGCAAGTCCTAGTCTCCCCGTATTTACTACAGGATACCACACTGAAGATCTATCACAATATAAAATAGATGTTAACAAATAGAAGAAGCCAGAAAACAAGACAGCTAACATAAAATGGGAAAACCCACAGACAACAACAGACATTAACTTGACAATCAGTCCACATGCCTGCAATATAACTGTCCCATAACCAATCCATCAGCAGTCACTGAGTCAAGAAAAACCTTTGAGAACAGGGGCCACACAGTACCATCACCAACAGAAGTTGCTTGCTGACAAACAACCAGGGCTTCCAGGCAGCAGAGGCTCTTTTTCCTCACTAGAAAAACCAACCAACTAAACAAATCACTAACATAGCTAGGTATTTCTCACCACATTCTTGCAAGGGTTGGAGACCTTTATTCCGCTCAACCCACTTGATGTAAATGATGATCACAAATTCTTGGAGAGATGAAACTCATGGGTATAAACTTAAAGAAGCTGAATGTATCTACTTGATTAAATATTCCAGAAGACTATTCAAAGGCTAAAACTGAAATTATTATCTATTCCCCAATGATCAGAAGTGTTTTGGAAGAAATTCAGAGCAAGGAAAGGAAAAAAAAAAAAGAAAATGAAAAGAGATTTCCATAATCCAGGAGTATTTTCCACCTCCCTTATTCAAGGAAAATGGAAAGAGTCAGAAGACATTCAGCAATTTGACATTGTCTCACTCTGCTCATGGTAGTCTGTGCTGAATGGCTTGTGGGTTTTCTAAAGATTTCTACAAACTTGAGATTCAGGCAGGTTGGGTGCAACTGAGGAACACAGATCACATTGCAGCTTATGATTCAAAACCTGTTGACAAAATGGGTGTGTCTGTTTCTACAAGTTGTAAACTAACACCCAGAGCTTGACACAGGCAGCTCTAATAAATATTGACCGTAAGATCTACCAATGAGTAACGCTTTTCATACTTTTCCTTCAGGTAAGGCTGGGCTTTTGACTACATCCCACCTCACTGCTCAGCCTTTGCTTTATGTCAAAAGACACAGAGAGCCCAGAGTCATTGCTAGCACATCTCTATTGATCAGATTTGGGGGATCTGTGCTGACCTCTCAGTAGTGATTATCCCACAGCCCTGTGTGCCAATGAGCCACTCTCCCCACTAACCAAGTGTAATTTGTTTCCTTCACTGCAATTGTCGTGGCAATGTGCACCAGCAGTAACACACTGCTGAAGACACGGCAGGGAGTAACGTAGCAAAATGTCTTACATGGATGTGGATAATACGGATTTGCTGAGCCCACGGAGCTGGTCTCTGAGCTATCATCTATAAGCCCCTGCAACAAGTTTCCTCATTCTGCCTTCACTGAGGTACAACTAATTCCTGCATTTGTTGACTGAAAATGCTTCACACTTGAGTTTTTGTTTTTCTAAAACCGGAAGGAAGAAAAGCAACGCAAGACCTAAAACTGCATTAATTAAACTAAGTCACATGACAAGTAGTGCAAAGCATTCCCATCATGAAGTCAAAGCTTTTGTACATTTGGTCATGTTTTATAATTCATGCCTTAGCCAACTGGGATAACAGTATTTTAATGCCCTTGAAGTTGAAACATATTTTTCATTCAAGATTTCTACAGCTGTCACATATCTGAAACTCAATTCAGCCCTGGTCGATCCATTTTCCCTTCCTCCCCACCAACCTGAGGGGCGGTGCTTTGTGCTGGATCTGCCTCCACCAGCTCTGTGTTCCCCCTCTCCTGGCTCTACAGCACCTGAGAGCAGCCAGCGCCCTTCTGACTGATGCTTCAGGCCAGGGGCTTGTAATTCTAACCTATCCCACTGCAATATCATTTCAACAGGCAAACTGTTGAAATTACACAGAAATATCTAAAATGAACAAATTTTTTTATATATATAAAGAGGCAGGGCAAAAATTTACTAAAGTTTGCATATAATGAAAATATTTCAACAAGTGAAGCATAACAATGCAATATTAAGTCTAATATTGGTGACATCTCAGAGATCTTGCTAAAAACTAGAGAGCAGGCTTTATTTGAACTTTGTTGCCCTTATATTAGAGTCCCTTTTTAGAATTAATTTATTTCCTTGTAGTTCTCATTATGTTTTTATTGCATTCATGGAATAGTGCAGCATTTCTCTAACTAATTTAACACCTGTAAATTCCCACCACTGCTAATGGAAGACCGTGTAGACTACCAGATAAATTTCTAATTCATATTTCAAAGGTTGAAAGTTCAAATCCTATTAAGGTTGTACTTATTAATGTTTCTATTAACTCTTTTCCATCTCTGAAGTTACAGATTGAATTAATACTGTCAGTTTTTGAAAAGAAGGAAAACACGTCTGCTCCAAAATGTCACACAAAGTAGGGATGAGGAAGGAAAAGGAAACAAACTTAGCAAGAGGACAATTCAGATGCAATCTCTGTGCTTTTCAAAGCGATAGCATTCTTGCAATTAAAAGCAAAAAGCAAAGAAGTACACATCTTGAATCCTTCAAGAAACAGTGAGAATCCGGAGTTTCTTCCATAGAATGCAACTACATTGACTAAAGCTTTGGCTTCCATTCCTGTCTTTCTAATGTACTTGTCTTTACATTTACCATTTATCTCCCACCGCCTCCTTTTATTCTCTAAAATGGATGCAATACTGACTGACCTCCTAGTTAAGTAATCCTTAATCCTTCGGACATCCATAACTACTTCCATTAGAATTTTAAAGCCAATAAATTAAATGCATCTCCAATGGGATTTTGTCAGATTTAATTCATTAGTTATGAGAGTCTTAATGGAACAGCTATAGATGTTCAAAGGATTAATTATAGCTAAAAAACAAGCACTTAGAAAACTATTTAGCTGTATCAAAAAAGAATATATCACTGGAAATAACCCTGCCCAAAGAGACCAGGAGCTAAGCAGCCTCTAATATTGCCCGTGACTGACATAACTTTAAATGCAGCAGCATTCTGGAACAATGCTCTAATTTATGCTGCTACAGATCTACATCTGCTATCAGAAAAAATTATGCAAAAGGTTTGAGGGGATTTTTTTAAAATATATTGTTTTGCATATTAGATAACATCTGAGAAGCTGTATTTTGTGCAGCTATTAAAGAAAATAATTTGACTGGTGTACAAATACACAGTACTTGATTAGCAACCAGTACACAAAATTCCCTTCTCATTTCTTGAGTGGTAATTGCTTTTTTCAAAAACACATCATTTTCTCAGAGTAACATCCTATTCTCCTCCTGTATTTTCAATTTACAAGTATTTACTGTACTCTAACATTGACCTTCAAGTCATAAGGCTAAAAAAGTTTAGTGTAGTTTAGTTTGCTTCTCCATCTATTCTTATTTAACTGATATCATATATTTCCAATTATGCACAACATTCTATTGAAATTTAAAAGAATCCATTTGGAACCACAAGTCTACACCTATAATATACCTGGGTTAAAAAAATCCCACCAGAAAAAATCCGCAAGGAACACACAGGAATTTTTGAGCCAATCTGAATAATTAGTTTAATCTGAATGTATATGCCTCTGAAACACCTTTCTGATAATCTAAAATGAAACTTGTTCTCTTACTTGGCTTTCTCCAAACCCGTGTAAAACTGCTCAGATGCATTAGGCTCCAGTTCTGTGGCAAAAATACCCATTTTTCCCACATATACCATGATAGCAGGAGTCACCAAAAATCCCAAGGTGTGCAGTCTCTGGTGGAAAGGCTTGTGAGCAGTACACCATAACTGACAGTGAGCTCATGTCCTGATTCACAGGAGTGACTGCACAAGGGCAGAAACTTTTCGACCAACTTCTTGCATTAATTTGAGCACTGCTTTACACTGTGCCTCACGTTTGGGCCACAGTTATACCCTCAGCCAAATGACAGATGCAGACTCTAGCTTCCCTGACAGAATTTGCTTTCAAAAAGACTGACTGACAAGTTCCTATTTGTTCTTTTTCTGGGGAAAAAATTGTATTTTCATATATATAAAACTGAGGGTCATGCTCTTGGTATTTTCAGAGCTCTAAAAGCCCCAGAGACATAAGGGAGAGAGAGCTGACTTCTTACCGTTGATCACAAACTCCATCACAAGGAGAAAGAAGATTGAGACCTTGATGTAGGCTGTCAAGATTTATACCAAGGGGGGTTGTCTCCACAAGAAGGCTATGGATAAATAAAAACCAGATAACAGGCTCTTCAGACAGAGCTTTGGAATCAGGGTGCATGGGCTGAGGAGCCCTATCAATAGTACTTCTGCAACACAGCCTGCCAAGAAAACTAGGGAGGCTCTGAGAAATGAGTGAACAGGGAATGGGAGAGTTTATTTATCCATATGGTAACAACATTCAGACAGCTCCTAGTAACATGCAAGATGTAGTAATGTGCTTGAGAGGAAATAATTTTAAAATATATTGTCTCCAAATTCTTATGATTCATACTAGCTTATACAATCCTTCGGGCCAAATACCACAGTCCCTCCTCAGCTCTCATTCAAGGAAAATCTGCTCAAAATCAATAGGAGTTTGCTTATATAAGGAAAAAGCTGAAAACTGAGGATAAAATAGGGCTATGATTCATGGTACACATGAAAATTATTTTGGTTGTTCAAACATGCAGACTATAAATCATAATAAAAAGATGCTGTACCAGTGATGACCTAGTTTTCAAAATCCGTACAGTTACTAATGGAACTGAACACAAACTTCAGCACACAAGCAAAGCCAAAGTCTATCACCTGGCTGACAGTTTTCACTTCTGAACGTCCTGGTCTGTTCAGAAACTGTCAGCCCCCCACATTGCACAAGCTTTCTTGTTCACACAATGATGTATGAGCATTTTAAGAAAAGACTGCATGCTATTAGGGTGGGAAACATTCTACTTTTCTTATGGTGCCTCTGCATTAAAAAAAACAGTCTTATCAATTTTTTTGTTTTATTTTACCTTCTAATAACATGATCTGGGATTTATTTTGGAAGATTTGAGTGCTTCAGAATAATTTATCTCTCACAAAAAACATTACCATGACAAATATTTAGCTATTATGTAAGTCATGTTTAATTCATTATAATATGTAAAAATGTTATTAGTACAGACGCTTATGAAAATAAGTAGGATTGTTTCATTATTTGTAAATAATTTGTGGCGAAGTTTTACAAAAAAACATGAAATGGACAAAGACATTTCACAAGATATGCAAACCAAAAGACAAATTATTCTTTATTCCTTTCTTACTTTTTTTTAAAAGGAGGCAGAAAATTCTGCTTATTATCAAAGACATTGATGCAGCTTTTAGGGTTTGCCACATTTAATCACCTTTGTTGAGAGGAGTGAGCCAATGGTCCCCCAGATTTCTACCAGTCGTACACTTCTGTCATTAAATTTTCCAATTTTTTATTCATTTGAACTTATTACTCTCACTGTTACCAAGTTCTTGTTTTAGACTACGAAATGCATGTATGCATGCATTATACAATAAAGCAAAGCTGCCTAAATTCTAGCAGTACGTGTACTATTTCTTTTCCTCTTCAGTTATACCATTTCATTTTGTATTCATGCTCTTCACTTCTTCATCAACATTTTCTTCTCAGACTCCATTGCAAAGCCCTCCCCACCCAACCACTTTCACACTGTTAATTTGCTAATGCTCTCAGTTTCTCCTAACAGGTCTTTTTTTCAAACTGTTTCATAATACTTAAGGCTCTTCTTCCCCCTCTCTTCTCCCATCTTTTCTCCTCTCCGCTTTTTATTCCTAATAGTCTTTACATCTCCATCACTTGCATTCAACATGACACATTTAGGAATTTACCTCTTCTCTCCTCCTTATCCTTCTGTCAAAATACCTGTTCTCTCCCCTGCTGTAAAATTTCTCCAAGATGTTTTGTGAAGCCAAAGCATGATTTCTCATCAGCTTCTTTACTGACACATTAGTGCATCGCTTCCTCTACTGTGCAGCCGAACAGGCTGTGTGTGCAGGATGGGGTGTGTATTCCAGCAGATTGCAGGGATGGTGGGTGTTAAAATGCAAGAATGTGTGTGCACGGGCATGCTCGTGTATGTGGGTTCACATAGAGGTGCCGGTTGCCAGCTATACTCCTAGACACTATGAATGACTGCAGCTAGAACTTGACCATTATTAAATTCCACTTCCAAGTCATGCTGTAAAAATATTTTGTCTTAAGCAAATTAAAGCAGATGCAGAAGCTTAATATGAAATAGGAAATGCCTCCACCTGACTATCTTTGAATCTTTTAGAGAGTCTGAACTAAACTAGAACATGCAGACAGTACAAGTGACAGGATGATTATATTTTTAAGTGTAAAAAAAAAATGAGAATTGCTGAGTGTCACAATATGATATCCAAAGGAACGAGGGAGCTGCTACTGGACTGCAGAGGGCAGAGAAGTAACTCTGTGAGGCAGCCAGAACACAGGGAACAGGGATCCATGGGAATGAGGCAGACTCTGGACGAGAAGAGAGAAAGGAAAAAGAAGTCTAGCTGAAGGAAGGACAAGCATGCAAACGTTGAAATCACCTGAACCTGAGTGAATCTCTAAACTGAACAGCCCCGTGGGTACGTGTTTTCTTTAGATGAACAAAATGTGTTTTAAATATTTAACTCTTTCCCAGAACCAGAACCTGAGATATGAGCACACATGCAGAATTCAATTGGACAATTCCTAAAGCACACCCATGAAAAAAATGTTTGTTTCATGAAGTAAACTGTAATGAGACAGGAATCTCACATGTCATTTTATAGATTGCCGAAGCTCATATAGAAATTTCAAACAACACTCAAACCACCTCATTTCTACAAAATTACTGACATATCTGTTTTTAAGAAGGCAATCTTCCGATGTAATTTCTTCACAGTGAAGCACCGTGACTGAGGACGCTATGCCTGCTGCTCACCTCTCTCCTCCAAATTTTGCTGTTGCCTCTATTTCCTTGTACACCTGCTGTTTTTCAGCACAGACTGGTAACCCAAAGGTCAGGCTAATCTGCATTTATCCAGACAACTGCATTGCATCTGACTTACCAATAAGAGAGGAACCTGAGTAATACTGCACCTCTTAAAGAAGTACCTGGATGGTTCCCTGCACGTATAAGAGGCAGCATTTCCCATTCATTAAAAAACAAAAGCATGCAGAAAAATCCTTAAAAAGAAAATCCTATCAAAACCCAGTAATACACGGCTAACCACCTGACATGTCTAGAGCTAAATTGTCATCCCTTTGCTCCCCAAGAACTTGACAAGGCAAGTTCACCTCCCCAAGCATCTTGATTTGAAAAGAAGTAAAACATTCACCTTTTGAGCACTCCCAGATTTAGAGGCCAAAGGTTTATAGTAGGCAAACAGATTGAAAGGACAAGAACAATTCTACAGTTAAGATACACTCAAGTGTGTTGATTTTAATCTAATACCCCAAATACAGAAAAATTGTTTCATCATCTCCCATATCTTGTTTAGAAACACATTTCTGTCTTTTCTTTGTCTCCTCTCTTTCACAGAACAAAAAGAAGTAATGATGCTCACTGATGACATGTTTCAAGGATAAGTGTGATAACAAGAATCACATACAGGACATTGGCAGAATAATGCCAGGAACAGGAATAATTTCATTAATCATCTCACATTCACCTACTCATCAGTTCTACAATCCGGAACTTCAAGCTAAGCTTTCTGTATTGAAATAACAGGTCTTTGTTTCAAAAAGAAAAAATACCTACATATAAAAGCAAATGTAAACCTCTCTTTTACAAGATAGAGATATATATAGATAGATATATAGATATAGATATATAATGGCAGTTTTTTTCATTACTACAGCTATGTGCTGACTATATTCAATTTAGTCCTGTCACCCTCCTTCAGTTCCACAGCCATATAATTGTTATTACATTTTCATCAATACCTCATTTACTTTGAAAATACAAGTCTCTGTCCACCTCTAGATAGGAATTTTTTTTCTTATCCACCTTTGCTGCAATAATGAAATATCTCCAGAATTATTGCTAGATGCGTTTCTTTTTCGAAATGCCATCCTTACACAGAGTACCCTGACAACCAGAGACAAAGAAAGAATAACTTTCCAGAAGTCACATTTCTCAATCAACACAAGCTTACAATTTTAACAGTGCTATCAGTCAGATGGACATAGAAGTGATTGTGTATTTCAAAAGGTTCCAGAACTACTGTCAGCCAGGAATTATGTGTCACATCCATATAAGAAAACTACTGGAAATATAAATTTTCCTTCTGTCTTCTGTAATGTATTTACACACTGACTCTATTGAGCAGCATGTAATGAAGAGATTTGTGCCTAACAGAACACTAATATGCTCAGCGTGTGGAAAATCTGGCAGAAAAGCATATTTTTGTCGTTTTCAGAAGTAAGGGGACACCTAACTTCACCTGCCAGTTTTGCCAATTTTGTCAGAGCTGAACAGAACAGTTCAGACACTCAAATGCGCTTCCTTGTTTCTTCAAGCCATCAGCAGTGTGTCACAGTTCAAGCAGAGGCAAAGGACACAGCGCAAGGAGCACACACCGCAGGAACTGCAATCACTCGATGATGTCCCTGCCATGGCCACTGGAAACTACAGCGGCTCAAGGCCGGACAGCTGGGACATGTAAAAGATGAAAACATCACATCAGCTGCTCCCACGTACCAGGTGAAATGATTCTTGTCACCTTGATGCATTTATCCACTGTGTGCATTTTGTAAGTTACTGCTACCAAGAGATGAGTGGTTATAAACACTCTATGAAATGCAAGACTTAATAGTGGTTAATGATTAACTCAAGGTGAGAGTTCTTACTGTTTTGGTGGAGGTCTTGGCCCTTTCTGAAGCTTCTCTTGCACACTCTGTGCCTCTGCAAGGCATTGCTTCCCCTAAGACTGTAAACAGTAGGCAGAAAATTGCAAAATTTCCGGAGATAGCAATAGAAACTCCGCATTACGTGATGAAATTTCTACATCATTCCTACCTGTCCAGGACTTTGATCATAGTGCATTAACCCATGACTGGTCTCTAGGATGACCAGTGTCTCTCCCCCTCACACCTTACTTATTTAGACTACACAGAGTAAATTGACAGGACTATACACTGTAACATACAATCACTTCAAAATTAGTATTAAAAAAAAGCCCTATTTTTGCTAGAAATCATTAGTGAAACTAGTACAACAGAAAACTTTGCCTATAAAATGCTTCAAGTTGTGACGATCTCTTGTATTTTGCTCGTCAGAGGTGTGATAGCTGAATGGTGAAAATTCCTTTATTTCATACTTAGGAAGTACTGAAAAAAAAAATTTTCCCTGGAAAATAATGTTTGGGTTGCCTGCAGGAAAAAATACAGTGTGTGCCCAATGTTTTTCTTTGCAGTTGCCTGCAGAGAACTAAATGTTGACTTTTTTTTATTAATGGAAGTGAAGGAAGGGTTTTTTCCTTCATCTTGTGCTTACCTGACTTATTGCCATTAACCTTGCAGATAATAAGTCTTCCATCTTCTTCTCTAATGACAGAAATTAAATAAACTCAAGCCACTTCAGCACTGCTTTGAAACTCTCCCTTCTGATGTGTCATCAAAGCAGTCCTGAACAGGCTTTAAAATGAGATGGTTAAATGAGCTGGAGTTCTGCCGCGCTCCCTCCTCCCACCTGTTGAATCCCATGACCTAGAAGTGAAGAAGCCACCTGCATGCCTCCTGCCAGCTCAAACTGCTCCAGAGGATTACTGCAGCTGTATTCAGGATGCTATAGAGGGACGCAGAATCACAGAAAATATTACTGAGACAACAGCAATGCTAAGTGAAATTCCAAAAAGAGAGCACTGCGAGTGGGGGGAAGCCAACTGCTACCCGGGCAGCCAGAACTACCTTCCAAAATGCACTCCACTGTAACTGACATGCCACAGCTACAGGCTTGACCTGGTAGCATTTCATTTTATTAAACTATCACTGTTCCTAAATTCAGCCAGAACAATCCCAGATCTGTAATTTTTCTTCCACTCAAAAGCATACTGCTGTTTTGGAAAACATCCCAGTCTCCAAGAAGATTATGAGAAATATCATTCCATTAACACTGTTCCTTAGGAGTTAATTTCATCTCTGTGTAACTCTATAAAAGGGTTCTTACACGGAGGGCAATAGAGTTGAACTAAAGCTGTGCAAAATGTACAATGAGCCACATGAAACTATATAAAACTCACCAGGTCTAAGGAGTGCACTAATAATTTGAACCAGCAGGGCTTTGCTCTAAATTTTATTGAGCCAGAAAACCTTTCATTAAAATCAGAAATGTAATTTTGGTCACTATCTGGAATTGTACACATTTCTGGAAGCTAATTATTTCACTTTTTCCTCCCCTTCTCCCCCTTCCAGGATGAATGCTGTGACTGTTACACAAAGCCACGGGTATAAGTTTCATGGTTAGACTTCTGGAAGGCTAATTGGCTCCATGTGACCAACATGAAACCTGCTACAGCTAAGCAGAGAGACTCTCTGTACCTGGCTTACATAATTCCGAATTCCAAAAAGTAAGAACTCTAAAAGAAGCTCTTTTAAACACTAACACATTGTGTTGCTGCCTCCTGCTGCGACTGACCCAAAGAGAAGCGTGGCCCGCCGCTGCTCTCAGCGAGCACATCAGTCCTTTGGTCTGTGCTTCCGAGGGACAGGGCTCGGGTTCAGTCCCTCTGGCAAAGCAATTATGTTGTTACAAATCTCTACTAGTTTCCACATGAAATTTCACTACCTATTTGTGTAACCAGGGAAAAGGTAGTGAATCAGTGTTAACTCTTTAGCTGGCTTTCCTAAAAAAAAAAAGGAACTAGAATACAGATTCAAATTTGAAACAAAGTATTCCTTAGATGGCGGTGCTGCTGCCTCATTCAGTTTTCAAATCCAATGGTAGCAAGCTGGGAAATGCTGGTTTGCATCAACTCTTTTCTTAATAACTCTATTTAAAAGTGTTTAACATATACTCTCCACTCTCCTGATCACACATGCGGTAGGAGCAATTTAACGGCCAAAAAGGTTTACAGGTATGCAAGTTCCAGATCCACACATTCTGATAGAAAAAAAAAAATTGGATACACAATGTATTTGGGGGGAACTAGAGCTTCATCAATCTTCAATTTATATAAGTCTGGTTTTCATAGCACTTACATGACTTGATGTATAAAATAACAGCAGTAGCAGAAGCAACTGCTTATATATAAAAAATAAATAAAAGTGGAAATTTCTCCTTAGGAAGGGAATTTTCACAGAAACAGTAACCAGACCACATAAAGCGTGAAAGTCAAGGGGTGAGCTTGGCATATCCTCAACACTGTAATTTTTGTTTAAATTGTCATAGCTGAAATCGCAAGACTTGTTCTGTTTAAATACGTTGAACTAAAAATTTTGAAAATAATTGAGCCTTTTAGACAAAACAGGATCAAAGATTTGAAAATACTAGAATTGATTTTAGTGATCAAAACATAGGAAATCTTTGAATTTGATGAGGGCAATCAGAGTAAAAATATGCAAGACCTGAAAAAAAAGAGACATTAAAATTTAGTGAGAACTGGATGACCTTAATAACTCAAGTAGCAAGAGAGAGGTGAAATTGGATAATAAGACATTATTAAACTTCAAGCTTGGAAAATAATAATTAAAAATGGCTATAACCAACAGATGACCCTTGGTAAAGTCAAACAAGCACGCTGTGCTGCAAAACTGTGGTGTGATGTACTTCCAATATTCGTGTGTCAGAGTAAGGTTTGCTTAAAAAAAAAAATTGGGAAGTTTGTTGGCAAATACAAATAATGACCTTCATCGATTGCAGCCTAACAGTAGACACATAGCATTCTGTCTTGCCTCCTGAATATTTGGAAGTAGCTGACATCGGAATTTACTTTGCGTGTCTTAAGGGTAGAACATTCAGCATCTGTTTAAAAGCACAAAACTGTACTAGTAAACAGTTTGTGATCAAAAAAACCCCAACCATACTGTACTGTGAAAATGACCCGGAGATCCACCAATGAGGAATACATAATTATGGAGAGCAATTAAATTCTCATCTTTGTTAGCATTTGGAAATTACTTTTTCCCCACAGATACTAAAAACACTGAACTAACTTAAGTTTTGTTCATTGCCAGTGTTTCTTTTTTTCCTTTTTCTTTTTTTTTAATGAAGTCTTCCTTTAACCTGAACAACTGCTCATGGTCACCTTCTGAAACTGGATGTTGTTCCTTTTTTTTACCCAAATACCCCCTGAGACATCAAAAAAGCAACGTTGAGAACCAGGCACAAACAGCATGTAGGCTAATCATCATTATTTCTACCTCTTCAACATCCAGAAGCAGATTTTTACTGTAAGTCACTGAAAACAAAACTCCACAAGGTCTTCTTTCCTTCTACCCACATTTTCATTTCAAGCATCATCTCACAAAAACATTTTGCAGGGGAAAAAAAAATAAAAATCAACTTTTCCCAGATCTTTTTTTTTCCAGTTGATTGCTACTTCTTGGCTCCAATTATAAGCAACTGCTTCACAGCTGAACCAAAGCAGCACAGTCAGCAAAATCACAGCCTCTCCATTCACAAGCAATCAGAGAGACTCGATGCAAAGGAGCAAAGGTGAGACAGACACCAGCCTAATAGGCCAAGGAGGAATATGCCCCTAGTTCTGCTCAGCCCAGGCAGCCTGGTTGGTCAGAATGTAAATCTCTGGTAAACAATTTCACTGCCTGTCTGATAAAGAACTGCAAACTCAGTAGGAAGCACAAAACCGCTGGGACAAGGGGGACTACGGATCCTGCCAGTGTTAAAAATAAAAGCGTATAATGAACTCGCTGCCCAGCTGGAGTGAGGCATCTCTGGTCATTGGTCAATAGTGACGGAGGTAACAGAAAACAAAGACCATATTCAATGCCCCTTCTTAATGACAGGAGACATCAAATAACTGTCTGTACCAACAACTTGTGGGAATTCACAGTCTGCCTCAGTATCATGCTTCACACCTTGGTTGCTGGCTCTGGTTCTTAATCCTGCTTCCTACCTGCTGAGCCCTGGTTCCTCTTATATTTTCTTTATTCTGTTCTCCCTGTGCTACAGCTTGTCCCTGGCTGGCCTGCTTGGCCAAATCCAGCACTGCCCACTGGCTGCTGCCTTGCTGCTTGGTGTCTTTGGCATTCTGTCTCAGACCTAAACAATTCCCTCCACTCTGAATTGATGCGTTATTTAATTACTGTGGCTCCTCAGTCATGACCCCAGAGCTGATTTGTTAGTCTGCCATCAGCCTGGTCTATGCCAGAAGCACAGACATCTTATCCAGGTGATGCAGGGTTCAGTTCTTCAGGTCAGAATTCCTTTGAGCTCCACTAGAAGTCAGCACCACAGCATGGGGGTCTTCACATCTCTACTGTTGCCAGCTTTAGCAGAGAAGTCAGCTTGATTAGGTTTAATTCAGTCTTCTGGAGAGTGCTCAGTCATGCATGGTCATGTTTAACTAATAAGTACCACAGAAGGTGAAGAAAGAAGTGTGATAAAAACAGATATGCGCAACACAGAAAGCTCTGATCACTTCAGTACCACACCCTGCAAGCTGCTGGCAAGTGCTATGGTTTTAGCAGTAATTTTGGATACAGTTGGGTGATTTTTTGCATTGATCACTACAGAAGTGCCTGTTCTTACCATTAAGTAATTTCCCTGGCTGATCTAGCAATAGTTTTAGTGGATGCTGAAGTAGATTACATTAACCTAGCTCTCTGTGCTCATAATGAAGTTCTATATGATCTGCCTTAGTAGAGAGAGAAAAACAGTACTCAGCACACCAAGACAGGTAGAGCACAAGCATGAAAGCTGCCTAGGGCAGCAGGTTGGTACAGGCAGCAGTCAGAAGCTCAAGTGAGAAACCCTCTCTGCTCCCACAGGAGCACAGGTCTCCTCCAAGCAGGCTCTGCGACAGCAGTAGGGCACAGGCTTGTTGAAAACGTCACAATTTTCTAAGGAAGGGATGGTTATCAGACCTCAGCCATCAGCCCTAATGCTGCCCCACAGAGGTGCTAGGCTGAACGGGAGAAGGATCTGACACAGCAGATTAAAAAAAATCACAGCCATATGTGGGGTGAATACCCACTTCTGAGGAAGGATCAGCAAGCTATACAACCAGGAAACTCTGAAACCATTCGTGAAAAAATGATAATCAGGGCACTGAATGTATTTTATGAACAAGAAATCAATTTACTGTCAGCCAACTCAAACTACAGTACCATTAACTGGATGAGCTGCTTGTTCTTGAGTGATCAAGGACCGCGAGTTCCTTTCTGGCATCAGGGCCAGCCTGCTCCGCAATCCTTCATCGCTTAGTTAAAAGTGTTACTTTGTGGGTGCATACACAGGCCAGAAGTCCAGCAGCTGGTGCAAGCCTTTGTCTTACTCACTTCCTACTTATACATTGACCTTGCTGACTTTCCTTGCTCGCTCTGCCACATACGGTACTAGCTGTGAACCGCTGCAAACTGTGGAACTCCTCCCACACACACACACAAGAAACCCCTTCTTCATTTCCCTGTTTTACACTCCAGCAGACATAAAAGCCACTTACACCACTCCCCCAGTGTGTATGTACATAATTTTCTTACACTCCTGCCCCAAAGTTAAGCAGGAAACTTACCTAAAGCCTATCAAAGACTTTTGTCCACTGACCAGATCCATAAACGGAAGTTCAGGGATGATGAGCAGGGAAAAGCAGAACTGAAGCGCCACGTCACGCAGGAAATCACGGCAGAGACTGAGAGTACTCCGGGAATCACGCTTCCTTGCGAGGGTAGTAATTTGTAGAGGACACTCCATCCTCTCTAAGGCAGCTGTACTAAATTATTGTCCTGGTTTTTTGTTCTACAACTCATCATAACAACTGCATTTGGAATTCCTTTTAAACATTCATACCATTTGACAAAGAAAATTCCTATTATTGCAGAAGTCATAAGTGCTACTGAAAGTGATGCTCTCTTTCACAGGTCCTCATTTTTCAAAAACATGCAAAACTACATAACAACCCAACTAACAAACAGTATTTCATCACTTTTCTTTCACTTTCAATAATTCATAGCCCTAATATTTACTCTATTACCTGTGCAGCGTAAATATTAATGGCATGCCACTACAAACTTTGAGTACTTTCTGACTAGATCAACAACAGAGAACTCTTGCCCTTGGCCTAAAGACAAAAGATTGTCACTGTGACTAATGACAAAAGTGACAAAACCTTGTAACTGCAATCAAGAAACATATTATTCTACAGAAACAATTCACTAGTTCCTAAATGCATTTCATAAAGGCTTGAGACGTGTTTTTAAAAACATCAGAAAAACCCACCCTGAAATTATTGTATTGCATGGAAGCTTTTGCAATCCTTTTACTGCATTGCAATGTTCCAAAAGATCTATGTCTCACATTTAACAGGTTTTCCATTTCGCATGTTTAATGTTACAACGCACTAGTAAAAATGAAGGTTACGTCCCACTTTCCCTGAATGATTAATTTCAACATAATTTTAGAGGAAAGAAAATTTAACTCTTATTTAAGGGGGTAGAATGGAATGCACTGTGCCACCAGACTATTCACCCACACAAAAATAAATTAAATGGGGCTCTTTCCCTCAGTTTTCCCTGAAGGAAAAGCAACACTCATTTATGATTTCATAGAATTAATCTACTCAAAATTTAGAAACTTCTGATGACACAAATCTGTTAATGCATTCAAAAGGTTCTTGCGTTTTCCTAACACTACTGTTACTAATAATGCTTTATCTGAACCTACTTTAATGCACAAAAGTCTACTCAGTGCAGTTCAGCCACTTTATGAGACAAGGTCAATATTTCCACAGTGCTGACAAAAAATAGTTAAGGAAAGTAGCAATCTGCATCTCGGTGTTCTTTAAAGAGTCATAAGTATCTGGTGAGAGATTGTCACCGTGTACAGGCAAGGACAGTCTGGACTCCTGGATTCTGAATTAATACTTATTCTACTTAGTACAGACAGCTCCTCCCCTCTCCCCCCATCCCCCCCACTCAACTTTCTCAGTTTACTTCAGGAACAAAATGGGCACTTATCTTTTTTTCTGTCCATTCCCTTGGGAAGCTATAAATCTTGAAATGCATTTCTGACATTTTGACAACTGTTGACACTATTAACTGGGGGCTGCCTGAGATGGGCAGAATCCTATCATCTCTCTCATCCACAACCATCAGGAAGAACTCAAAAACCAAATCAGATATTTAGTAGTAGATGAGTGAAGTGTAGTGTTTTGGCAACCTTCACCAGTCTTTGTTCTTCAATTCTGTTCAGCTTTTCTGTCCTATGTTTGGCTCGCTGATCAAAGTCCAAAATCTGAAGGCTACAAGATGCCTAGTTTAGCGTGCAAATGCAAAGATCAAAAGCAGCCCTCCTATTTACGAGCACACACGCACTGTCTTAGTCAACAACCGCATACATCCCACTTCTGGTTTCGCCACCGGGAATGCGAGATCCAAATTAGATTCAGAGGACAGGAGAGAAAAAATTAGTGCTATGGCATTTCCACCCATTCCAGCACAGTTAGCCACAAGTTGTGGCGCAAGCAATAAATTATACACTATGAAATTTCGAAGAACCACAGCCAATCAACATGAGACTCTAGTGTTTGTTTGTTTCTTTACTTTGGCCTTTATTTAATTACTACTCTGGGTATAAAACAATTTTCATGGAACGGTCAATCATATGGAGGCAGGCATATCTGGACCCACATCAGGTAGAGAAAGACTTGTGCTCCAAACATGTACAGGGGAGCTCACTTTGAGCAGAGAGAAAGAAATAACCAGTGTCATCCTCTAATGTCACTTAGCATACAGATTTAAAACATAGCAATTCAGATGTGAACAAGAGGAACTACTTTACCACAAGGACAAGATTTTTCTCTTCCCTGTAATTTATAAACCTTCCATAACAATGGCCCCTTTCTGGTTCAGAGAACCCATCTGTAGTTCTCCCCTGATACCCATCAAAGTCTGCACAGAGTTATCTTCAGGATCAGTGTTTGATAGCTTTTCTAATACTTTCAGTTCAACTCTGATCCTTTTTTTCACAAGGACTTCCTTTTTTTGCTTTATGCAAACATTGTCTCTCTATTGCTAGACTGCTTTTTCTCCCTTTAAAAAAGAGGAAATAGAAGAGAATATTTCAGTTTAAAGGGACCTACAGTGATGATCTAGTCCCACTGCCTGATCAAGTCAAGGCTGACCAAAAGTTAAAGTATGGTAATAAGGGCATTGTCCAATTGTCTCTTAAACACTGACAGGCTTGGGCCATCCACCACCTCTCTAGGAAGCCTGTTCCAGAGAGTGTCTACTCTCTCAGTAAAGAAACGCTTCCTAATGTCCAGTCTAAATCATTCCCACACGTCCTATCACTGGATAGCAGGGACAAGAGAGCCACTATGGGGAGAAGACAATAGCTTGGAACAAGTGAAGAAGAACATTAGAAAGTGCAAGATGTACAGTAATCAACCCTGGAGGAATAATAGGATGTTTAGCTGTTTGGATCAAATTCCTGCCCTCCTTTCCTGCCGAATGAAATGGAGGGAACAGAGCAGAGCTCCTCCAGCTGAACATTTTCACAGGTCCTGAGCCAGAGTTCATACTTAAAGAGAATGATACACAAAATAATTTCTACAGAAAAGCTGCAGACTTAGTGTTACCTTAATCTTACCACAAAGCAAGATGGATTGTTCAATATCTTCTACAAAAGGGCCAAGAAAAAGAGGCCTTAGCCTAGTTTACCATTTAGTGAATATCTGGATGAGTAAATAAGAGGATCAGATCATTAGAGTAGGAATATGGACAGTTTCTATTGAACCACCCAAGGCTATTTAATTATTTATAATCTCCTTGATTACTTGTGAGAGGGGTCAAATCACTTCTGTAACACATGATTTTTTTATGTCATTTTTCAGCTGGCAAGGTAAATGATTATGGTTTTTTCCCTCTAGCTCCAGATGGGCTATAGTTGTTAATGTCTGTTATGTTAATAGAGTTTGCAATATTAAGGAATATAAGATATTTATAACAAGTTATAACAGAGCTATGACCCAAACAAATCAGATATAAAATTTTAATGAATTGGTCCCTCAGTCTATTAATTTAGTTGTAGGGTAGAAAGCTAGCAAATACATTTTCTCTCTCAGGAACTACAACTGGAGAAAAACATTAGCCAGGGTCAAACTCTGTTGCACACTACAAAGGAAAAGAGCATGTTTGAAGGTGAGATAGAGTTTAATTTCAGGAAGATTTCTCAGTAACATCACTAATTAGAAACAAAAAGTAGAACTACTTTTTCCACGAGTTGTTTCTCTATGTCATACAAAGTTGAAAATACACATATCTAAAAACCAAGACTTTAAAAACCTAGCAAAGATCCTTGTTGGATTTACCATTATTTGTAGTGCAGTAATGTTGTATGCACAATTACTTTTTTTTTAGTTGGTTCTAGAAACCAAAGAACTTCTTTTTGCATATGTGCATACATGCACGTATAAACACTTATTGGATTACTGATGCCGAGGAATCTTGGGATACATTCTTCACAAACTCCTCCAGACTTTAAAAACTGCTTAGAAAGTAGACTATGTTTTTTCTAGAAAAATGCATTCAACTTCTGTAGAATTTTTCTACAACATTTTTATAAATGTCTTCTAGAAAATACTTAAGGAAATTAATAGTGATTAAAAAATATATTATACAGATCATATTGTAAACCTTAATCTATTTTCCGAATCTATCATTTAAGGGGAGTTTTGAGCTTTTTTAAGAGTTGACTTGCTATCTTATGTCTAGGAATATGTAATAGTTACACACAAACTCAGTTACCTAACAAGTAGCAGTCGAACTATGTGGCTTGCAGTTACATAAATCTTCAACCCAGATGTTTCATTTTGCTCCTTTCTCTCCATCTCCTTCACTTTTATATTCAAATTTCTCATTTCATCTTTACCTGACTCAATTACCCTTCAGGATAATCTGTCCATACTTATCTATATACCCACTTAATTAATAGCACTGCCATTGCATTATGACTCTCAGAAATGTTACATTGGAAAGTGTTGGAGGTTATTTAATTACACAGCATTAACCATTCATTCCCATGATAATTATATTCCTGTGCACCCCCATGCCCACATAAATAAACACAGAGAATTTAATTCTCTCTTTTCCCCGGCCCTTGATCACAAACATCAGTTTGCATAACTGAAAGGAGGCCTCCTTGAATCACACTGCTCCTGATCTCTCCACTTCGGTTCAGCCACTGCGAGTGGTGTCACGACCGCATCCCACCCAGGTCTGATTGACTCATCTGCAGCAAACTGGTGCTTCTGCCATCACAACGGCTCCAGGAACAGCTCTGCACGGCTGCCAGGGGACAACGCCTCTGGCACCCACCTCTCAGGCCTCGTGCAGACTCTACAGCAGCACAGAGTAAAAGCTGTGTAAGCAAAAGCTTACACAGAGAGTTGTGGCTCAGTTTGCCTTGTTGTTTTGGGTGCTTTTTCACAGAAATTATGTGCATTGTGCAGGCAACACCGGCAGAATGTCACATCCCGACCAATATGGCTTTCACCTTTTCTTCACGATATTCTAGAATCACAGTACATTATACTTTATAGCCTAATATATTTGTTGTCCTTTGTGATTCTTGGCAGTCTCCAGGATTTTAATTTTTTTTAATGTTTCAATTGCCAAATAAACCATTAAAAGCTCCAATAAAAATGAATATTAATGTACTAATAATGCATACTCCTCCACACTACAGAATAACTTACTTTTACTACAGTTCTGCTTTGTGTAGGGTGCAATAAAAACAGCATCTTGGCATTTTATACTCACATTCTTTCAATTATTTTAATACCATTAATTAAGTTCTAAGTTTACAAGTTAAATGTTGTTTACTTTTCTGCTTGCCAACATGCAAATACAATGTTGAATCTGAGAGTCAAGTTACGTTGCCTTCTACCTCATGAACAACAGCCAACAGAAGCTGAATCCCTCAGCTCTTTGCTTAATGTGATCTGTGGAAATTCACAGAGCGTTTCCCAGCTGGGCACACTGTGCTAGAGATTTCTGTTTGGAGAAAACTAGAAAGGCAGGGGGAAACTCCTAACATGTACTTTCTTTACTTAGTCAAAAATTGTATTAAATAGATACCACGCTTTACAAGATTCGGAAGCCTTGTAACCGCTTTCTGTGAAATAATTGCTTACTGATATCTCTGTGCTCTGTCTCCCATTTCTCTTCAAGTACTTCCCCAAGCACACAAAGGATCGATCTCCAGTGGAATCAAGTTAAAATCTCCTGAGAACTGCTTAGAAACCATCTCTCAGTCACTCAACATGGAGAATGTTATTTGGGGTGAGGGATAGATCTATTCTTATTTGCACCTTATAATGACAGTTTATGACATTTTTCCACCGTAATATTTGGCAAAATATGAGAACAAGGGGTATTTCCAGTAAACCCTGAGTCAAGCTTGTTGTCTGGATGCACCGCCTCTAACCAATACCTTAGTGAAATTTTAATTCAGGGTGCCAGGATCCAGCCAGCTGTGAAGAGATGAAAAGGGAAGGGAGGACCAGAAACTAAGGAACATGGCAGGGCTCTGGCTCATGTTTTAAAAACTGCTACATAACAAAGGCAGCCTCTTTGCAGAAGCTTATGGCAGCAGCCACAACACAGAAGCATAACATGACCAGCAAGGAGAATATTCCCCTCTACTCAGCACGGCCCCTGTTCCGTGGCATACAGGACTAGGGTTGGAGTACCACACTTACCACAGCTGGTGCCACACAAAGAGGGAGTAGGAAGTCCAAAGTCACCCTTAAAATACTCAGGAAGAATGATGGAAATATGTTCCTCATGACAAAACCAGAGCACCTCGGCTCACATTGAGGCTAAATTGACAACATTACACACCCCATGGTACACATAGAAAATTCTTAAGTGTCTTCTAAAATCAGTTTCTCTCTAAGAAATGCCATGGAATTCAAAACACCACCTATATTTCACTTTTTTACTGCAAACGCAAATACTTGCTATCAGATTACACAGTTTACATTCTTCACCACTCAGGCAAGACATTTAGCAAGGAAAAAAATTAGTTTTGTGAATGACGAAACAACAAAAACAACAACCAGTTGCATTAAAAATCTCATTAAAAATTTTATACTGTGATGAAGTAGCAGAAAGGGAAAACATCTGGATGACAATTTAATTTATCCACTGCTTTCTATCCATTAATCTCAGGGCCTTTGAAACCTACTATAAAGTTCATCCCTGGACAGTAAGTATTATAACAGTCATTTTGCTGAGAGCTAAACTGGGATACAGAGATAATTTTTAGGTCTCAAATCTCTAAACAAAAAAAGGAAATAAATATGTCAAGAAAAAAAACAGAATGAAATCAACAGTTTCTGTTCTCTTAGCTAACCCACCATACTCTCCCTCAGCTTTATCTGAAAAAACCAAAAGGATATTTGAAATTGTCCTCACCGAGTTACAAAATGATACAAGCAGAGCTACTCCTGCCAACCCTCATTCTCTCCCCAGTCACACAAGTACTAGACCTGCCACCACTAAGTATATAAAGGCTGCATGATCTGTACTGGTTTCAGTGACCAGAAAATCTTCCCACCGAGAAGATCCTTCCAGATTACAATAATATTTTTTTTTGTACGTACTACCAAAGAAAGCCAGTGTACCTTCAGACCTGCAACCACCTCTGCATGACAGCACACACAAATACTTCTCGTATGTAAAAGCAACCACCTACATGCACAAAGCCAAGTCACACTATAAGATCTACATAAAGAAATAAACAATTGCTTTGTTGTTAATATGTTAGTAAAACAATGAAGAACTTCAGGACTGTTCCTAAAGTGTGAAGATTTATTTCTCAGGGACCACAAACAAAAATGGGCAAGGGGTTCTGTTTACATAAAATTTTTAATATATGCATACCAATATTTCCAACCTGTTTTTGATAAAATGCATCACATACCTAACAATTAAATGGAAAGTATCTAATAAAATGTTCCCACATTAGGCATGAAAACTTAGAAAAGCACATATATACTCTTACAACCATTAACAGACCAAACACTAGTCACTGCTTCAGCAAGTGAAAAAAAGGAAATGAATGCGCGTGTACTAATGAGAAGATGGGCGCCACAGTGGCTGCCCAGGAATGCCAAATCCTACAGCTGACACTGGCTTTCCTCCACCACCCCAACCCAGCGACAACCCTGATCACTTAACCTGTAAACTTTCCCTCTCCAGGACTGCTGGAGTATAGAATACAGAGATTAAAAAAAAAACCAAAAAAAACATTTTCTCTTTTTCTCCACTCAGCACTGCCACTCACATAAGCGTTACCTATTAGACTTTGGTTTAATCCTAATTATGAGCAAACAAATAGTCATAATCTCAAAAAGCAATTTTAACATTAATGCCTATTAGCTCAACAGAGTCCATTCTCTTTTCTCAAAAAAAAAAAAAATAGGAATAAATAAACCTAAAGACTATGGGATTTCTTAACAGCTCTTTTTTCAGACTTTACAGGAGAAGAGTGCAATGCTACAGAATATTTAGTTTTAAAAAGTTGTTCTGAGGAAAAAGGTAAATAAATTCTACATTTAATCAGCAGAGGAAAGGATTTAGAAGCTGTATGGCACCTGTTTCAAATAATCATCATTGCAGCAATACAACATATTTTTTATTTTACCTTGATAAAGTAATCCAAGCCTTTATGAACTGTACACTACTGAATTTTAGATTAAAGCATTACAAGTAGAACTTTCAGTTCAGATACACAGAAGATGGTGAGGCTCGTTTTCAAGTTTCCACGTATCAGAAAGCTTTGTAGAGTTAAATAGTGCTGGATAGAAATTCAGGCTGGAAGCAAGTCACAGAAACATGGCCTTGCTTGTGTACAGTCTAGTACAGCGCGTGTATACAGTGTGACTTTCTGTATTTAGAGATCATCATTAAGTGTTTTATGAGCATGACAGATCTGTTAAAAAGCTGATTTTTTTCTTTAAGAAAAACCGACACACATTTTCCTTCTGAGCAGGTTGTTTTGCTCATTTTTTATACAGCCTTGCAGCCCATCATGAGGGTACTTCATGATTAAATACAAAGTGATAGCTCTCATTTCTCTTGTTTACAGTGATGATGCCACTTTTATAAAACAGTTGGCTTGCACTTTACATCACCCTTTCATTAGCTCATCTCGCTCCTCTAGGTTATCCTAGCCATTCATCACCCCGAATTGCATGCAAAAATAGTCCTAAAGTCATCCGATTTTCTATCTTCTCATACTTGCCCAGCTTCCACCACAAAACATGGGAAGGTATTCTTTTAACTATTAAGGGCAGAAGGGGAGGGAAAACACAGGCTCAATTCTGGTTCTATTAAAATCTTTCACTTTTCTTAGCCTGTAAGGAAATGATCAAATATTTTAAGGTACTTGCTTGTTTGCAAGTGGCTTGTATATGCGTGTTAGAAAATTAACAAGTTAAAAATTATCTAAAGTGATAGATGTTGTACTTCCATCTGAAACCTATTTCTGCGGCCTGTGTTAGCTGTGAAAAGGGTGAGCTCCATGCTCTGACCCTCGCTGGCCACTGGAGTCCTCCAAGCCTCTCAACGGGGGCAGCGGCCAGCAGAGTCAGACTGGAGAGCCCAACCTCACCTCTCAGGCAGCCACAGCCACGGCCACGCCATCATCTTCCCCTCAGAACCTCCTGAATCAAACACAACAAATCCTCTTGAAGCCCCTGTCCATCTAAATAAACATCACTGAACGAAAAGCTGCTTCCAACCATCCAGTCTGAGCTCTCTGAAAGCAGGTCATAAAATGATCCTACTGCCCACTGCTGCCTCACTCCTCCCTTGCAGATGAGCTATTTGACACCTACCCTGTTAACCTGCGTGACTTCACATTTCTCCAAACCTGGTTTTACTTTTGAGATGTCCAGCCTTTTCCTCCCTAAGTCTATCTTTACTAAAGCAGGGGTTTTATGTCTTTTGTGCCAGAATTTATCTGTTATAAAGGTAAAATATTTCAGGCAGCACCATGACTAACATTAAGAAAATATTGAGCATATACACCATGGATTCCAGTCAGGCTAGCTTGCAAGAGACAGAACATGTTTGCAAAAAACAGCAATGTCTAACAGAAATAAAAATATCTTTTCCACCAGTGTTAATAAATGATGCATATTTCCTCTGTCAGCAAGCTGTATTTTCTCCTTTTAAACTTTTATAACATTCAAAAAGATATCTAAAACGTAACTCAAGTTAGAATAAATGATGGGCCAAGGAAAATAGTGACTATAGGCAATATGGTGACTTGAAGCTCATCATGGTGATGACCGCCTGAATGCAATGTTTTAAAATTCAAGTGTTCTGTAACTTGCATATTTTTCACATTTTCAACAGCATACATTTTTAATGTGTTTAGCAATTCTGTAGGAATCAGAAAAATATAATTGAAGGTTACGGGATAAGTTAATTTGCATCAAAGTAACTACAGATTTCCATAGATTCTGCATTGTCAGGCTCTTTCCAGCAACACTATTCCAAACTTTTGGTAACATTAGTGAAAACAAAACCACACACGTAGGAGGGAATAAAGGATGGACCAGACTATCTCTTGCTGAGTTCATACAGCCCCTACAGATGCATTTACCAGCCATCTAATGATCTTAATAGTGCCTACATTTGCTGAATTATATTTCTCTTCCAAGGATATGCTCTTTGAAATAAAAATGTATTAAATGTGTTGCTTGAGTTTTCAGAGAGATATAATAGTTACAATAATACTGACCATATTTAGGGAAATAACCCACCAAAAAAGTTATTTTTATTTGTTGCTCTTAAGGAAAGTTGGAGCCAAGATCAAAGGGCACTTTGATTTGTTTGAAAGTTGTAAATGATCCATTTCCAGATTTTATAAAGTTAGTGTGCAATCTGTGAGTACTTGTGCCATAACGGAGAAGGAAGGCTCTTCAGCTTCACATGTCAATGCTGTAAACATGTAAATCTGGAAAATATTTTCCAAGCAGGCAGCCATGTGTAAAATTTACAGAACCTGTCATGAAAGAACTGCAGCTGGAGAAGTGCAAACTTCTCACTGCATCTTGAAGAATCCAGATGGGGCGATGTGAGAGATTTTTTTTTCCACTGTGGAGGGTTCCAGCTGGATTGAGTTGTTGGTGCCATCAATTTTTAAAGCAACACTTCACCAAATAATGAAACACTGATTATCCAATCACAAACAACAGAACAGAGGAATCTCTTTAAAAATAAAATAGAAAAAAAATCTGAAGTTAATTACACTAGTATGTGAAAGACTGTGGGCTAATTTATGACCATTTTGCAACATGTCCAGATGTCACTGTGCTGAGACCACCAAAGTTACATTACATGAAACCAAAACCAAAAAAAAAAAGGAAGGAAAAAATACCAGTTCAGAATTAAACAGCAATCCAGACATGCTATTGAAAAGAAAAAAGTACAAACCAGAGATTTGAACTATATAGAAATACTATATACTTATATTGTGTATGAGAATACATACAGATGAGTATATGAGTATGTGAGCCTCAAAATCACATGCCCTTTATAGTCATTATATGGCATCTTGGGTGGAATAAAACTTTGAGCACCTCTTCACCCGAGTGCTTTCATCACTGCAGAGAAACGGGAGCGTAAAGCCATGCTCCTCCCTTCCCAACCATGGAGCCTCTGCCACCCCCAGCATGTTTGAGAGGACAACACCATCAGTTGCTCTCATTAGACACAAAGGAGAACAAGTCTGGGAAGAGTGGAGAGGATTGATAAGCACACCCCACCCATTTTACTGCACACTAACTGCTCATCTTTTCCAGCTCATTTTCTTTAAAGATGCCAGGAAACAGAGACCGATATGCGGCAAAAGCCTCTGTTGATGCTTACAGCATCATTGTACCATACTACCCAGCAAAGCTCAGTGCAGTAGGAAGAGTTATGAATTAAGAGCTAATTTCCAGTTGAGATAAGCTATCACAGCCACAACGTTGTTTTACATAAGTAAGAATGTACTTGAAAAAACACCAAGCAGTCTTAAATAAAAATCACTATTAAACCACATACATAAAAAATACAATTGTCAAATTTAAATCCATGACCTCCCTATAATGATTCAGAAAAGGTTTGGTCTTTTGATTTAAGTCATCCCTTGATGCTGAAGCCAATTCTGGGAGATCATCTGTGCCAACCATCTTCTAAAATCTCCACAGAACTATGCAGTATTTGCTTTCTATTTATAGGTACATTAAAAACTTCTTAGGATATATTTAAAAATGACATGGATAAACTACCAGATGGCACAGAAAACAATGACAATTTGATGAATATAGAAATCAGTGCAACTATTTCTAACACCACCAGTATGTAATATTTGTGATATGCAATATTCTGGGGTAATAATATACACTATTTCAAAATGAAATCTGCACTTAAATGCCAATATCCTCTCCTTCTGGCTTCTCACTTTATGACACTAACATAGGATCTCATTCACCAAGCCAATTGAAATTTTAATAAAAGAAAGCTGGAGTTTCTAATAAACTCCCGCAGCGAGCGGATAATACTAAACATCTTTAGCAGCATGGTGTTTTTTATTATTATTTTAGCTGTATATTAATATGCTAGTATTTGTAAACTCTCTAGTGTCACCAGATTTATTTCAAAAGGCTTCTCTGCATTCTTCTTTTGTGAAAAGTGTATGTGACAATGAAATAATAATTTCAGTGGGTCTTTACTATACAGATGTATAAACTGAAGAAGAAAATACATCTTACCTTAAAAAGGACACTTTCACTATTACTTATTTGCCATTTGGGAAGACAGTATATTGAATTTTCTTGTTGAGGGTAAAATTTAAACAGGGAGACTGGCAGAGTTCACTGTGTGAAGATTTATTACCGATTTTGATACAGATAAACACACAGGCTTTGTCCTGCCTCAGTGCTGCATGCACAGCCAGGTGCAGTGTGCACAGAATTCAGAGTCCAAGCACTGGCCAGGACCCACAATTGCTCCCAGCCAGCAGCAGCCAGGTAGTTTGAAGAACGGTTTCTTTAAGCATTTTTTTCGGATCTCATCAGCTTTACTTGCAGCCCTGCAAATGCTTCCACCCACAGAGAGCACTGGAAGGCATCAGAACCCAGACCCAAGCTTTTGCTTTCCACTCTGGCAACAAAGAGCTTTTTCCTATGGGATCCAGGCTACTGGTGTGCTCCGTCTCCTTTCCTGTCCCATAGGCTTCCAGGAGTTTAATGCCACTGGCATTAGTGGTTGCAAGAGACCCACTAAAGCCTTTGAAATCGATCCCAAAATGGCTCTTTGTCCTCAGAGAACACAGCGTAAGATATCTAGGAATCAAATTCTCTCCTCTTTCGAGCACAGAAGTCTGTCTTACAGTGCTTAATTCAAGCAGGTTGCCTCAAGTATTTGTGTGGCAAATCAATTAACAGCACGTTTAACAACATATACATAAAACCTTGTACTAATTTTCATAGATATTAAATTTAGCTTTCAGATGCTGAAAACACCCATATGCAACTTTCTTATCTCATTTCAGGATAATAGCTGTGATTGTAAATGACAAAAAAAAAATTAGTTATTTGATTCCTAAACTGCCTGTACACTACCATTAATTCATTATCTCTTTCATTTTATTAGTTATGTTCTCAAACTCTACAGTGCACAAACACTAATTTGAACAGTCACCTACCCTCAAAATGCCAAAATTTGTATTAATTTTGGCAACTTTAAAAAAAAAAATGCATTCATTGGCTTGCAAATGAAATGTATTCATAGGAAAAAATTCCTCCCAGAAGCTGAAGCAGCTCATCATTAACATTCAAGGAATGTGAACACAGGCTTCATAGAAAACCATTAAAATATAAGGCAGCTTTCAGCCTATTTTAAGAATTTCAGAGAAATTTTGCATTCTCTTTCCCATGATGCCATGGTGATGTCAGGCTGCATTTCAAATAAAATGACAATGAAATCATTTCAATTCCATGCAATGTGCAAAAAAAAAAAGTCAATTTTTCTCTTGGCAAACTGAAGTCTGAAGTAATTAAGCACTGCTGTGTGGGTGGCAGCTTCTTCTCTGAAGTCAGCCTGAGATAATTACCATGTTAAAGTCAAAACATCATGTGCTGTGCTGATAGATAGATGGATGGAGAGATTGGGCATCTATTAAATGATCCATTTTGTTATGCTCCCTGGGAAATGTGCCATTGATGCCAATTAAAAATACATATTCCAAGTGAGTATTTCTAAGTGACAAAACTTCTATTCAGTAAATTGAATTTATTATTTACTGATCATGAAGTACTTAAAGACATAAAAAATCTGGACAGATAAAACCTAGGAGGAGAACTACATTCTTTATGAAGTTTACAAGCCCCTCATTACCTGACTGCAACAGTCACAAAATGTGCTCTTTAAAACCACTTTTAACTAAGATACGAAGCTATTTCCCTTTCAACCTAAAATCCCTAAATAAGGTGGAAACACAACAGATAAAACAAAAATCATCTCAGACTTCGAAATTCACATATATTCTACTGTATGAAAAAAGGCCTCTTTCGGTGTTAATAATAAACTCTCTCTCAGCATATATTTATAAATAAATGTCTTCAAGTCTACATTTTTGGTGTCAGAAAAGTAAATGGACCAAAACTAAGGCATACCAGCAATGATTAATCGGTGCTATTTGTTGAGATGCCTCACAGCGGGTCTTAGCGTGATAAAAACACCAAAGAATTCCATCTATAACTAGTTTTACACATGTATTACCAACACTGTCTTTAGTGCCTACTCCTGTCACTCCGGCAGTGAAATGTTTCCACTATTAGGATGTGAAGGAAATGCTCCCACTAAAATTTACACGGAGCAGTTTTTAATGCATTGGATTTGGATTTCATTGGCAGTGACTTCAGAGCTCATCCCCCTGCCCCAATCCCGATTTAGGTGCTACCAGAACACATTTGTGTCGTGCTTTAATAACAAAGGGCAAAAGGCAAGGGTTTGCTACCAGGAGCATTATGAAAAGAGACAACCTTCCATTCTACCTACTCTGCAGGTTATGTTTGATCTATTTAAATACTTTGAACAAGATTTAGTCTTCATTGTTGCTATGATAAAGGTCACAGAACTGATAGTGTGTCTTTTTAAAATTAAGGATAGGAATTTCTGAAGCTCAGAAGTTTTTTTTTCATATTGATCAAACATAAATGAATGTCATATGAAAAAACATGTGCACTGATAGTAAAATGCTAACAAGTTTTCTCAGCAAGAAATCAAAACAATCAATATTTTATCTTTAATATTAGATTTAGATCTTGCTCTGAAGCACCTTGCTCAAGGTACGCAGATTCTAGAGAGGCCAGCATTTGAGTAAGCCCAGTATTTGTGTTACTGTTGACAGAAAACTCTGACAGACAATCTTAAGACCCTTCTGTTTAACAGATTTAAGCTAAAATTCTAGGCTGAGTGAAGCTTTAAAATTATCCTGAGAAAAGTTTAAGAATCTGTAAGGGCTCAGTCTCACAGCAACTATAATCCAAATATATGATTTGCAACGGCAGAATTTATTCAGAGTTTGCATTGCATTTTCAACAGACAATTTTCAATACCAGCATAATTCAATTTTTAACATGGGTATAAAACATGTAGCTTTCATCACACTAACATGTACATATCTTTGCTAGCTCTTATGAGATATTAAGCAAAATGCCATAGAGCTATGAGAATTTAAAAGAATCTACATGTTAAAAAAAAAAAAAAAGGGAAAAATGGTTCTGTAAAATAGTGTAAGGGGAGAACATCACATCCAGCCTCAGAGTGATCAAAATTTCTCTATTATTCTCCGTACACACAGCAGTCTTGACATCAGACCTCCGGAAAATAATCCTGTAACATACTATAAATGCAAGCACAGACATTATCCAGTTCTTTTCAAAGGAATGCTACCTCATCTCTAATAAAGCTTGAACCCTGGTTTCACATCCCCTCTACCTGTCTCCCAACTGGGGCTACACAGGGACTGAGACGGTGAGAGACCAGGGAGTGCACAGACCACTCTGCAGCTCAGGTGTGCAGAACAGACCAGGAAGAAGCCAGGTTTGCAAGGGCTTTCCAGAGGAGTGTACAGTGAAGACAGAATTGGATAGCTCTAAATCAGAGAACTGCTTGCTCTCTTGAACAGGCTCGTTTTCTTTTTCTTTATTTTTCCAATAAGCACAGCTATTCATCAGTTTCTTGTATAGTTTTAGAACAAATGTAATACCTATTTGCTAAATCCTTACCATAACTGATATGAGAAGCTTTTACTGTGCCTGTAAAAGTCTTTTTTTCCTACCACATTCTGCCAGGGAAATGTCTTTTCTTAAATGCAGAAACATTTTCAGTTTATAGAGAAGGACACCAAGGCTCAAAGAAATAGGATAATTTGTCAACCATCGCAAAAGAAAAGTCAGTACATGAAGTAGGCAGACAGCAGAAGTGTCCTAAATACCAACCTCTATGACCTCTTCCAACCTTAGGTCATGGTCCCTTCCCTTGTTTATCCACCTGACACCCCTCAACAGCCACACCAGCTAAGTGAACATCTCAGCGGATCCAAAGATCTCTTTGTGAGCGTTGCAGAGCACACGGACATGTAACTTCCTCGGCTGCCACAGGCACAATTTTACTTTATTCTGTCTTACAGTGCAACACCTTTTTGCAGAGGACAGCTTCACAAAGCAGAGCATTCTCCAAAAACCCAGGGATTAATTTCAACCATGACAGTGGAAATTCAGGACAAGTAACAGGTTACCAGGTACTCACTTGCCTCTAGCACATTATTAACCATTTCAGTGTTGAACAACAGATGAGAAAAGTGAGGCAACAGATGTTACCCGTCTGGGCTGAAGACTGAGAAATTCCCCTGCAAACTGAAGTGGAAGACCAAGAGTGCAACGTGCACGGCAAGAAAAATTGAGAACTTCAGCTGAATGTACTTTTACAACAACCAACACTGTACATTAGTAGCTCTATTTATAATAGCAACACTACAGGTGCTCATGAGAGTGTTACTTTGTTATGTTACTTGCAATTATGTTTTGTTGTAACCCATAAATCTGTCAAAACAAAGAAAGCAATTAGGAATTTCCACATGAACAGGCAAGGCTGCTCCTTCCCACACAAATGGCGCAAGTAAACACCTTAACCCGTGTGCCTGGTGGGGATTAGGCACCGAAACCGCCTCCTGCCTACTGCTGCCAAGTTTTGTGCTGCTCCACGTGTAACACTTTTATGCCAATTATCAAATGAATTGATTTACAGTTACAAATAATCTGCATATTAACTAGGAACTTTAGTTTACAGACTAAGCAATAAGAGATGCACAAAAAACATTTTAAAAAATCAGAAGGGAGGAACATATGCATATTACAGAAAATCTAAGGACAAGAAGTAGCTGGAAGGAAAATGTCTTGAGGGGAAGCTGAGGTACAGTCAAAGGTCTTTCCCCATCACCATCGCTCTCATGGACAAAGTCCCTGTTTATCCTTGGTGTCAGCAGCTGGTTCTACTCCACTTGCAACTTTCAGAGGAGCAGCAAGAGGAAGAGCAGCGAGAAGTGGCCATATGGCTCCCAGCACATCGAGCATCAGTGAGCTCCCGATGGCAAGCCACAGGGATGGCAAAGTGACCAGCTAGTGGGTTCTCTGCCACAGAGACAAAATGCAATTTTCTGGCAGCCCAGCTGCAGGAACAGAAAAGTGATTATTTTGCTATTGACAAAAAAAAAGTACATATGAAAACGTGTGTAAATTTTAAAAACCTGGCAGCCTGGAAGGGGGGAAGGCAAGGGGCTTGAAAGCAGCAAGAGGCCAGGTACAGGGGAGTAAAAAGGAAAATGTTGTTTTGCATTCATTTTCCAGGTATTTTTGAAAATTGCAGTTATCAGATAGAAATACACAGCCAGGTAGAAAGGGTGGTTTCATCTAGGTTTATAAAGGCCCATATCAGTTCAGACAGTCAAATTTTTCATTTTAAGATATTTTAATAGTTAAAAATAACTAGACTCCATACAATTCTACTTCTTAGAATTAGCAGTTAAAAAATCGCAATTAAAAAAGCATTTCATTTTGATGACTATAATTTAGCTTTTCCCTTGCCATAAATAAGTGCTCAGAAATGTTTAGAAGTACTGTATCTTTTGCATAGTACAAGGCACAATGTTTGTATTCTTGAAGACAGAGTGACATCTAAAGGGATTCTGAAATACTCAAATCTTGCACACAGAATCCAAACCGACAAAGTCAAGGGCATGTCATATTTTTGAAAACTGATGAGTTTTCAGGTTTGCTGTGGTTGATTGTCCCAAGTAACCATGAAAAGAGGATCAAATTCCAATTTTAATGACATGCCTCAGGGTGCCCTCAGGACAACTGCCATTTTTATCTTAGATTCTGCAGGTCCTCAGTGAACAAAAGAGGGGAATCAGCTTTGAATGGATTCCTTGCACTGTTGTCAAAAGTAATCCAACTGTTCTAAATATCTATATCCTAAAATATTTTCTTACAGCAGTTGTTACTAACCTAAAGTATTGAGAGAGCAGAATATGTAAATGGCATTTTTAGCTGCCAATTCTCCAAGCAGATCTCATGTTCCCTAACCAATAGGTATTATAACTGGAGTCTTTCATAACTGGAACCCTCTCTCCGATACACACACACAAAGAAAAATCAAAATACAGTATCTGTGTCTAGTTTTGGGAGCCAGGGTGGTATTTGCATGCATACAAATACTTCTACCAGATGTTAGAAATATTCTTTAAATTATATCATTCCACATATATTCCTGAACATAAAAACCAATTTAGGATTAAAAAAATCAACATCAGTTTATAATATCAAAGACAATAGTGCAGCAGAAATGTACAGCCTGCATGTGGTAACGATGAGTTAGGTACCTTTACAATGGGCCCTTATTTCATTCTTAAGTTAAGTATCTTCCTGAACTCACTAACAGGGAAAAAAAAATCCTACATTAAAAACATATTTTCCCCTCTTGAGCTGAAATCATAGCAAACTCTTGTGAATTTCTTTCTAGGAACTTGCCCCAATGATCTACTTAAATGCGGCTCAGCAGCAAAGTGCAGGCAAGCTGAGTTAACTCTTTCTGGCTAAAAACAATTTACCTCAGCCTTGAAGACACATATTTACCAAAGGAGAAAAAACCACAAGCATTTCATCAGCCAAAAAAGTGGTCATAGCAAACTTATGCTAAGACAACAGCATGGAAAACAGCTCTGGAAACCTGTTCAAAAGAATTTACTGTGTATCAGTTGTAGGAAAGAAGGGTCTTCTGCCTTAATCATGCAATCACATAATTGACTTCGTTTTCTGTTTTGTTGTTTGGGGTTTTTAAAATAAACTCAGTTATACTAAACTTTACTACAGCTACAGAATTCTCGTTTCAAGTCAGAAGGAGTTGGCAAGGCTAATGTAAAACAAAAAGTGGGACCTGAGGCACTCAGACAATAAATAATGACAGATCCTTTCAGCAAGTCTTAATCAAGGAGATTAAAGCAACATGTAACTCTAGATGCATGTTAATAAAACAAGTGGTGAAAAATAATAAATGGAACATACAGAAAAATACCTATCCCTGTGCTTCAATTAGTCTTTGTGAACACTGTCTTTTTTCTTCCTCCCCCAGCACTTTCAAACATATTGTAACTGTCTTAATTTTTTGATGATTTTCAAAAGAAGAATTCACATAAAGAGGAACATTTGAATTTTTATTTAAAACAATTCTTTAATCCAGTACTTTTTTTTTTTGTAAGATATTGGAAATGGCCTGTGGTGTGTGCTGGTTTTGGGCCCCATTCAGATCCCGACCAGCTTCCCAGGGTGATCCAGGTTCTCACCCTATCTGCTACAATACTGATAAGAATTCCCAGACAGACAGACAGGGCTGGTAAAGCCTTGAAGAGAGAACAGAATTAGAATGGTCTTTATTAGACCATGGATCAGTGTCTATAGCTGCAAAGAAATTCATTTGCACTGTATCTACAATGCAGTTTGAACTTTTCCTTCGTTTGGCAAAGCACATCAAGTCTGATTTAACAATTCTCTTTGTGGCTTTGCTTTTCTGTCTACAGCTTCATATATTTACAAAAGGATAGATGCATGAAGACTTCTGATAGAGTATAAAAAAATAACTATCACTATACATGCTTGTATACAATTGAGAACCATCACCTTATGATGAAAGCAGTATTACTAGAAAGAGTAAGTTATAAACATCTCTCTGCATATTAAAGTCATGACAATGTCAGCTGCTAGCATTTTATAAGTCATGGTCATTTATTGCACTAAGGAAAAATACAAACCTCATTTTGCATTAAGAAAGCAAGCATTTAGCTCTCCAACTAATATTGCAGAAGTAAAAGCTGGTATCCACAAAGCTGAACGAGAATTGTTAGGGACTGCTCACAAGCAGCACCTACTGCACAATTCACCTGCTGTCAATACTGACGTTACATTTCATTCCTGAGGTATTCCCAGTTAATAATATTCACAAGCAAAACAAAGTAGTTCAGTTTGTTTGGCAGCAGCAAACTGGAGCCTTGATAGAGAACTGGACTGCACTGGGAGAGGCCCTCTCCAGACCACCTCCTTTGAATACCTCAACGTGGAATTAGAAGAGGAAAGCAAGGAACGGAAAGCAGAGCAAGCCAGATTTGCTCCAGCTCAGTGGCAGGGAAGGGGTTCCTGGCTCGCCTGTGGGTTACACAGCTTCTTCCTGAGTCCACAAAAGGTAACACAGGGCTCATCTGACGGAGGAAAAGAAATGGCCCTGTGGGCAATGCAAAATGCAAACCTATACAGATTGAGAATATTTTTTCCAATCCAGAACTTCCGTTTGGAAGATTTGTATCTTAACCATTTTTTCTTTGACTGTTCTTTCTCTACTAAAATGTAAAGGAATTAAGTTACTATGGAGCAGATCAACTGGGGTCTCGGTTTTGATTTTTATGAGGATGTCTGCAAAGAAGTATCCACCACTAATTCCTTGCAATTACTGAATTCTGAAATGTAAAAAATTAGCCACGGGATTTTTTTTAATCAAGCATTCTTTAAGCAGATGTAGAGTTTGTTCATTTAATATATTATATATGCGTATATTTATCAATGCTTTTGCAAAGGGTAAAGAGCCTACGGAAATAATATATTCAGTTCACAGTAGAATGAGTCCCAGATGCAAAATCTCCAATATTCAGCTATTGTTGCTACAGCTTATGCACGTATCAGTTTTGGAAGAAGAAAAAAAAGAACGAGTTCGAATAACAAAACAATTGATCAGACAACAAAGGAACATAGAAAATGAGACAACAGCAAAAATTAATTAAGTAAATATACCTGAGAACATCTCTTGTGTGCATAGAAGCAGAAACAAACTTCACTTTTTCATGAATGTCCAGTTATCTCCTCTGAGCATTCCGCTGCCACAATATCCCCCCCTCCCCAATTTTTCTAGGTAAGTATTCACATTATAAATTACCTAGAGCCAGGAGGAGCTACTGAGTTCCTCCCAGCTACACATCCCTGAGTCAGAATGTGCAGAAAGAGTGGGCAACAAGGACAGGCATGCAAAATCATACTTAGAAATATTTGAAGAAATGAGACAGAAATAGACACTCTTTGCTCAATCTCCCTCCATTTCTGCTCAATACGTGTTGTGTTGCTGGAGCATAGAGAGAGAAAAAACAGAGACAGAGGGTACTCACACATTCAATCCATGCTCCAAACAGCCACAGCATTTGTTCCCTCAGCACGCTCCTGCCCTGTCCTTTGGGAGGGACATCCCTTCACTCAGAGCCAGGAGCAGGACACAGATAAGGACAATGCTCAGCTCTTGTCAGAGCCACAGACCCTCTTCCTAAATATCCAAGATATTTTTACCTCTCATCTTGGTGCAAAATTAAATAAACAGATCTATCAGGAAGGACTGTGAGAAATCCATAACAGAACACCATACCACAAATGATAAATGACGGTCATCTTGGAAGGTCTCCAAGCCAGAGACATCCCAGTCAGACAAAGAACTTTTCTAACACAAGTGAGAAAGGTGCCACGTTTCCCCCGATTCTGTGGGGAGCTCAGTTCAGTTAGTCATCCCACATCAAACACAAACACCAATGTAAATTAAAATCAAGCTGCACTCCAACAATTAATTTTAAAATAATGGGTTAAAAGGGTATATCAGAAAAATTAAAATTTACCAGTGTCACTTGCTTGGAATTATATTAAATTTGAAGTACAAGATAGATGCTTCTAACTTCTCAATTAAATAAAAGAAGTAGTGCTTAAGTGATGACAGTAATTTACTTAAGAGGTTTTTTTTTTCCAGAATTTCATGCTGTTCTTTTTAAAGCCTGCTCAGTAACTCCTATGTTTACAGATCAAGAGAACAGTTAACCAAAACCAGCTCTTCAAATATTCCTAATCCTAAAGCTTGTTTTAAATTACATATGTATTTCAATTCACACGCTCACTCATTGAAAACTGAGATCTCAACACGTTATTCTGACATTTCATCCAATCCAAGAAAATGACATGAACGCAGCTCCTTGGGAACACCTCAGTATAGGAAATACACTGGAAAGGACCTCCTGGATTATTCAGTGATTGCTGTAACGCCATGCAGATACGTGCACATACCAACAATGGCACACGATGGGAAGAACCCTTTCCTTTCCAGTTTAATTGCGGGCCATTCATCTCTGTGGGTATTTCAATACTGCCCTTCAAGTTCCGTAACTTCTTTCTTTTGTCATAAAATTGGCTCTCCGCTATCCTCAGCACTCCAGAAGAATTCTCTCACCCATCCTACACTGAATTTAGTATTCTTGAATAGGGCCGATCAACAATGTACAATAGTTTTAATACTTATCTTTCCTACTGGAAATGCAACAATGCAATATCTGATGACTACTATGACCACAGTTATTGTTTACAATGTCACTATCCCACAGCTACCCCTGCAACTGATTCACATATCTGTCATTTTCTTTTCTTTTCCTTTTTTTTCCTTTTTCTATTATCTCTTCATTTTGAAGCCCTTCAATATTAAAGCAAACAATCTGATGTCAAAAGAAGAGCATTTTTATATCAAAATACTGAACTCTAGGCCAGGGCTCATTTCCTTCTGTGAAGACAGTCAGGGTGGAGAGGTAAGGAAGGAAATCAATGACCAAATGAAAGAGGCTTTTAACTGGGGGGGGGGGGGGGAAGGAAACAACCAACCAACCCACAACATTGTATAAGAAACCTTGGCACTACCTTAAAGAGGTTAGCCGAAAAATCATTTTGAATCCCAGGTTTTCCAGCGCACAGGTTTCACTATATATAGTGAAGTGCTAGAATGACTGGCTTGTTTTGTCAATGTTTTTCTTTCAGAAGACAACTCAGACCTTCAGAATTATGGTATCCTTCAGCCCAAATTCCTCATATTAACTACCTGCAAGTAAATGAAGCCCTTCTGTGTTAATAAAGGGTATTTCTACTCGCTGCCCACACCTACTTGCGTGCATTACGGCAGCGATTTTCGTCTCTTCTGAAAAATATATCAATAGGAAAACTCCAAAGCTCACCCCCCCCAATCTCTTTCACAGTGTTAAGAATTGAGAAAATTGCTTCATGTAAAAAGTCTGGAGTATTCACTCTTGTTGAGAAAAGCAGAACATGGATAAAAGTTTATCTGACATAAAAAAGAAGGATGGCCAAGACAAAGTGTGCTTTGTGAACAGCAAGCCTCAGTGGCCCTCTGAACGGAGAATGGTCCTTCCCGAGGTTAGAAGGCATCTTTTTTCACTGTGGGTGATCCAGGATTAATCTCAAGCAAAGTAGTAATGATTACAAATTACAGACAAATTTCTATCTTGCCTGCTGTGACAAAGATTACTGAAAAATTGGTTCACTCACCAATGATGAGCTGTCCAACACTGTGCACACTAAAATTACACAGAACCACCATCCAGATTTTTGGCCCCTGATGGAATTCAAATGCCCCTAGAAACATGACTAGTAGAGTTTCTTCTGCACACCGATCAACAGTCACATTTCCGGCCCTGTGGTCATGAATTCACAAGCCTCAAGGAATTTTTTTCTTTTTAGTTTTACTTTTTTCTGTATTTTTACCAGTATACTGTAGCAATGAAACTGGCTAGTCAATGCACTCAAATTGTGGGACTAGTCCTCAATGGGTGCCTCCATTTGCTTTTTCACAATGTTCAAGTAGGTCTGGGAGAAACAAAACAAAGAATGTTTCAATTCATGTTTAAATTCTTTTCAGAGTGTAACTCATGGCAATTAGGTCTGTTCATAGAACCCAAAACGGAACTATATTTTTTTCTGAAGGATGTATCACTGCATCAAAAGAGATGAATAGTATCTCCTCCAAGGAGAGGACAAGGCACTGAAAGGTTGCAAGGATGCTTTAATGGAACACATGATAACTTTAGCAAGAAAAACACAAAAAACACACCTCCTGAGGAACAGGTCTTACTAGCCTGAAATACGGTTCTGTCTCCTACGATGCTCTGATCTCTATTCTAACTGGTTTATATATTGTTACCCTTGGATGCTTGAAATGTGTTTTACAAGCTCAGGGGCTTTTTGAGTCACAGAAAAATAAGAGCAAAATTCTCTCACAGAAAAGAGTAAGAGAAGCCTCTCAGCCAGCTGGAGAGGGAAGGTAGATCGTACAAACCGGAACAATTGAACACAATGGATAACCCTAGCACCAGCCAAATTTGGAAACGACATATTATAAAAAGCAGATCTTGACATAAATATTGAGGTAGCAGATCAACGTGGGCTGAAATGTGAGCTAGTAGTGGGATGGGGCAGCAGGCTGGGGGTGAACATATCTTTGCCAAAACCAGCATCTTCCAATTGATAATTTTAAAGCATTTTAAGAAGAGCAATAAAGCATTATCCTCTCCAGTTTATGAATAAGGAAACTGAAGACAGGTAAGGCAGACTACTCAGTCTCACAATAAGACGTAAAGAGGGCAGAAGCAGACCCCAGGTCTCTTGATCACAAAATCTCTCCATTTCATTTAATGAACTTCCCTCCCAGATGCAGAGAGATATTATAGTGCCTTAGGGCAAATCCAGATTTTCACAACTAAGCAGAATGTGAATCAAAATGGATAAGGAATTGCATCCTAAGTAAAACTCTTACTTAAGATATAAAAACGCAAAAATGTTCTTTAAAATGTCAAACAGTTTGGAAAAAGACTTTTGTTCAACAAAGGAGAGGAGTTTTCCTTCCTGCCTCACCCTCTACAAACTCAGTATATACATTCAAGATGAGCTACTAATTTGGGTACTTGAAATTTTATAAATTATGCAAGATCCAGGAAACTGGGAGCATGGGAAATCTGGGGGGGGTGAAGGATAAATAAATGGGCACTTTCAACATTTGTGCAACTAGAAACATCTTCAAGAACAGCACAGGGGGCTGGGCAGGTGAGCCCTAACATGGAAATACAGGGGAGAAAGTTGGAAAAAAGTTGCAGGACAGTCCCCAATCCATGTTTCACGGGTAACCCAGTACTTGCAAAAGGCATCAGTACTGTTAATAGTCAAGAGACATTGAGGCAAGAGTGAGCACAAGGGAGAGCAGAAGGCAAAGCATGATGCTGTCCACAGCACAGCACTCCTTCAGTACTGTCACCAGCAGACCTGCAAAGACTGGAAAAATACTGCACTAATTTCATTTGGCCCACTTAAAGATTTAAAGGAAACAGAAATACAGCTTTATTTAATGTTCTAAACTGCTCTCTGTGTATGAGGAGATTGGACAGCCATGCCAGTTTGTGTTCAATCCGCATGTTATGTTTATGTGAGCTTACATCTTTTTAATGCAGCACGGTTACACTTACAGCAGTTTGCAGCTTCCCCGGGAAACCATTGGGAATGGGACCTGTGCCCAATTGTTTTTATCCCAGTTAAGTAAATAAATGAAATATGCTAATTAGCACCCTATTAGTTCACAGCAGGGAGTAATCCAGGGTACTTTTATTGGAAATTATTCTGTCATCCAGGAAGCTGCTCTGTAACAGAATGCAAACTGGCCCAATTTTCTCTTCTTACCAGCGGTGGATGTCATCCAAATAGTGGAGATGCCACTAAGCACAATCTCAGGGCACGGTGGTGTTGCATGAAACCTCCTTCCAGTCTCCCAAGGGTCTGGCCTAGAGATACACTGGCAAATCCCCCACCAGAGATGCTGTCTGCATTTAGATTGAGGGGTTGTTTTGTCAAACACACTTTCAAGCACATAGTTTATTTTCCTCCCTACGACTGGCATTTCAAATATTGCTCCAGAATACGTTCTGAACTTATCACAAATCCATATCAATGCTGGCTTTTTTTTACTTATGTGCCAGAAATACTGAGGCTGGGACACACCAGAGGTACATCTCCACAGAACACGAAAATGTGGCATAAAATAGTCACAAATTCCAATTCAGGATTTTCATACTGTAAGAAAAAAAATAATGTTTTTACATCATTTATATTAAATATATCATTTAAGCGGATGTAATTACAGATATTTTACCTCTTTGCTAACAAAGCAGGGTTACCAGTCTGGTTAGTATAGATTTTTAAAATCAGCCTGGCAACAAGATGACATTGGAAGTAATGCAGGCACCGAGAAAAAAAGCTTAATAAAAAAGCAGCATGTTTTCCAATCCAGTCCTTCAGAAACACCCATTTTCAAAGAGCTTTGGGGCTTTTGGGGATTAGACACTATGACACATCTGTCAGGTTGCCAGTAAGCATGTCAAAATCTCCATCATGGTTTGAGTTATGCAATGAAGCTTACGTATGTTATAGAGATACCAGTAGCACACCTTTCTTTTGTTATCAAATTTATATGAAAAGTTACAGGGATTACCTTGGATTTTCTGACTGCCATTTAAACCAGAGAGGGACTTCAGTTTTTATTCTGCTGAACAGAAAGGCAGTTTAGAGTGAGTTCTCTGTAAAACTTCTAGGTCTTCCTTCTGAAAAGGCCTACATTCAAGAAGTACTATATTGCATAGATTTAAGGCCTCAAAATACGATTTTTTAATATTAAAAATGTCACTATTTATGACAAGCAATTTTGGTTTTATTTAAGCAGTTGAATCTTTCATTTGACACAGAATCTAGTGTTGTTTTGTATGAAATTACTGTCTTAATTCATTAATAAAGTTGTCCTGCTCATGTACACTATAGATCCTGCCACAGTATTTAATCTTGATATCCATTTACACCATAATTGCAACATTTACATACATGAGTGCTAGCCACTGGAACCA
Source organism: Mohoua ochrocephala (assembly GCA_013398855.1). Classification (NCBI taxonomy): domain Eukaryota; kingdom Metazoa; phylum Chordata; class Aves; order Passeriformes; family Acanthizidae; genus Mohoua; species Mohoua ochrocephala. The sequence continues at coordinate 321,014 of VZTA01002072.1, forward strand.
GTATTTTGAATTTCAAAGGGTCAATTTTAAAGTAGGGAAATTCAAATTAAGAAAAGGAAAGCAACAAGACCTTGAGTAGCACACCACAGTCCTCTAGTGTTTCAAATCTATGCTAATTACTCTTTCAAAAGGGAAATTTTAACATAAAAAGAGGACCATACCATCAAGTGGCTAACGTAATACGGGTCTGCAGCCTTCAGCTCAGCAGTGCCAGTTAGGTCGCTCAAGGATCAGGTCTTGCTCATGCTCTCAAGAAGCACAGTTTTACTCTGTATGCTTCCTGACACAATGTGGCTCTGATTCTCAGGGATCCTCTCCTTTAATATCTAATAATATTGTGTGTTGTGCAGCCAGGACTGTTCAGAAACATGCCCAATGGGTTTGTTCACGATAAGTTTATTTTATTTTTCCTTTACAACTGAGATGCTAGGGTCTTCGCTGAAAACTAAAGAGGTAACATCACTAACTCGCAGAATGATGTGACTGGACTCAAAGGACTATTTATAGGTCTGTAGAGAACATATAACACATAGATCTCTCTTTTGGGAATGACTCTTTTTGTCATTAGGATATATGCTTTGCCTCATGCAGAATAAGATTCTGGGATTTTTCAATACAGAACAAAAGCTCAGAGCTCCTGCCATGTGACACACAAGAGGGTGGTATTTAGACAAATGGAGCAGTTAACATAACTGCAGCCCTCAGCCCCAGCACTGCTCCTGCACACAGCTGCACAAATACCCAGGGAGGCAGCCACGACACAGAACCTGCTGGTGCAAAACCCGCCTGTGGAGTACCCTGTAAATACCCTCACTCCACATCTGAACTCGGAGCAGCTCCGAGCCCATCTGTTCCTTCACTACTAGCAAATGTTCACCAAGGGAAGACTAAAAAGCTGCATGTGTCTCACCAGTAGTTGATATCATTGACTCAGCATCAGAGAACACCAGAACATCCCCTAAGAAGTCAGGAGGACGGAAACACTGCACTGCTGGCAAGGAGACACCACGGTCAGTTTAGCATTTATCTGCTCCAGTAACTGCAGAACACGTAGTGGAGTATGTCTGCTACATACATTTATTTAACCTGTTGAAAAGTCATGTGGAGAGGTGAATGAGCTCTGAATGCTTTTACACGTTTACAGTTGCTGGGAAAAACATTTCCTTTAAATCCACATGTTCAATATATCCATCTCACTTTGAGTCTGGCCTTCTGAAAGGAAAATTCACAGCCTGGCATTGGGGATGAAAAAAACTGAGAGAAAAATCCCTATTGACACATTAAATTAGACATGTTTGCAGGGCCGCCAGAGACAGCAGTTACTCTGCTGCAGCTTCTGTGGACAGATTACAGCAGAAAACACTGCTACCAGGTAATTCTACCTGCTAATTGCTTGGGAAGACTCAGGTACTAAACTGACCTGAATGTTTTCATGGGTCTTGGGACCCATTAAAGGAAAGAACTTTAAAAATCCACACAGTGATGCTGACAGGAACTCTGGAGCTGTTGAAAATCCATCAAAAATATTCTTGCAGTATAATGATTAGAGTTTTAGTCAGCCCCAATCTGTGCAGGCATTCACATTTCTCAGCAGTTATAACAAAAAGAAGTGCTTTAATGGGGTGGTGATTTTCTTTTCCATATTTTTTTTTTTAATTTTTTAATTTTCTTTTTCCAATTCTGACTCTAAAAAGCGCCTGCAGCCCTTGTGCCCAGTGTGTGCGGGGCAGCAAGGCAGTGCCGGCCCAGCCGAGTGTGGCCGGGCGCTGTTCGGGCCCCGCACGAGGAACGCGCCGCGGGCTGGGCCCGGGACAGGCCCCACACGGGGACAGACGTGCCCCGCACCGGGACCGGGCCCGGCCCCGCACCGGGCCCGACAGGACGGACGG
>VZTA01002072.1:323298-349841 GCA_013398855.1 Mohoua ochrocephala
CCCCGCGCCGGGGACCTCCCGGGAAACAGCCGTGCTCCGGCCCGCAGCCTTCTCCAGTTGACGTCGCCGTGCGGGAAGGGAGGAGGGGGTCGCTCACTGCAGCAGCACTGCAAGGTGGTACTGGCAGGTCACAGGAAGCCGGCGACAGCAGCCCTGCTCGGCCCGTCCGTCCCCCTCTCCTCAGCCCAAAGTGAGTGGCAGCAGCTCAAAGCTGATGCTGAGCCCCTGAGCCGCGTCCAAGACACGCAGCCCCCGAGCACAAACCAGCCCAGCAGGGAGCTAACACAGGTAGCTTTGCTCCTGCAGAATGGCCCGGTTTGCATTGCCCCGGCAGGACAGGTCGGCCCTGTGACAGAATGGCCACAGTGGCACGGTGAGCTCCGGGACAACTTCTGAGCCGCCAGGACTTGGGCAGCACAGAAAGCAAGAGCTGGAGCGCCAGCACTGCTCAAAAGGGCTTGCTTGGGGGGATAAAAGAGATTGTCACATCCAAACCATTAACTCTCCAAAGAGGTGATGACTTGCAATTTTTCTGGTGCCATGCTGAGGAAATACCTGCAAAAGTCAGAACTGGGAGCCCAAGTTGCAAACAGCTTTCTCCTGTGGCAATACGCTCCCTAACCGTGCTACCAAAGAATGCTCTGGTCAGAAAATATCCTTTCTTTGGCAGCTATTTGCCAAAAGGACTCCTAACTGTGGAATGTTCAAAAAGAACCCCCAGACCAAAGTGCAGACATCTTTCCATCTCAATAAAAGTTCTGCGTGCAGTCACCAAGGCAGAAGAAACACACAGAAGGAATAAGGAAGCTTTGTGTAAATAAATCCGCATCTACGACCACTTTCCAGCCAGCACGCTCACCCAGCGGGGGACTGGAGTTGTCCAGTGTCAGCCAATAAATCAGGCTGAGGTATCGTGGTCAGGAGCACATAGCAAACATTAGAGACACACTGTTAAGTTCACATTTCTTAGCAGCATTTCTTTCAGTGTCTTCTACCGTACAAAGGTAAGCGGAAAAAATTGTCAGAGCTCCTATACACAGGCAAAGCCCAGATAATCCAGGACCCACAAAAATCTGCATTTCACATCTAAAAATTCTAATCTTCTATGACAAAGACAACCTGCCATTTGCCATTCTGTAAGAATTTGAGTATAATTAAATACTGCTAGAGATGCAAGGAAAGATGTGTTATTTCCTGTGAGGAAAAAAGGGTGACTTAGAGATTTTTAATATTATAGTTATTGCTTTTCAGAAAGTCTCCTCAGGAAACATTGGAAAATCCCTTCTCTCCAAATAGACAAGCCTAAAATTACAGATTCATTAAATCAGTGTGTGGGTAAGAAGTTTCTTCATATAGTATCACTATGTTTAAAGCAGAAAAAACACAACCTCCTTTCATCTGCTGAAGCTGAGAAATCTGTAACAAAAAGAGAATATATAAACAAAGCACACTGCTCCCCGGCACAGTCTTTTCTGTCAAAACTTGCTCCTGCCCAGGATCTGTTTCCCAGTTCTACCTACATTTAAACTACCACCGTCCCAAACTGTTATTTCAGGGTTGTATTAAACGCATCAGGATTTACTTATTTAGTGAGCAGTGATGCCACCAACCTTTCAGCTTGACACCGAAAACATCTGATCAAGGCTCTGCTACAGAATTTAATCCACTAGGCAGCTGCATAACATGTGAAAATATTCTCTACATGGTGTGTCTTATGACACACTTCTGAACAAAAATATACTCTTTACTATACCCAACAAAAAGTCCATTAATCTTTCTGTGAGATTACGGCATACATCAAATTATTAAGAACAATGCAGCAGGGACATTAAATAAACAAGTTGAGAACTATGAGACATTTCCATATAGTCTAGGTCAATCTGGTTATTTTCTATTGAGTGTAACTAAACAAAAGAAGCGTGAAGTGAACACTTTCATAAATACTTTGAACTGCGCTAATCTCTCTATTCCATCAGACTAATCTAATTTATTTGAGCCAGTAAACAAAAAAAATGTGAGCGGCACATATTTTCCCACAAATAATATCCCTCCACATTTTCTGTGACCACCAAAACTCTTTGCCACTTTTGACCAGATTTTGGTAAATATTACCATTAGGAATGATTTTTTTCTCCTCCAGACTTTTCTTCTCTTCTGTAAAATGAGTAGCTATTATCAACATGTGAGTTCTCCATCTAGAAAGGGAACCAGGTGTCCAAATCAGGATTTGGTGGAAGCTGATAATTATGCATGTCTAGAGATTCTCTGGTTTAGTGGATCTGTGCTACCTCCCGAGCCAACATACAACTCCTGATAACAAGGCACAGAGGTAGCAGCTTCCCTCTGGCTCTGTACTTCTGTGGACATGCAAACCACTTGATGACAGCTTTGTTAAAACTGGATTTTTAGTTTCTTGTCTATGACTACACCTTGCTTCAACAAGTGCTCAGATCTGTATGCTGTTTGAAACAGGACAACAGTCCCACCAGAAACAAAGGTCTCAGGGCCTTGAAGTTAAATCTGCGCTCGAGGCTTCGCTCGGTGGCTGCTGCTTCTCACAGTTCTCTGGATGCCAGAGCAGCTCCTGCAGAGGTGCAGAGTGCTGCACATGGGCTCCTGCAGAGGTGCAGAGGTGCAGAGTGCTGCACATGGGCTCCTGCAGAGGTGCAGAGGTGCAGAGTGCTGCACATGGGCTCCTGCAGAAGTGCAGAGTGCTGCACATGGGCTCCTTCAGAGGTGCAGAGGTGCAGAGTGCTGCACATGGGCTCCTGCAGAGGTGCAGAAGTGCAGAGTGCTGCACATGGGCTCCTGCAGAGGTGCAGAGTGCTGCACATGGGCTCCTGCAGAGGTGCAGAGTGCTGCACATGCAGTGAGCTGGCGTCACACTGCAGATATGCTAAGGAAACAGAAGGATTGTCTTGATGCATCTGTGAGTACAAGACAGGCAGATTTGTTTCCCTAAGAGTAGCACCAAGTTCCAGCAGTGATCTGTAAGAAAATTATTTTGTTTCTAGGCTCTGTTGCTGATATATAATCAGCATATAATACTTGCATAACATTTTGCCAACTCATAGAATATTGCAAACATTAATATCCATAGAGCACAATGAGCAGGGGACTGAGAAGACTTACCAATGCTACTCCAAGACCACCCCCAGTGGCTCATTAGCAGTTGACTTTACAGTTATACATGCAATTTTCCACATGGGCCACCTCCTAGGGAAAACAGATGGTGAGAAAGAGCCTTCCTTCCCCTTACCACCATCCCTGCAAAGAAGTAACTTCTCTATTTTGACAGGTATTTTCCCACGATTAACATTTAACTTCACAAAAAGAAAAAAGTATTGGTGTGTCTTGGGCAAATAAACAGCTATACCCAGGAGAAACTAACACATTCAAAACAAAAGGGATATTTCTATATTTGAAAAATCACATATCTATTCTTGCCTTTTTTTTTTTCTTTTTTTGCCCTTTCAGGAAGCTTGCAAATGTTAGAGTCATATCTGGCCAGTGCTTCTGCTGGATGGCAACACATTTCTATACAGTAGATGACAAATGAAATTATCTTTTATATCTCTCATTTGTTTACATATTTCTTGACTTTCCCAATTTTGTTCTCGCTGTACAGGAATGCAAAAGAATTAAAATGCATAGCTAGTTCCAGCAGCACAATTCTGCCTCTGACACAGCTCAAATAAAACTGTGTCATATATAAATACTTTACTGAGTCCGGGGATAACTTCTGTTCCACATCATGGTACTGGCCCTTATATCAGGGAGGGCAAGTAAGGCTCGTGGTCCTCCTTTCACTATGCAATATTTATCTTCGAGGTAAAACCACGTCTGAATCGCTGAGCCCTACTTTCACCTGACACAGGCATGTAAATTTAGATAAAATCACAAAGACAAAGCTTCCTCCTTCAACCTTGACACAAAATATTCCAAAAAGACATTAAAAGGAGGGACCATCTATTTCTGAAAGGTAGAAATGTTTTTCACAAGCCAAACATGTCTCATGTTTGTTTTGTGCTTGCTTTGTAACCGATTTAAAGGTATTTTATAAAGACAAAAAAATTGGATCTTTTATTTGCAAAAGCTACTGCAGTTTTTAGCAATTAACTGCTGATACTTTGAATGGAAAAGGATGCAAGAGGACCATCACAGGTCTGACGCTCTAGAAACCCTCTGCCTCTATCAGCAAAAGCACATACACTAATGAACTGGATAGCTCTTCAATAACAGCTGATTTATATAAACTGCAATGGTTTCTACTGAGTTAAATGTATTTATAACACATTGCAAGATATAAATATGCAGCAGGAGGGGACCCCATGCTTTGCATGTCTTTTGATCAGGCACTGTGTTTATTGTCACTCATTTTAAAATCAGATGCCAAAGTAGAAGAGACTTCAATCACAGTAACCCTATCTCATGGTGGTTTCAGAGAGCACCCTCCAGCAAAATGCCTAATTAGCAGCATTTTCTGAAGATTTGGGGCACCCAACTTGAGACAATCTGTGTCTGATTTCCAGAGCTGCTGAACATTCATCGCTCATGTTGGATCAGAAACAGCGCAAGGTAGCTCAGCCTGAAGGGCAGAGATGCTTCACAAGACCAGACATCAGAAGGCACAGGATGGGTGGTCACTTCAGTCTGAACACACACCCAGCAGCAACAGAAAACATTACATGTTGCCTGGTTCCATCAGCATAAAATTAAGCTTCTCTTTAAACAGAAAAGCAAAATTAAAAAGCCCTGGTTTGTATTTGAATTGCTGTTTTCAAGGCTGTGACATCTGTTGTCGAGTTAAGCATAAGCAGCATCTTGTATACAGACTCACTTATCTTGGTATGTAGTCTCTACATTTTAAGCTGTTCTTAATTTCTGTTTCTTTCCCTAAGATTTTGTATAGAATAGTGATTTTGCAAATAATAAGGTTCATCCAGGAACTATTTGAAAGTATTCCTTACAGAAAGAATGAAACTCAGGAAGTTTAGGTACATTTACCAAATGCCTCAATAATACTAGAATTAAAAGGAGAGGGGAAGAGAATCTCCTATGTCTTAGAATATATGTTTCTCTAGCTTTTGGAGGGTTTTGGGTGTTTTCTTGACAAGGGGGTAATATTTGGTTTTTGAAAATCTAATGAATGGTATTTTTGCTTTATAGCTTCTTTTACAGCTGCTGGTTACGTATCTGATGTGACTGTCAATGATAGGAAGATATTGCACTGATTTTTATTAAGGGCAACAAGCATCCAAAGGCTGACTCAAACAAAAATGTCATCTTTGCAAAGATCTGAATTCACATTTGAATTTAAATCCTTTCAATTACTGAACCACATTTTTGCTTTTTGGCTACAAGGTGATGTAGGCGCAATGATAAAATAGACCCAAGGAGGGGGCTGCAGACACCAAACCCTCTAATGGTGGTCTCCAACTGAGAACTATTTGAACTGTTTCAGATATGTGCTCATGGGAAAGTGAAACAAGCTTCAAAATTCAGAGAACGGTTTCTAAAGCTATTGCTTATCTAGCAGAGTTATTGCTTTACAGACAAACATTTCCAATCCGTGGCAGGATGTGGACACTGAAATACCAGAAAGGATAGTTCTCAATTCCCTTGAGCATAAACTAGTCTAGTTGAAAATTTTGCACAGGGAAAATTTTAGCTCATTGTGACTTACAGGTTTCACTGCTACAGCGAGTAACTGGCAGCGTGTTTATCTGCTCCACAAATAATTAATATCCTGTGTGCCCATTGCAATATGCTGTTACCAGGTAAGCCCTTTTACTCCCTCTAGAAGGGGCTCAGGAAGGATAAGCAGCACTGCATTCTCCAATAAATAAATTTGAAAAAAAAATAAGCTGCCAGCACACAGAGGTGTTAATCTCTTCCACTCAAGAATTATGAAGAAGAAAGTAATATAGACTGTAAATTGTGCAGGCAGCCCAGGAAGCTCAGTTCAGTGTCACTCCATGTCACTGGTGTGGCCACGGTGTGACTTCTTAACAGTCTGTAAGAATTTTGGCGGGGGAGGGTCAAGATGAAGGGGATGACTTGTCCATGGAATTCCCAGTCTAGAGGCATTTGGCAGCTTTTCGTTCCCCCTATTACACAGATACTTTATAAACGTGTCTACCCAACCACAAGGGGTTTTCTCATGAGTTGCAACTATTTGTCATAAGGTTGATTCTTGCTTAGAGAGCAAGAGTATAGAGAGGGCACCCATTCCACAGGGTTGCCTTAGCACAGTCACGTCGATGTTGAAGTAACAGTCAAGGTCACATACAGAAAATAAGGATCTCCAACCAGGAATCTCAAACAGACAAAAACAAACATGATCCCTACAGAACCCTACAGCAGTCTGAGAGGTACCCTGCAAATGTGTCTCCCTGCTTATGGCTGCATCTTTCTTTGGAATAATTCTTCCAATGGACTTCAACTTGACATCTTCCTGCCTTGAAAAATGTTTCCCTGTACTGTTACCCTACTAAAATGAAAGGTATCACATTGCTGCACAATTTCAGAGGAGCAATGTCTGACCTAGAGCAGAATCTTCAGGTTTAGAGTCAGTAAAAGTGCAGACTGTCAAATTCTGCTGCAACAGTTCTATTCTGGGGTAGCACCAGGCCTTGCCTTGAGAACTGATCCACAAAAGTGCCTGGGATCCACTAGAGAGGAAGCCCAAACAATGGGATGAACATGATACTTGCTGTTCAGTCTCATACAGACTAAGGACACAAGTCAATTCTGTTTGGAGGGAGCAAAACATTTTCTAGGTTACTACTGCAATTCATAAAATGAGAGCTTAGATTTCGCATTAGCAACTATGATCTGAAAGAAAGCAAAGAATGTACAGTATCACCCTCCATACTGCACACATCCAGGAATTATGAAGAGGAGGAAAAATCCAGTTTGCATGGCTGGGAAAATTTATAAAAAATTCAGAAGTATTTAATAATTTACACAGTCGGACCACTGACCTTAAAAGTTGTGTTAAAAAATTAAGAACCTCAAAGAAAAGCTATTCAAAAATACAGGCTACACTTAAAATAGATTATTAATTCCCCAAAATTACTAAATATTAGTGAATTTAATATCAAATTGCATATGAACACAATTACATGCATAAGTAAGTGTGATCAGATCTGAGAACTTCAGAGCACAGCTATGCAGCATCAAGCTGAGGCAGTGAGTGAGTGTGACACCAATGGAAAAAGCCTCGCTGAGGCACTAACAATGCTCATCTGTGCTCAGCTGCTGCCTGGCACAATACTGAGGACATTTGCAGCCTGGCAAAATATTTATTGTGAAACTCATCTGAATTTAGATTTCATTGCAAATGAGACAACAATCCCTTTCTTTACCATACCTCATGTATGAAAAATTATCTGTAAATGTCAGGTCCTCCCTTCCATCTTATTACACCTAATCTATTCATCACACAGGCCACAGTAAAACAACATCTGAGCAATGATTTAAGAAACACAGCTATGATCTGAAATCTGGTATAAAAAAGGATGTGCTTATTAAGTGTCGTTAGCATTGCATTCAGTGGAATAAGTGTTAACATCCTACCTGAACAAAATTCAAGACTCAATTAAGAATGAAGAACATATTCTTCACAAAAGATTAAAACTATTATACAGATTTATTGGTACAGAATATCAGTAATTTGGTCAGTTGGCCAGTGGTTAGTCCCTAGATATACACTCTGTAAAGCATGTCATGATTCAGCGTGAAGAAATAAGTGCACACTGCAAAAATAACAAGCCCTTCACTTGAGAGGAACTTTTTTGGGTTTCAGAAAAAAAAAAAAAAGAAAGCAAAACAGTGTTAACTTTCAGGCATGAAAAGTGCATCTTTGATTGCCAGGTGCTGAAATATCTTGCTCAATTTGCCTTGACTTAGGAAGTGCTCTCTGATCTCAAAATTGTTGATGCTAAAAAAAAAAAAAAGAGCATTGTCTTAAAAGAACAAAGCAGACAGTACTATAAAAATAATGAGCTGGGAAGGGTCTTAAGCCTTTTACATAATAGAACCTCTCACTGCATTGAGGAAGATTCCCTCAAGGCCCAGTGTAGCTCTTTACTTTTATTTTGGTTTAAACAGGCAAACACCATAGCGTCAATTAAAGAGGCCACTTATTTACTAAGCATTCAAAGTCTACAGCAGTTAAGAGGATTAATTGTCTTCATGCATATGAAATTTAAACATAGGAGATTAAAGACAAACCAACCTGGTCACACACAACTAACTTCAATTAACCTATCTATACCCCCAAAGCATTTTTGTTAATAAGCACAGACCACTGGTCCCAATTCAGACCCTGATCTTGCGACAAGTTTTCTCCATGTGGACTGAGAGAGGAGCACTGTCAGGACACAGATTCAGAAGGAAAAAGAACAAAAACAAAACTCTTGGAATAAACTGTAAAGCAGCAGCTGCAAGAATATGCCAGCTGAACCACAGTGGAAAACATATGTGGATACGTCCATAGCCACCTTCAGAAACTACTGGCATTTAAGCATCCAAACACTGGAAGCAACTTAAATGTAATCTGAAATTTGAAAACAACTCTGACTGCAATTGATGGGACAAGAAATGTTACAAGCTATAGCTGCTCCATTCATTTCAATGACTTTACAGTGCTGAAGTGATTTATATCAATCACATTAAACATTTCCAAATGGGAACTACAGCCATTTTATCCTTACATAATTAAATTAATAACAGTCAAACTTCAGCTCTGCCTGGTTACAAAGCCGTGTTCTTTCTGACCTTCACTACATAAGAGGCTGCCAGCAAAGAGTTGTAGCAGTACTAAGTCTTGAATGGTAGACACTTGTCAATATCGGTTTTGAGTATTAGACTCAAGTCCAGTTCTTCTTAGTGATGCCTTTTTCACAACAAAATACTATTTTGAAATCTTCCTGAGTTGTACTAATTGCAATCATTGCAATGGACTAATGGCTGGGAGGGAGGAAGAGTTAAAAACTGTTGTTAAAGACTGTCAGTGTTGTAACCACGGGGTTTATTTACCCAGAAGGTACAGGACTTGTCCATAACAAATAAAAGAAAATTCATTTAAGCATATGAACAACCTACTTTTTTTCTGTAAGGGCAATTGAACACTGGAACACTTTGCCCAGACAGACCGCAGTGTTTCTATCCTTGAGGATGTTCAAAACTCAGCCGGACACAGCTTCAAGCAACCTGTTCAAGCTGACCCTGTTCTGAGCAGGAGGATTGCACTCAGGGATCTGTAGTCTACCCCAGCTGCTCTCTGATTCTGCAGCAACTGTTATAATAGTGGTACCCACTGCTTCTGGTCTCTGTGAACATGCCTCGGTCCTCCAGCAGAACAGCAGCAACAAACTCCCTCTCCACAAAGTCAGGAACCTCTGTAATTCATCCATGGTATGGACGTTTCCCTGCCACCTATCTTCTGATCTCTTCTGATTTCAAACCACAACACAACTTCGAGCAGCCCCCGACCTGCCTAAAGTATCCTAATGCAAGTCCCCCATTCAACACAAGATGTCATGGATTTTTCAATTTATCTGGATTTTTTTAACAGTGGATACCACTGACAGCTGTCACGCCGTGTGCCTTTCCAGTGAACAGCAGGCAAAGTATATGACAATTAGGTGACAAAGAAGAGTGACATAGCAAAACTGAACCTAAGATCTCTAGTTTTCCTGATTCATAGTTCACTAGAAAGGGGTCTTGAGATAATACCAGTTTTAACCAACAGCTTCATTTGCAAAAGTGTCAATTTAGAGGGATAATTTTCCTGCTAGCCCTTTGTAGGTAATCACCTCAGCCAACTGCAAAGGACTGTGAATTTTACTCCTCCTTCTGAAGTGCCAGCAGAATTATTGTCTAATTTCACTAATTTGCAGCCCATTACACCTGCACAAGCCCATGGGCTCTTCATAGAAGCAAGCAATATCAGAATTTGGCCTGATCTGTCTTTACTGATGGCACACAAAGAGTATCCCACAGAAATTGTGCAGCATTGCCTGTTCAGAAGGGAATACCTGGCTGTAACAGCTCCTCTCCCCTGGAGCCAGGCCTTTCCTGCTGCACACCCTTCCTCCTAACTAGCCACCTAACTCTAGGTACCTGGAGGAATCCGCAGCTCTAGATTAGGAACACCACTGTTTTTTCATCCAGTTAGATTAACATACCTCTTCTAAATAAACTGTAATTAGAGCAGGACTACATCTCTTTCTCTTCTAGATAGCTGCTCTAATGTCTAGTCCCAAGTGTACCATTTTGGCCATAGTAACAATTAGTTCATTTGTAAAAAATTGAAATGTTTCAGTGTAAGAAATTTTATGTATTCTCTCCTGCAACATTTCATGGCCAGACAGCTGACTTCATGATTTCTGAACATCCAAATTTTGGATGTAGAAAGATAACAGTGAATCTAATTGGTGACAGATGGACCACGGCAAATTTCAACAGTTTCTCGGTGACTGTAACCTTTCTCCTAATAAATAAACCTGTGAAAGTTCTTTAAAATAGAAATGGTTAAATATCCAGTGGAATGTAGACTTGAGGCAGAGGAGACCTATGTACCTCTTGCCTGTAATTTCCCTAAGTGTTTAGGCAGGACCAGTGAGTTTTTTGCCCCATTTTTAAGGAAACAGGATGATATACCATCTGAAATCATCTTCAAGTCACCTAGTCTAGATTCCCTGGTTTATGTTTCTTTTTTGAAAGTTCCTTCACTCAAGCATTGCATTTGACAACATCTGGAAGTACTGTAACATGATTCTAGAATCAGGGAACAGGTTTATTGTTTGGGGTTTTTTAAATGTGGAATTTCAATAATGTAGCAAACACTTCACAGAAATATAAATAGTACTCATTTACAGTAACTCCTATTCGCAAGCAGAACACGTGTGGCATAAATAACACTAGCAGAGTCAAAAAATCAGGAACCAGAACCTTAAAAAAAATTTTAAAATCATGCCGTGATTTTTTTTCAAAATTGAAACTCATTCATAGAGGTAAAGTCTTAATGTGGTTCATAAACTATATCAAAATATATAAAAAAAATTAAGAGGATAGAATATTAGAAACTACTGTGTGGTAGCTACACAGGCAAAAACATACAATTATTCATTTAGTAATATCTTTCCCTAGCAACTATGTATTTTAGACAGAAACAATCTGACATTGTACACAGTCATGTTTCATGAAACTCAGGCCAGTTGCAAAAGCTGGTTTCGTACAAAGATCCAAATAGAAACGATAGATTAACCCAAAGCTAAGTGATGTGGAAATCGGACACCTTAGTGCCCCTCTGCAGCTGCCCTAGCAAAGCCATTTCACCCTTGGCTGAAATGCCTGCATGGACCCCCAGCACAAGGCAGCACCTGAACACCTCTGATCTTGCCCTGCAGGCTGGAGATGCCCTCTGTTTTACAGGCGGAGAGGAGAGGTGCACGGAAATGAAGGGCTTGATCCACAAGAACAATTTGCACAGCTAACCCTGGGCTGTGCAACTCCAGGCACAGGGCCCTCAGTGCAACACCAGCACCTGTGGGAGGCTCCCAGCAGCCAGGGATGGGACACAGGGGAAAGAGCCAGGCCTGCGAGCTCAGCTGGCTGATCCAGTCCACAGACAGCTGATAACCACCTGTGAGAAACAGAGAGCTGAGCTCTCTTTCTCCACCTGCAAGAGCCCACCACTGCTTGATTTTTTAAAAAAACCCTCCTAAAACAAACAAATGTAAAATACCTCACACCCTTGAGTGAGCATTCAAATCATCAAGGTGAAGCATGAACAAAAATCCCACTCCATTAAAATACTGCTAAGTAGGAGCTGTTTCTTTCCTGGCAAATCTCCTCTGCTTGATATAAGTAATATTCATAATGAGAAAAGACACTTTATCTACAGTTCAGTATCTAGGATATTATCCTAAGATGCCAGAGACCCAAATTTTGATTTGTACTGCAAGGTAAAAAACAAAAATAAATTAAAATCTCACTATGCAAGTATTCTGGTCACATCTTAGCACACCATAGATTCTCTGCTCTTGGTTTCAGCTGCTTTGTGCATGAGCAGCATTCAGCTGCTGCCTGCTCAAAAAGTGCCTCTGCAATTCAACTTTGCTGATCTTGTTGCAGAGCTCTGGTTTCAAACAAACAATTGGCTATGAGGTATCAATAACGGCTTGAGGTAGCAAGGGCAGGATGGTTTTAAAACGGTCATTGCCACTTAAAAGGAAGATCAAATGCCTAACAGGTTACATAGCTGTTAAGTACATGTGAGATTCTGAGCCCAAATTATCATTCAAAAGTCACAAAGAAAGTCTGAGCATCCAAAAATCAAAGCACTTTAATCACAACCTGTTATTTTAGCATATTCCATACACGAGCAGAAGGCAAATCGTTACTCTAGAAAGACAACAGAATTGAGCAGACCCCTCACCTTGTTATCCACTGCAGGACTGAAGTCTACAGTGTTCCCTTAATTGGTTAAGTTAACTGGTAGAGTGTTCCCAGCAATAGAAAAAGTATTAGCCTTGGAGAGACATCAACTAAATCAAACTGACCAAAAGAGCTGCCTAAGAACAGAGAGCAGTGGTTTTATAAGAGCTCTCCAGGCTGGCACTCTACTCCCCAGTAACACCTAGATTGTTTCAGAGGGATTAGGACAGTACCAAAAGGACAGGCATTACAGAATAAACAACCAGTTCTGGAATGAAATGGTTCCATAAAAAGGTAAATCCTTGCTTCTGAAAACCCTCACTATTCAACGGACAGTAAAGTTAACATCAAACCAACCAACAGAGGTTTCCCTTCCTTCAGCTGGCTGGAAAGGAAGAAAACACCTTTTCTCTTCTTTCATATTCCCCATTCTTTACAGACCTGAGGAGTCAAATCAAGCAAGGTGCTGTCAGATTTGCCTAGACATTTATACTGTATCACTGAGTTCCCAGAGTGTGCCTGTCGACGTTGAGGGTCTGAAATCCACTGTCCAACCTCACCAATACAGGAGAAATATACATGCTGTAGCATGCTGTAGATTAAGCTCAAATGTTAGTATTCATTTGAACCATCAAGATTTCCTCAATATACACACAGTAATTAAAAACAAACAGAAAAACCATAGAGAGGTGATAATTTGACAGTGGTCAATTCTCTCCAAGAAAAGCAGAGGAAGCCTGACCCCATAAGAAGGGATGTACAATGACTGGAGGCCATCCTTAGACAGCACTGTAATCTACATGAAAAAACAGGCCCTTGTCCATAATGCAACGTGTGCCACTTAAATAATAAAGTCCTCTTTTTTAAACCTTGTATTTCACATTTGCTAGACTGGCAGAACCACTTTAACCTAGAAGTCTGTGTATAATCTTCATTTCTTGCCTGTTCTCTTTTGTTTTTATCTTGCATTCTCTGTGTATACAGCTGGTATATAAAGAACTTTAGCCTGAACAAAACTAAAAATCACTCAGAAATCCTCACTGTAAAAAGAAATCACTGCATTATAGGATTATTCTGTTGAAAAATCTGGGTTTTTAAAGCTGCAAAAAATGTAGAAATTGGCCATGAGTAATGTCAAGGTTAGCTGCTGAATTCATGGAAAAGACAGACAGGTTTGTGTCACCAAACAAGAGATGATTAGTTTCTCAGTCCCAGAGTGTCATTTCACAAATCTTTGATAACCTCATCAGGTGAGATAACTCGAGTCAGTTCACATTTCAAAGATAATGCCCTAAATAATTGCCTTAGCAAATGTAATGAGGATTATAAAAACCAGAAAAGTGCGATTTTATCGAAACAAATATGAAAAACACTTTTGAAATAAATTCTAGGTGTTCTTATGTATTCTAAAGCATCGTTTTTTACCTATACATTTAAGACCACATTGCATTTTTGCAGGTGTCAAAATCCCAAAAAAGCCAGCTTTTCTTTCTAAACATTTGCTTCCTTTAAGTTTAGGTACAAGTTCAATCCAACACCCGTGTAATAGCACACAATATGATTTTTTAAAATTATGTAGAACACAAATTTACGGCAAATGGTGCATTAGGCACGTGTATTCTGATGTTGATTACCCAAACCTCAGTTATCTAAAATTCCTGGTAGCTGAAATAAGGTTGTATGCTGCTGTACCTAACTATCAGGGGAACTTATTTAACATGATTAACTGAAACCCTGATGCTCTGAATTCATGTTCCCTCTGACATTTGGATTATTAAAGCTATAACTGTTCTGAAAAAGAAAAGGCTAAAATGAGCTAAGAGGCAAAGACTTTTCTAATGACTTTGTTATTTTAAAGAGAATGCCAGGTGCTTACCCAGGCAAGTAGAAGCCAGAGTCCCCCAGTTTGAATGGCCTGCGGTGCGCTCGGACACGATGCTGGAAGGCACAGCAAGGCCGAAACATGAGGTACAAGAGCTACAGTAATGTGATTACACGGCTGCATAGTTCAGGAATGGGAAAATCCTGATGGTTCAGTTGCAAGTCTGCTGGTCATTTTGTGTGTGTAATTATTATTGATTTACTTCTTGACAGACTCTCAGAGAAAGCACCAAAAAAAAGATCCAGATGTAAATGTAGGTTTTAAATGGTATTTTCATTTGGCATTAATTGTTTTAATGGTATTTTTAATTCTGCTTTCTAAGATGTAATTTTTTTTCTCTTGACTTCAAGTTATCGCACACTGTGCTTTAGCAAAATGAAGCGATCAAGTGTGGAATGGGCACTGAAGGCAAAGACTCAATAAAAGAGCAGCATGCTTTTCAATCTGGCCTTTTAAAACATCCACTATCAGAGGGCTTTGGAGGTTTAAGGGATTAGATACCATGACACATCTGTCAGATTATTATGTAAGAAAACTCTCCTGCTGTTTTCTGTGGGGAGAATGTCTGCTGTGGAATATTTTTTTAAAAATTAAAACCGAAAAGACACAAAAAAGGCAATATTTCATTTGCTTCGGAGTGATTTTTCATTGGAAAAAAAAAAGATAACTTATTTTTCCTGGCCTAAAACCAAATTATATTTAGCACTCTGACTGCAGGCTTCTATCTGAATATGGATTAGCAGAATACACATGCTTTTACTGTTCACAACAGAGATTATGCAAAGATATCAGGATTTGTAGGTTGGCCTAACTTAGCCATAATTTACAGAGCCAGGAATCGCTGACAGCATGCAAAGAATTGCAGTGAAATGTGAAATGATAATTCATGTTACATTCCAGTTATATGCTTAAAAGCATTTTAAATGACTGCTAAACTTAGGAAGCTTTTCTGTCTAAAACAAAAGCCAAAATAATTTTATGAAAAATACCCAATATGATCCTACTGCTCTCATGTTTTGTTTGGGTAACGCAATCGCATCTTGTCGGTGGTGTGGCAGCAGTGTCCACATCCTGCTGCTGAGGGCACTGCAGAGCAACAACCAATCTCCAAATTCACATCACACATGGCTGGAAAGCTGCAGCTTCATTAAAATTATTATGAGAAGCAGAAGTCTGAAGCCATCATCCACCAGCAGTTGGATACTACAGATTTAAACAATTATTGTAAGTTCTGTATTGGTCCATTCTGATCTTCAAGTTCTGCAATTCCCATGCCCCTGCTGAGCTCTTTTAGACATCTCACCCTTACAGCAGGGGACCAGATGATGCAGGGCTGTTTAGGTGGTAAGAGCTGCAGTACTGTGCTACACAAACAAGTCACAGAGGCAAACACAGCAAGAGCTGAATTGGATGTTTCTCCAGTTCCAATAATTTTTCTCTCTCCTAGCACCTGAAATCTACCTTTGCCAAGAATTCCATTACCAACTGCACAAAGCATTTTCGATTCTGCTTTGCATAGACAGATGAACAGAAAATAGTTGTCAATAGATAGAAGCTAGGAAGAGGCAAACTAAAAATAATCAAATACACGAAACACCACTACAGATTATGTTCCGGGGAACAGATAGGGTGTTTTTTTAAATAGACATATGCATATATATAGATATATAAAGTTTCTCCCAAACTTGACCTTCACAGGAGCACAGTATGACCATGAAAAAGTAATCCCTGCTCAAGGATCAATCCTAACTGGTTTTTTTATATTGACGTTATCACAATTTGGAGCTACAGGGTTCCAGCCTCAAGCACTAACCCATTACTCTCAAAGGGTGCAGGCCAAAGCAAGAAACTCCTGTGCAACTGCACAGAGTCTATTAGGGCACTTCCTGAGCACAGGAAGCTCTCAGCACAGACACACTCATTTGCTTAACATTTCAAAAACATCATCCAACCTACACAGTGGCCCTCGTTTCTTTTTGTTTTCCTTATACCTTCTGTAAGTGGGAACCTAAAGGAAGGGTATTCTCAGCCACACAAACTCATTGCACCAAAACTTCCCCAAATTTATGGTCTGGGACTGGCAGTTTCATTGTTTCACCCCTGGCATTTCTGTAAACCAGAGCATCCTGAGCAGAAGGTTTGCATGGACCAAAGAGCAGAGCAACGAGACCCATGAAAATACACACTTTACTCTAAATAAGAATGCTTCAATCACAGCATGACCAATTATATTGATGAATATATAACTTGTTAGTAAAGGATAAGCACCTTTTGTTCACAGAAATTGTGCTAACTTAGTCTGGAAACATCGAGTCCTATTTTGTCTCTGTGTGTACCACTGGCATTCATACGGAAGTGGGTTTAATTCACACCGATAATTTAACATTGTTAAATACTTAAAATACCATTCATGGCTGATTATGTAATAATAATCTATGTATCTATACATAGATAACTACTACAGTGAGTTAAAAAACCAGTCAGTTCATTAACAACATTTTTCACAAGAAAATCGTTTCTAGGAAACTATGTGTGAAAATATAGATTCAGAAATCCATGAGGGTCTCTTGTTTAGATGTCTCTTGTGCAAATGCTCCTCCCTCAGCTGGGTTCCCTAGCCCGACTTTATAACCCATGATGAATCTCAGTAATCTAGAAAGAGGGAATACTCTTTCCACATATTGGAAGTCAGAATTAGGAAAGTGAGTTCAGTCTATAAAACCGAGTAATCCATAAGGTTGCACAGCAGCCTTCCTGAATTCAGCTTTTTAAACTATGCCAACACCTCTCATTTGGACAGAATCACTGTACCCCCACTCTGCAGAAAACTAGCCAAAATTTTGTTGCAAGGCCCCATACCTTTGCAACAGGAGTTTCAAAAATGCTCTGTTTCAATCTGAGATGTGAAACATGCAGAGTCCTAAGGCTCTCTGAAAGCTTCATCGGCCCCAGAATTGCTAGTCTATGCTTCTTTCAAATGATTATTTAGTCTGAAAATATTTGGGAAAAGGATGATGTCTTGGCTGGTAGTCAGAAAAACTGGTTTTATTGAAAATCTAGTCTTCCAGAAATCTAGATTTAATTATTTTGAGCAAAATTCGTGTGTGTACATGCATGCAGATCTGTAGAGATATACACATTTTGTCTTCTTTACATGCAGTCCTTACATATAGGCCTTGGGCAGCTTATGCAGACACGTCTTCTAGTGGGAGTGAAAAACAGGTTCAATCTAATGTTAATGGCAGCTGGCAAAGAGATGTGAGCGTGGCTCTTCAGGGGCAGAGTCTGCCTGGCACACACAGGGTCACTCTCTGTGCACAGAGGTCTCAGATGAAGAGCTGCTTATTCCACCAGACACACCACAACAAACAAACATGGGCTCAAAGCCTCCGGCACAGCCAAATCTTGCTGCATCTTTGCTCAGCTCTCCAGAGCCCAATGTACTCTCAGTCCCACACCGAGCATCTACAGGGGCTTCCCTTTTGTTCTTCACAGGGAACTTCCATAGAATACTGAAGACTGAAATTAACTATTTTTTTTATCTTTAAAGAAAAGTAAATGGAGGCACATACATTCAAAAATCCAGGCTATAGAAGACTAAAATTTCCTTTCCGGTGACACCCACACCTAGCCCTTCCTGGCTCCGGCAAGCCTTTCATGCAAGGTTTCTGCGAAAAACACCATCGTTTGCTTTGCCTCTGGCCACATTTGAATTCAAACTCACTCCTATTTTACATACATCTCATATTTCATTTCCGTTACTATGCATCATCCACATTCATAATAACCATGATGGGTTTTGTTACAGCAATTTTTCAGCATTTTCTTTTCCTCTACTCTTTCTCCATCCTGCCACAGACCTGACAATGTCATTCAGCTGACTTTTTTCTGGACCCCCTTAAGCCAATCTCAGTAAAGCCATTTGGACTAAAGGATCTGTTCAAGAGTCTCTGTGGAGTTCAGGGCTTGCCTGAGGCCATCCGTGCTGTTGAGTCCTGGGCGGCCACTGGCACAAGCTGCTCATCGGAACTCCGGCTCCAGGTCACAGAACGTCCTCCCAAACGTGGGCCTACTGTGTGAAGGCAGTGTTACTGTGCTGAAGAAATGTCTATTACTGGGACACTGGGAAGTGACTGGAAAGTTTACAGATCTTAGTTTCTAGAGGCTTAGCAGGAAGAAGCTGAAACTAACTTGGATCTGTTTTAATTCAGCTTCTGAACTAACAGGGAAAAAGGAGTCAAACAATTCTTTCTCTCCTGCATACACGAAAGAGGGAGGAGAAAACTTCCCTTCTCAGCCTGGTACAGAACAGACTTTGTTGCTCATCTCTCCCTTTCCCACTGCACTAAGATCTCCCCTCGTTTCAGCCTACGAAGATCCCTGGATCTAGTGCTGCTCTAAACAAGGTCACAAGACCGTGCCCCAAAC
Source organism: Mohoua ochrocephala (assembly GCA_013398855.1). Lineage (NCBI taxonomy): Eukaryota > Metazoa > Chordata > Aves > Passeriformes > Acanthizidae > Mohoua > Mohoua ochrocephala. Next base: position 342,059 of record VZTA01002072.1, read on the forward strand.
ACCTTGATGCCAGCCAAGGGCAGCAGGGTACACTAACATATAGACAATGTAAACAACCAGCTTGCTAATAACCGACCCCAAACCCAAGTTATTAGAAATGACACAGGTAGGTTTTGGACACTGCAGGTAAATACTTCCAAAAACAACCTTGTGCATTACAAATTCCTTGTTTTTCTTTTGAGGATCGTTTATCTTTAGTTTTGCTTTAAAAAAATTCACAGCTACGAACTCAAGATACACATAATAGTTTAGGAAAGGGACTTCAAGGAACTTCCAAATGCTTTCCTAAATAACTATACTTGAGTGCATTTATTAGCTTTGGGGTTAGAAGGATTATTCAGCAAAATGAATCTGAATATTAAATAAAATAGTCTACACATTCAGGATGGTGACAAATACTAATGCAAAAAGAAATGCTTATTTCTAGGCCTACAAGTGGTTTTTTTCCAAGTCAATCAAACACATAGCTGATCTCCTGCCAAAGCATTTAATAAAACTAAAAATGTTAAGTACATTTTAATGACTTCAGCCAAAGAAAATTCATGAATACAAATTCTGCCGTTGAAAAAAGTTTCTAGCAGGAAAGAAAAGCAGAAATGTTTCAGTAAATGTCTAAGTATGTATCCTAAATGCAATCATAACGAATGAGGAAACATATTGTACATAAACATCTGAAAGACAAAAATATGACCCATAAAACCTACATCATCAATAACTATAAACCTAAATAATAATTGCACGACATTCATCACATTCAGAGGCAGGTAAAATACAGACCCTAAAAGAGAGGACAATATGTTCCTGCTTACAGTGTAAAATGGCCCCTTCCTGAAGCACGTACAGTGTGCCTCTGTTGCTCTCTTTTGGTGAATGTGCAGTACTGACACAAATTTCTCTGTGCAACAATTCCAGCCTTAAAAAAATATTTATTCAACTCTGATTCCAAAACTGATCTTACAAATAACCTTTAGCTTCTGATTTTAATCCTGTTAAAATGCTGATTCTTTTTTCATCATTATTACATCTAAGAAAAGGCTTATGATGCAAAAAGTTAGCTGCTCTTGTCTTAACTCCTTCACCAGGCTTATCTGCCACAGGCTACTTTACCAAAGTGGCTTAAATACTTTATGCACAATACCTTATCTACATGCACAAAAATATTAATCAAAAATATGTATGTTGAAAGGGAAGAATAGTTTTGGAAAAAATATTATGATATATTGTTTTGGTTTTTTCATACGGCAACGGCAGCTGTATTCTACCACTCTGGAGGTTAAGGAAGGAAAAGCAAAGGCCAGCAAACAGTAACACATTCACTGAAAAATTCAGTGTAAATACACTTGTTTACGTGTAGGGGCAGAATAAACAGGATATGACAATTAAAGCAAACTGATTTGTTGACTTCCTGCTTGTTGAGAGAACCCCATCACTGTTCATGGAGCAGAGACCTAGCACAGCATCACAACACTGTCCGTCTCTGCATCGCACCTCTCCTGCATCGCACCCTCAGTGGGCCTTCCTACCCTCACTGACCTCCTGGTTCAAATTCTTCCTTAGCCAACACCTTCTCACCAGTGATATCTCTAGATCCCTGTTTTCCCCAGCTGTTGTCCTGTTTTGTCTCCTCTGTGTTAGCCTGTTTGCTTGTACATATGTTGTGCTATAAAAATGTTTAATAATGATCCCTGTCCTTTCCACCTGGGCTGCACAGAACTGCAGTAATAATGTTTATAACCAATTCTGTGTGGTAGTTATACAGAGCCCAGTAACCTTCAGGCTATTTCTCATTTGGGATAAATAATCTAAATTAAAGAGATTAATCCTTAGGGTACACATGGACTTAAGGCACTAAAGGAGGGCAAATACTTTGCTCCATTTATTTTTGTGAAAAAGTCTAATCAACAAAGGACAGTCTTCTTAATTTAAGCACCTAAAATAAAGCTTTCAAAACTATATGCATAAAAATAGGTGAAAATCATCCCTCATTAACATGTGAGAACATCTCCTGGATTTCAATGCCACACAATAAAATGCTCAGCATCTTTAAATCATCTGTCTTTTACTGAGATGTATTAACTGTCGTGGCATATAATTTTAGCCACCACAGTTTGAAAGCTTTGTCCTCCTTCTTCTGTGAACAGCAAATAAAGAAACACATACATTTTGCACAAGTATAAAATAGTAGCTACTCAAGGTCTTAAGTGATATTTAGAAAAATCTTATCTTTTAACATATTTCCAAAAGCTACTCATCCCACTTGATCCAGATGCACCCACCTAATCCGTAAATCAAAGAATTTACGCCTGGAAGTGAGAGAGTTAAACCAATGAGGGTTTCTGAACATCTTTAAAACTTCCCTAAAAATCTGCGAGGGAGCCTGTGTGGTCAGATTTCTGCATCCACACACAGAACAGAGTAATAGCAGGAGAACTGTTGTGACCATGCCGTTTGATTAGTATTCCCACTACAGCTGCTGCCCCAGGAGTAACTAGAAGTTATACTTAATGCAGATATCCTGATGAGGGAAATTTTAAACTAATTATTACATATAAATAGTGAAGAGAGAGATTAATGGAGCCATACTTCAGTCAAATGATTCTGCCAAAGTCATGAATGGTAAGAACATAAACTGAATAATTCATAAACAGCAACACACCTCTGAAGCAGAAACTGCAGTAGCTGTTTTAACTAACGGCCCAAACGTGCATCTTTGCAACATACAACAGAATCCAAACAATGGTGTAAATTCAGGGGACAGGATGCCAGATGAGCTGTAATAATGGAAACTGATATCAAGAGGAACAGAATGACTGTAAAATCATAGAATCATCAAGGCTGGAAAAGACCTCTATGATCATGTCCAAGCACTGCTGAGTCCACCACTAAACCATATCTCTAAGTGCCACATGCACAATTTTTTGAATACTTCCAGGGGTGATGATTCCACCATTTCCCTGAGCACCCTGTCATAATGCTGGATCACCCTTTCAGTGAAGAAATTTTTCCTAATATGCATTCTAAATGTCCCCTGGTGCCACTTGAGGCTCTCTCGTCACCTGGGAGAAGAAACTGACCTACTGCTCTCTCCAATTACCTGTCCTTTCTGGTAATTGCAGAGAGCAATAAGTTCCCTCCTGAGCCTCTTTTTCTCCAGGCTAAACACCCCCAAAACGAGGGATGTGAAGAGTTATGGGAGAACCCTGAGAAATTATTTGCTACAGCACTTCTCAGCCCCCTCAACCCTATTCAACCCTAGCATCAGGCTGCTGCTACCTCAGGGTACCTCAGGGCAAAAAGCAAGGAGGAGACACCTAGGCTCAGCACGAGGATGAACCTTGTGGATAAGTGTTTGATATCTACACTCCCATGTGCTTTCCCAGGGTGCTCTTGCAATTTGGTATACAGCCATAATTCTTTGTTTCTCACCTGAACACTGCTTGCCTCGATGGGGGTTGCGCAATCACTTCAAGCTAGGCAAAAGACAGTGCTGTTCTAAAGAAAAAGTATATGAATTCTCACAAACTAACTCAGAACAAATATTTATTTGCTTTCTGCTGCCCTCAGATAGTGGCTCATCACTTGTGAGACCAACTCCAACACATGGAAGCACATTTTAAAACTGCACTACAATGTGTAAGCACTCATTTTCAAACACTTGACACAAGTTTAGGTCTAATGCTTGCTAACATCTGCAGCTGGTGGGATGCAGCCTGTTACATCCATGACCCTATACAGTTCAGACCAGTCCATTCACTGCTGCTGATCTGAATAACACCTTAATTGAAATTATTTCAGTTAGAGTTAAGCCCAAACATGAACAGAAGGCAGAAATTTACTGGTTACAGTCCCTCGGCACAGCTGATATAGCTGAGAGCAACTTTCTACCACTGAGGCTTTATTAAGGGTCACACAGATTATTTTGCCTTTTAATTTACAGTTTACATAATAAATGCAGGGTTAAACACCAAATCCCAATAACCCATAGTAAGTGGGGAAAAAATATCCTGAAATACTGAGCTTTAAGAATTCAATTAAAAATATAAATAAATAAATAGCCGATCAGTATTTTTGCAGTTATTCTAACTTTGATCTTTAAAATCTCCAAGTTGATTTATATCCTATTGCTACAGAAATCAAATATTTTTTACAGTTGATAAACACTCAAGTTTACTAGTTAATTAAATCCTTTTTGGATTTTTCCCCTCTCTTTCAATTTTAATGGAGCAAAAGTTTAGGCTGTTAATAGCAAAGTGGAGCAGCATTATATAATTCTTTTAGTTGATGTTCTTAATTGAAATTACTGGTTTAAACTAGAGAACTCCTTTGGGGGCAACTCAAGAAGGGTTTTTCTTCCTTAACTAGAGCAGTAATTAGAAAATACTTGGCTTTTCTATACCTCTGATAATCTACTTTTTTCTCTTCCAAACTGCATGTCTCCCATATCACTAAGATGACATGAACTAGGTTTGCAATTTAATCCCCAGACTATATGTGACACGCTTAGTTCATACAAGTCACACATTACTGACATTTCAGACTCCTGAATAGCACTAATATTTTATGCTGCATTATAAAATACACTAACAACGCAATTTTCATGTGATGCCACACAACACAAAAAATATAGGAAAAGCAAACTGCTTTTAAAAAAGCAGAAAACTTAAGGAAAGCACCTTTGATTTGTACTTTTGCAGATATGTCTGACAACATCTGATGGCACAAATACTGCTGGCCCTCATATTCCACCTAATAACATAACACAAGATTATCATTTTAAAAAACCAAAACAAACATTAAACCACTTGCTTGACATTAATTTGTAGAAAACTACTGCTATCTTAAGAATTGCTTCTCAGTCAGGTAAGGGTAGTGTCATTTGCATTATTTGATTAGAGAGTGTTAACAGGAATTAAATCTTCCAGAAAAAAATTTTCCCGTGAACAATAATTATCAGTACAAAAAGGCCAGGGTAATTATTACTAGATTGCTCCTACACTTAGCCTTGACAACAAGAAAAGTTTAAGTTGGGAAAAAATCTCCTCCAACAATTTTGAAGAAAATAATAAAAATAATAATAAAAATAATAATAGTAATAAGTAAGAAAAATCATCATTGGTAGTGCTACAGTTCCTTTACTGCCATTGGACCACAAAACCTTAGTCCCGTGTGCTGAGGGGCTGGCAGTTGGAAATGGATTATTTCACCAGTGTTTTGGACAAGCAAAACCTGCAAGCTGAGAGAGCCTTTCCTGCTCAGAGAGGAGAATTATTGTTTATAAGCTTGCTTATGCAGACTTACAGAACTAAAATACAAACAAGGCCCAGTGTTAGGGGAATGGGAGGGAGAGGACTTCTATGCCTGGCACAGACCCTGCTCTCAGCACCCCTGCTGTTGGGAACGCTGGTGGCAGTGGCACAGGTGACATTACTGACACCTGCCGAGGATAGGAGGAGAGGCAGAGGGCAGCACCGGCACCGTGAGAGCGCAGTCTGCAGTGCCTCGGTGCTTTCTCGTGGCTCCAGTCCTGTCACATCTCCACATAAAGTTCCTGAACTAGAAATAATCTCAGCACTCGGTAGTTTAAGACCAACATGACCAAAATGTGAAACCCTTTCTCCCCATAGAACAGCAAACCTTGATATTGAAGTTTATAGGCGTACAGATACAAGAAAGGAGCATTGCTGGACTACAATTACTAGATGAAGGAGACTCACTAATAGGTGTGCAATGGAAGGAAAGTTGCTTCTGAAAGACATGACTTTTTATTTAAAAAGAACAAAACACAATAGCACTACACAGGAAAGTACAATTTATTGTTGATTAAATAATTAAAGTGTTATTCTTCCTGCTGAGGCTCTGCAAGCTAAGCTGCAACTCAAGTGAGGTACAAATTCCTAAATAACAAAAATGCTGACATGACAATATGCATATCAGAGTTACTGGATGTTATCACTGATACCAAAAAAAAGATACATGATTGTCCTCCTAGAATTGTAGAACAAGTTATATGGCTGCCAACTCACAGAAATGTGTATACCAACTTTATTTACTTGAATTGACTATAATAAGCAGTAAAGCTATCCTCACCGTGTGGTTCCAGCCTGCACAGGAGAAAAAAAATTGCTGTGAAATAGATCTAATCACTGCAAAAGCTTGACTGAGAGCCAAGCCTCTTCACAACATAGGTGTTTCTCAAGTAAGAGTAGACATCCAATTACTTCAGCATTCTAATCCCAAGTAGGCTTTCTATTATCATTAATAATACCTGAATTGGTGTATTTGAAAGAAGATATACAACAGGCAGAGGTGTTGCAGAGTATAATAATTTGATACCATTTGGGCAACTGAAACATGTTTTCTGTAAAAGAGTTGTATTCAAACACAGATAAGAGCATTTATTTGGATAGTTTGAACACTGTTTCACATTAGACGATGATTCATATTTCTCTTAAAGCTTTTTTCCTCAAACCCAGATTTGCTAGCACTTGGAAGTTGTAAGATATATAAAATGTACTGCTTCCTCCACTTGAGTGGGCTGGGGGTGGAGGGAAGGAAGGGAAGAAAACCTGCAAAGCGTCCCAGCTTAGGAAGAACAGTCTGAGTTAGCTACAACTTCCTCTGCCACAGCAAACAGCCACCCTACTCTGACAGCTGCAACAACGTGTGTGAGGAGACACCAACAGCCTGGAAGATGGCAAGTACAGAACTACTGCACTTAACCTGCTTTTCAAAAAAATTCCCTTGCTACCTATGCTCCCTTTATTCACCAGCTGTGACCAGTACTGTCATACTCAGTGTCACACCTGTGGAGTGAAGCATTTGGCTTCTCAGTTGGTCAAAAGGCGTGTCACAGCTGAAGGAAGTTAGGGATTCCTGTGTTTCAAAACAAAAGCAGAGGCCATGGTGACAAGAGAGGAACACACACACTGAATCCACTGCAGACAGAAACAGAGGAAAGCATCAACTCCATGTCTGGTGTGCCACACAGTCAAGTTTAGTGAGTATAACTCAACCACACAGCTTTAGGCAGTCATTCTGATTAATCTGGCAAACCATCCCACAGATTAACTGAATGAAAGTTTGGAAAGATGCTGTCAGGTCCATTTTCCCAATACTTGCAAAAGTTATTTTAAGTGCCAAAGGAACATTTTTTTCACCATGTCAGTAGGATTTCTCAGTTGCTTCTGTCTGCATAATGTACTAAACACCAAAGCAACCATCAGCGTGACTGAAGTTAAACTGCCCCACAGCACACTTGTTTACTACTGTGCCATTTTGATGCAGCTACTTTGTTCAGTCTCTGAATCAGAATAAAATAAATCAGATGGCTTGAATCCCACATAATTGTGAAAAAGCAGCTCACACCCATGAGGAGTACAAACCCTGCACGGGGAGGGAAGAGGCCTGACTCAGCAGAACACCTGCTATCACCCAATAGCGCTGAATGGGAAAGGGTAGGTGGGATGGAAGAAAGTCCAACCCTTCCAACTGTTATGGGTTTAAAACTTGGTTAGATGGACAGGTTGTTAAACCAATGAGGAAGCTGGTAACGCCTCTGTGATGCACATATTTAACGATACTCAAGCGCAGGAGTTTTGGTTCTCACTTCCAGCATCCCTGTGGGGAGGAAGCGACCCCCGGGCTCTGTCCCGGAGCGGGCCCAGGCCCAGGCCCGGCCTTCCCCCGGCAGCGGCAGCACGGCCCCAGCAGAGAAAAGGAAAAAAACCACCCAAAGCCCCGAGCAGCCATGAAGCTGAAAACCCCCCACACTGAGCTGGAGGGG